>CM050165.1:87356701-87674201 GCA_027410445.1 Discoglossus pictus
AGGGTCCATGAATCATGCGATGAGTTACAATCTCATATAGTCTACAATATAGTTCTGGATCTGGAGTTCAGCAACAATGACTGTATCCACTTTGTCACCAGCATCTAATTTATCTCTTCTTGAAGGATTATGAGAAGATGTGCATGTGGAAGACCTCTTTTTTTAAATTCAATTGTATATACATAAGCAAGACATTTGCCAAATAAGTGACTTATACTGATATCACGTATTAATTCATTTAATTTAATTTTGAAAACTCTGGCTACTAAATCTAGTCTATCGGAAGGACTTTGGGCAAGAAGTAAATTTTGTGTAATTTCTGGTCATTGCGGATTACATGTAAATGTAATAAATAAATCGGGTTTTCCAAATTTGGTGACAATAGCCATGGCATTATTGTATCTTTCTCTCATATTTCGAGGAGATCCCTGAAAAGAAGATGGTAAAATGATGGCTTTGCCAGCTGTCATGTCTCTGCTTGTAGCCACCTCAGCAACATAGTCCATTAATCCACAATATTGTTCTACACGTATTTTATCTTGTTGATATTTTATGAAGTTTAAATTATTGGCCTCAACTTGCAAATAGGAATCAATAATCCATTGTTGTGTTAGTTTTCCACCACATAAAATTGGATTAAATGTATTTCGAATGGCAATTTGAGCTACTTTAAATTCAAGCATAGAAACATTATTTCGCATTCTGGCTTTAGCATTTGGGTAACTGGTAAGGGTTAATTTTGGTTGCCAACCTGCTTCTCCGTGTAGGAAAAAAATGGGATATGTCATTGGATCTATATTTGAACTTAAGATACTGATATTAATGAATGGTTGCTCCTCATTTCTGGGATATATTCTAATGTCTCTTTGAAATGGTGGTTCTCCTTCATCATTTTGAAACACCATTGCAACCTCATTTGATGTTAGCAAGTTATAATGGCGTTTCTCAGTATGTCTATCACTTTTAAGCACCATATTGACCTTTGGGATTGGTGATTGATGTCTTTCTGCATGAAGTTGTTGTTCATTTTCTACTTCTGCCATTTTGTTATAAGCTTTAGTGTAGTGGTTATTGGCCATAATGTTATCTAGCTCTATAAAAACAGTGGTTAAGCATTTTTTATTTTCTTGCAGCTGCATACGTTGATAAACAGCTTCCATTGTATCTAGGACATATAGTTGAGCAAATTGTCTTTGCTCTCCTTCCTCTGGATGTAAATGGAAAGTACGATGGTAAATGTTTCCTTGGACTTTAAAACAGTAAGGACCATATCCTGGTACATTAGCAGCTAATGTTGCCCCCATAGATGCAAAGGATATGGCACTATTGTAGGATCTTATGTTTGTCTTGAAATTTGTGTAGTTTGGAAAAGTAGGTTCAGTCATAATGTTTTGTAAATATATTGGGAATTGTTTTCTTTCTGGAAGTTTGAACTTGCCTTTTTGACAGCAACTAATGAATTGACCATCTCTGGGTCTTTCCTGTTTAAAATGATAAGCCTCACAAAACTGACATTGAGTATTCATGTCCCCACAATTATGAACCTCTACTGCTAAAGACTTGAGTAAAGGACAATTTGCAAAGCATATATCAGTTTCAGTTTTTAATTCATCATTTGAAATGTCATGCGATGTTTCAGGAACAGATTCTAGATGTTTTGTTTTTTTAGTGGCTTTTTTCGGTGTATCTTTTTTTTTTGCAGGTGATAGTCTTTTGCTTGCAATTCTTTTGCGTTCTTTTTCTCGTCGAATTTCCTTCTGCTCCTGTGTCTGTTGGTTTGCCCATCTTTGTCGTCGTTCTCTAGCTTGACGTTTTATATTTTCTTGTTTGGTCTCGTTATCAGCTATCTTAATCTGTAAAAGAAAATAATGTATCATTAGTTTAGTTTGAGATGTTAAGTTGGTTTATGAAATCTTTTATTTGCAACAGTTTGTTTGTATGTGATTGTAGTTCATTGTAGCTGAACTTTCTATTGTTAAATGAGTGTTTTATTTTTTTGCTCTTACTCTCTCTTGTAGGTTGTAATTTTAGATGCATAGCACACTCAAGGTAATTGCATTATAGCTTATTGTAGATGTAGTAGGTTTATAGTGTTAATTGAAATGTAGTTTTTGTTTTGTTTGTTAATTGCTTTTTATGTTGTAGTTTTGGCTTAGAGGCATAGTAGAGGGCAAAAAATGGTAGTAATATATTGCTCTTTCTAATTTGTCCTGCAGGGGATTGTTGTAATAGTATTCTTAAATTTTACTTAAAGGCTTATATGTTGTGGCTGTGAAAAGAAGGTTTGTATTGTTGTCTGTTCTGTGTTAGTAGTATTTGTTGTAGTATTCTATTTTATGTGTGTGGTTAGGTTTTGTGCTTAACATTGTACATTAGGGCTGTGAATTGAGAATTAAAAATGTTATTACTATTTCTTGGACTATGCTTTTTTATGTTGGTTATTTTTTTTGTTAGATTGAAGTTTGGGTTTACTGTTAAACGTTGTTTTTTTGTAAAAGGCAATTAGTAGGTAAAAGACAAATGTGTCAGTAATATTTTGTTAAAGCTGATAATTAGTGGTGCTTATTGTTGTTGGTTTATTTTGTTTTTTATCTTGACATGGATGCAGAGCAAACATGTTTCTTTAGTTTTCTCTTTTTTTACTTGTTATACTGTACCTTGTTTGAAGTGTGATCTCAAGCAGAATATTTCTTGATCCGCTGTTGTAAGTCTTCGTGCAATGGTCTTCACGCAGTGTCTGAATTCTTCTGCTATGCTGTTTTTTGGGCACCACTTTAAAATACTTTAATTGTATTTGTATATTACAGTTATCTTTTTTTTTTTTTTACTGTAATTATAAAAAATTTTATATATATTTTTGACATTTTGTATATGATAGCAATGTTTTTTGGATAATCCTGTTTTGTGTCCACCACTTTTGGGATGCTGTATTTGGCTTGTGGATGACAGTTAAAGGTTGTTGTAGAGTAAAGCTGACTACGAATGATCTTTTATCTGTGTTGTAACTATTAACAGTAGTATCCTGTTTAGCGTCCGCCACTTTTGGTATGCTTATTTAGGCTTCTTTGTAAGGCTTATAGTTTGTTAAACAGTAAAGATGAATATTAAGTTATTTTTCTGTTTGTGTGATTTTTTGTACAATTCTGTTTTGTGTCCACCACATTTTGCATGCTCCATTTGCTTAATTAGTCTTGTTTGTGAGGATTACGTGTTGTTGGACAGTAAAAAGGAATGTTAATTGCCTTTTCTATATGTTGTTGCGCTTTTTTGTACTATCCTGTTTTGTGTTCACCACTTTTCGGTTGCTGCATTTGGCTTGTGTGTGATGGTTGGAGGTTATTCTACAGTCAAGAGGAGGAATACTTTTGTTTTATGTATGTTGCTAATGTTTGGGATGCTATCCTGTTTTGTGTCCACCCCTTTTTTTTGTGTGCAACTGTCTTTCTTTGAAAATTGTATAGGTCTTTGTGAAATTTGTTGAACTGTGTTGTTTTGGTCTTGATTGAATTTGTATTGCGTTTTTGTATTGCGCAGTCCACGGTGCAAATTCTTGAGTGACGCTGTTGAGGCAGAGTCTGTTTGAATAGTGAAAAAAGGGGCAAGATTGAGCTGCAGGTTCCATATATATTAGTGTCATCTTTTTTTTTGCTATGAGTTGCTGCAAATTAATGTCATTTGAATACACTTCTTTCATTAGTTTGAGTTAAGATTAGGTTGTTGTAGGGCCTATACACATAAATGTGCGTTTCACATGTCACTATACATGAATCCCATTTTCATTGTTAAAGTTTGCTTTTTTTTTTTTTTTTTGCTGTATGTAAGAAAACGAAATATATTATAGCTTACCTCTCAGTTTCAATTTGCAGAGTGTAAAGTTGGAAATTAGGAAATAATTCTCTTCTCAAGTAACAGCAGCAGTTAACTATCCAGTCACTCTGTTCATCACCCGAGGAGAAATGTAGAATTTTCTGGAAAGTAGGCAATATTTATAAACTTTGAGGTGCCTCAGACTGTTAGAACGCAATACGCATGCCCTATTTGCGTTCCAGCGTACAATTTGCGTTCCAGCCGCAATTTTAGGCATAATAGTTGTCATTTTCCTGTATGTGTGGTATGTGCAGCATAGTGTGTGTTACATGCCTCGTGAAGTTGACTGGAGCGTTGTTTCCGTTTTGCGAGTCACTGTAGTATTTTTGCGTCTTTAGCCTCTTTTTCGTTTGGTTCTGCGCCCATTTTTTCTATAGCTTAGGTGATTTTCGGCTGTCTAAACTCCGATTTTTTTACTTAAATCAAGGTGTAACTTCACTTGCAGAGGTCCTGGGTGACCCCCCCCTTGCTGTGGGTAAGCTTTTTATGTGTTTGTTGTGTGTATATATTTTGTTTGTAATGGTTTTGGGGTCTCGCGGGTTGCGTCCTTGTTTTCGTATCTCATACTTCTTTTTCGGCAAATCTGTAGGTGTTTGGTGGTGTTTTGTGTCTTTAGAGTGCTGTAGCCTCGTTTTTGTTTTTTTCAGCTGCCATTTTTTCTGTCGCTTAGGGGGTTTTCGGGGGTCTAAACTCTTTTATTTGGAGTTAAATTGAGGTGTAACTTCAGTTTTCGAGGTCCTGGATGCCCCCACTTGCTGTAGGTAAGCTTTTTATGTATTTGTTGTGTGTATTTATTGTGTTTGTCATGTTTTCATGTGTTCCGGTTTCGGGCGTATTTTGCGTGGTCATGATGGGTCGCAACGCGTCCTGTATTTTTTGCCAGGGCCGCAGGCTCGCTGCGCGAGCCTGCAGCATTAGCAACAGCCTGCATGCTCACAACTATATATGTGATTTCATGTAACAAACATAATGCAAAATTAATACATTCAATCGTATATATAGATTAATGTATAAACAAGTATTCATATGGAAGAGAACAAACTCTGGGGATAATTTTACTTCCCGTCTGATTATTGTGGAAATGTAAGACATACAATTCAGCCAGAATGTTTTAATTTTATTACATGACCACCACATGTGTATCTGTGTACCTGGGTCCACACATCCTCTACAACAGTCTTTAGACTGATTATTCAGGTGAAATTTAGTTAAATAGACCTGTAGTAAGTATCATCTTTGGGTTATCTTAAAGTGTGTTTCTCTAAATTAGACATATTTAATATATCTTTCAGTTATTTCAAATGCTTTAAACCAATTTTCTTTGGTAAACGTCATGTTTAGATCGAACTCCCATTTTTGCATAGCCATCGTTTTACAGTCATAAATAATTTATCTAATTAATTTATAAAGTTTTGAGGTAGAGTTTACTTTACCACTTCTGAGCATATTCTCAAAAGGTGTCAGTTCTCTTATATTTAAATTATCATTAAATTCTGACTTAGTAATTGCTTGTTTCAAGGAGGTATATCTAAGCCACCAGTCTTTAGGTACATTATTTTCTGTCCTTAGCTCCTCAGCTACCAAATTAAACGTGTCTATCTTAAGATCGTACATCAAAGACTTCTCTATATGAAGAAAGCCTACATTTTGCTCAGATCCACACAATTTTAATAGATGTGTAAGATTTATTGCCTCAAAATAATCTAGTAATTTAGGGGAAGCTAGACCTCCTTTGGCAACCACTCTTGACATAACATATTTTTTTTAATACAGTGGTTTATCAGCCTTTTGCATTTATCTAACAGAGATTTATGGATGTTTAAAGCAATGTTTCTCAATTTTTGGCAAAGTGACTATTTTAATGGCCACTATTCTCCCTTTTCAGGAGAGATTTAGATTTTTCCATTGTGACAGTAAATTACTTATATGAATATATAATTTAGCAAAGTTAGTGGACACTAATGATCTAATATTTGAAGTGAATTCAATACCCAGATGGGTATGTCCATTATGGTTCATATTGAACGGGCATCTATTCCTACATTTAGAACTTACATCTTTATCAGTGTTCATCATCAGAATGTCAGTTTTAGTAGAAATTAGTTTCTAATAAGATATCCTGGTATATGATTCTATAACTTGTAATAGACTTTTCAATGATTTCAAAGGATTAGTTAAGATAATTACAACGTTGTCTGCAAATAAAGGGATTTTATTTTCTGTGGGGCCTAATTAAATCCCTGAGATGTCTTTTTCTTTGCTAAATAATTCAGCTAGAGGCTCCATTGTAGGAACAAAAAAGAGGGGAGACAAAGGGCATCCTTGTCATGTACCATTCCTGATTATGATATTTTCAGATCTAAAGCCTACTTCAGTAGTATAAGCTATAACATTTGTTTGGGAAACCAAATGTACCTAGGCCAAACTTATCTAACACTAATTCCAAGAAATCCCAATTGTCCCTATTGAAGGACAAAGCCATTACAGAAATATTCTCTTTCTCAGAAAATGCAAATAGATCTATAAGTTTCCTAATACTGTCTGATCTTTGTCTTCTTTTAATAAAGCCTGTCTGAACTAAATTGACTAGTTCTGACATTAAGGGGTTTAATCTATCCGCAATTATTTTTGCATAGATGTTAACGTCTGTGTTGAGCAGTGAGATAGGTCTATAATTTCTGTAATTCCCAGTTTTTGGGATCGGGACAATTGCTGCTTCAAGTGTTTCTAGAGGAACGGCTCCTAAGCTTCTAATTTCATTAAACATATTTTTTAAATGTCTCAATAATGATGAAGTGATACTGTTTCTGTTGTAGTTTCCATATATTAATATCCACTTGGACCTGTAAAAACTTCTTAAGCATTGCTTGTATCAGAACAATTTCTTTAGCTAGAATTTTTGATGGAGAAGACTTATTTAATTTATGTAAATTTCCTAGCCTAATATATTGATCCCTTAAAGAAGACCCTCTGGACTCTTGCTGCCTCTCAAGATATTAATAGGCCTCTGATCCCAGCCTTATGTGAATTCCAAAGGGAAATACTTGAATTTACTGAATTTTCATTCAGTTAAAAAAATCTGTCTATTTCTTTTTTTAGTTTTCCTCTATCTTCTATAGATTTAAAAATAGTAGCATTTATTTTATTTTTACTGATTCTCTTTACTTGAGAAGATTTATTAATGTATAATTTAATACAGACATGAAGATTTCCTGCCTAGTGTTGGATCTATAACACATATTCAAGTCTCCACAAATAATAAGATGGCCCTTTTTTACTTTAAATATCTTTTTTAGAAGTTTATTGAGAAATATAATTTGTTTTAGGTTAGGGGCATAGGCATTCACTATTGTATATGGTACGCTATTTAACTTGCTGATCCATATAATATCGGCCTTGCAAATCTATTTCTACTAATTCTTCCTTTACGAAATGTGCTTATTAAAGAGGATAATAACTCCTCTTGCGTTTGTCCTAAAAGATGCAGATATTTTAATATCATAAATCTTATTAGGCAAATTTGCCTCTTTATCTTTTCTCCAGTGTGATTCATGTATACAGATAATATCCACTTTTTCTTTATGAAAAAAATTGCATTGCTGCATTTGTTTTAAATTGAGTATTTAAGCCTTTTACATTATGGGAAAGGATTTTAAGATCCATAACAGATTCAAGTCTAACTGACCTTTATAATTCCTCTCTATTTATCTCTGTCCACCCAATCCTCCAGTGTCCTTTACAAAAGCATAAAAACAAATTAACAACAAATATTTAAATTATACCTAAGACAACTTTTGTTCCATAAATACATTCAAAATTGAGAAGATAAATCTCAAAGTTCTCTCTATACAGTAGATAATGCATAGATACTGATATAGCTGGAAAATTCCCCAGACAGGGTGAGAGAAGAACCCTGTCTAGAGTGACCGGAGCCGTAATATTTTTAAGGATTACTTCTAATTTTCTATTTTCTCTTTATACTTTCCTATCCCTCAGCTTGAGGTACTCCCATACCCCTCTAAAAAAACAAAAAAAAAACATGCTTGTGCTCAAAATACATATGTGTATATAGTTGTATGGGCCAAATAAAGACAATTCTTTAATCTAAAGATTATAAATAAAGTGTGATGGTTTATTAAAGGTGAGTTATGACCACTAAGATTTTTGGAAGTTTAAATATTAAAGTGAAGTGAGTTTATAATCACTAAATATTATGAGTTACAATTATAATGTGCTTAAAGAAATGTTAAATAAATAAATGTATGTAATAAGTGCAAGTGATAAAAAAAAAGAAGGGGGGAGGGGAGGATGCTGGAGGTGAAGGAGGGGGAGCAAATGATCCTTACATTTTTACTTATATTTGTATACCTTATACCATTCCCTAAGCTGTGATTTTTCTTTTTTCGACTATGGAGCTTAAATTGACTTCAAATGGCATTTTCCATTCTCTCAACTTATGTTCTCCTTCCTCAGGAGTATTAATGGTTATTTTCTGGTTATTTTTGGACACAATCAATTTCACAGGAAAACCCCACCTATCTGAAATGCTGTTGTCACATTTCTGAACTCTCTTCTCTTATTCAAAGTTATACTGGATAAATCTGTAAAAATGGACAACTTCTCATATCGGGTGTCAGAGCTCTTTTTTCCCTTGCAGCCTTAAGTATGGTTATGACATCCCTGAAGGTGTCTTTAATAAGTATATTTCTCACTGAAATGTGGTGAGTCCTATCTAACAGACTCCGCTCAGGAGTTTTGTGTTTCACCAAATATTCCAGAAATCTAGTTACAAAGGTGGTCAATTCGCCTGCAGAAACATCCTCAGGAATACCTTGTATTCTGAGGTTGTTTCTTGTAGAGTAATCTTCCAACGAGTATTGTTTCTTTTGAAATACCCTAACTTCATCCTCCAAAAGATCAAGATGTTTAAGTAAAGATTGATTATCGTCCCACAATTTTTCAAATCTGTCTTCTAATTTTTCTGTTCGTTTAGACAGAACGTTTATAGCAGAAGTATTTTTAATTACTGCTGCGCATAACTCTGCTTTTAATGTAGTTTGAAATTCTAACACCATTCTCTTCATAATAGAAACTGTTAGAGTTTCTTCTTCCTCTTCTGATAGGCATTTTGTTATTTCAGGTTGCCCTAAATTGCTTATCTCAAATTGTGCATCTGATGAATCTAGAACAGACGTATTTTGAATTTGTGACGTATTAGCTGATTTCCCTTTATCTTTATCTTTTGGAGAGCAGAAGCTCGGCACTGCTTTTGTAGTAGTTTTTTTATCTTGAGCTCTCCCTTTTGTTGCATTATGGTTTTTCATTTTTCCAAATAAGTAATATGCTTAACCCAGTATATAATTTGGAATTTAAACAACTTATTCTCTTCTTTCTGTCTTTCCCCCCTTTCTCTCCACCTCTTCCCTTACAAATGTATTCCCTTTTCTAAGATTATCCCAGCTTTTGATCTCAACTCCATACCATCTATAAAGAATATTTGGGGAAATCGTATTGGGTATTACCAAGAGTAGTTAACTTGACAATGTTATATCACATAAAAAGAAAAGGATCCAAAAGAAAATAAATAAATATGGAGGTGAAGATAAAGGAGACAATATCTTAATTCAAGTAAATTGCTATAAAATCCCTCTAGGGTTAAGTTAATTTATTATGCCTCATCGAATATACCAGAGCCCTATTTGAATTTGCAATCCCTTATTAGGACATATATACTACTGAGCTCCAAGTTTATATTTAAAAGGAAAAAACAATGATCATTTTTTTTCCCCTAATATTGCTTTTGAATAGGATTAATAAATACTTAATTGGTCTTTCCCATACAAATTATCCTTTTTACATGTTTATGAAAGATTTCCAAGCTATGATTATCGTTCCAAAAGGAGGATGATCTTAACCAAAATTTCTGTATGTTTGAAGCCCTTTTGAATCTCAGATAAATAGATTTAGCCATATAGAAAGGAAGATGGATCAAAATGTCCATATCATCTCCTTCGAAAGGTATTTTCCTGAAAATTCTATTGTTGTTCTGATATTAGATTCTGCTCTTTGTCAGCAGAAGAAAAAAGAAAAAAGAAAACATCTTTATTATCCCAAGAGCCCTTTTAAGTGGTCTTTAAGTGGTCTTTTAAGTCATTTTCTTCTCATGTGCCAAAAAAGTAGTATATAAGCTGTCTCTAATCTCCATGGCATTCAGTAAAATAAATGTTTTCCATAAATCACATAGTAAACCAGGTTGGTGTCAGGGTTTGTTGTCTTTGTAAATGCTAGGTGTTTATTGTGCTTCTTAGGGTATAACTTTAAATCATTCCCCTTTATAAAGATTAAGAATATCTCATGGGGTGATTGATACAGATCTACTTAGCTCCTATATTTTCTTTACCTAGATAGGGTAAAAGGGAAGAAGCTTACCTTTCCTTTATGGCTTTATTACCCTTACTGCTTGGTGGCGAGATCTTAATAAAATCTTTATAAGATTTGCACGCTCAGCCAACTGCCTTCTCTCTGCTATGCAGGTTTTCTCTTTTATCCTCTGGCAGTTTAAAGGCAGTTATATAGTTTGGCTATATGCAGTCTCTATATACAGTATCTCTCAGCTTACCAAATTAGGCACACCTCACAAGAAGTACACAAGGGGTACACTCTTCCCCTCCGAGTCACCGCTGTGCTTCTAATAATGCAGATGTTGATACCTCCAGATAATAATGAACCACCATGAGTGCTGTGGGAATGCTTGCCATCCAAAGCTTACTGCTTATGTTCCCCAAGAAGCGAATGTTCCCCAAGAATCAAATGTCAAGCTTCCTGCAGCATGATGATTGAACCGCAGACCTTCTCAGCATTCTCCCGTGACACCACCTTGCTCTGCCTCCGGTCGTCTCTCCCACACTAGCTCAAGCGCTTAGCCACTTCCTGGGAGGAGCATGGGTTTAATATCACTATGAATTTATAACTTTTTTTGACATGCGTTTTTCCTGTTTTTTTTGTTGTTATTCTGTCTCTCACTGTTCAAATACACCTACCATTAACATTATAGACTGATCATTTCTTTGTCAGTGGACAAACGTTCAAAATCACCAGGGAATCATATACTTTTTTCCCTTACTGTATGTATATATATATATATATATATATATATATATATATACATACATACAGTATATATATATATATATATATATATATATACATACACATAGCTTCTCTGCTCCGTAGAAATTATAATAGCTTTAACTCCTGACTGTGTAGTTGCTCTTTCTGACCGCTCTGTTAGTCCAGCGACTTCAAAACAGCACACACTTCTTTCTGTCATCAAAAACTGGCAGCCACAGTAAAACAAGATTTTCTCATTCAGGTTTTGCTTTTAAAGTCCAGTATGCAGATCCACACAGGATCAGCCAGCAAGCTCGTCTCTGTGGCTTTCTCTGGTTGCTAGCAGCAGCAGCACTCAACTTAGGCCAGAGCCTAATCAGCCACCCCCTTCCATGTCTGCTTTCCAGGCTTTAAAGTGAAACTGCACCTGCACCAATTAGGAGTTCTTCAGGAGTTAACTCCGTCACTCCTGTCAAGAACTCTTTACGCTTCTTTACTTGGCACCATCCTCTAGGGGGCTAACAGTCACAATATATATATATATATATATATATATATATATATATATATATATATATATATATACAGTATCTCATAGAAGTGAGTACACTCCTCACATTTTTGTAAATATTTTATTATTTATTTATTATATTTTCATGTGACAACACTGAAGAAATGACACTTTGCTACAATGTAAAGTAGTAAGTGTACAGCCTGTATAACAGTATAAACTTGCTATCCACTCAAGATAACTCAACACACAGCCATTAATGTCTAAACCTTTGGCAACAAAAGTGAGTACACCTCTAAGTGGAGATGTCCAAATTGGGCCTACATTTTTTATATTTTGTGTGGCCACCATTATTTTCCAGCACTGCCTTAACCTTCATGGGCATGGAATTTGCCAGAACTTCACAGGTTGCCACTGGAGTTCTCTTCCACTCCTCCATAATGACATCACGGAGCTTGTGGATGTTAGAGACCTTGCACTTCCCCACTTTCTGTTTGAGGATGCCCCATAGATGCTCAATAGGGTTTAGGTCTGGAAACATGGTTGGCCAGTCCATCACCTTTTCCCTCAGCTTCTTTAGCAAGGTAGTGGTCATCTTGGAAGTGTGTTTGGGGTCGTTATCATGTTGGAATACTGCCCTGCAGCCCAGTCTCCGAAGGTAGGGTATCATGCTCTGCTACAGTATGTCACAGTAAATGTTGGCCTTCATGGTTCCCTCAATGAACTGTAGCTCCCACTGCCCACAGCACTCTAAGATATAGACTCACCTTTTCCAAGCTACTGGCCATTCGATTTTGCAAACGTGTTGACACAATGCAAACAACACTTTCACAGTATCATTATTATTTTTTTTTACAGTTCAACTAGGATTCCATCATTTACGGGAGACTTGTTATCAGCAAGGCTTCCCACGTTACATCTCACTTTACTCTCCAAGATGTCCAGTTCCAGCTAAATGGAAAAACTGTTGAAGTTATCAATGCTGTTAAGATCCTACCTATATAGAATCTGTGTCACCTCTTCTTTATCTGATCTCCTTCTGTTAAATTCCTACAATTTTTGTTACACCCACTTTGGCGTGAAAGGTACCTTTGAGGTCCCCAATTTTGTTGAATAAATCTCTTGACCTTCCCATTCTGTTATTTTCTATCTGTTTACAGGATGGTTTAGAATGTCTTCTTGCTGTCCTCTAGAATCTCCGCTACCTTTCACTTTCCTTCTTTCCTGGGCTACTTTCAAAGCCTCATTAAATAGCCAGTTTTCTTTCTTCGTTTTCTCTTGTTTTTGGATATTGTTTATTGCTGTTTTCTGGATAACATCACAAACTTCTGTGCAAAGTTCTTGGGACATTCTAGTCCCTTAAATGTATTCTTTACCTCCACTGTGTATTTACTAAGGATATTATGTATTTCACATCTGCTTGGTCTGATGATTTTCCCTCTTTTACACATTTACCTCAGTATTCAAATGCCTTATGTTTAAGCAATACAAGTGCTTTTTCTATTCTGCTAACACAGCAAACCTCTGCTATACCTCACTTGTGGATTATTGTAGTCCAACAATGTGATCCAAAATATTATGAACTTGTGTTTCATGATTGATATTTTAAAGTTAAACTGCTGCACTGGCACATATTAAAAATCCTAGTGGTACCCAGTGCAGTTGGCTAGAATGATGTAGCAGCTGCTAAAAGCAATTTGATAGTTGATTAAGTTGATGCTATAAAGTACTCATAATTATGAGTGCTGTCTCAGTATATATTACATGACAATTCTAGCTATAAAATTGCTAATGCCAAAATTCTAGGGTTCCCTAATTCCTAACTATGTTCTGAAATTCTAATTACTTTCTGCAAGAGAAACCTTTCCATAGACAATGTGAATTAATGCTGTTTATTTCCTGTGCAGAATGTTTATGCATTTTACAAGGCATATAAACAGAAATCAAGATAGTGAAGTATGAATATTATAATTTGTAATGTTATGTCTATCCCAATAATTATTAAAGGAAATACATCACTTGACAGCATGTACAAGCTAGTAGGACCATCTATTCTGCCTTTTCTATCTATCTAAAACACATTTTATTAGATTTCAGGATAGTACTATACACATCCGAGGCATTCTTAAATTATTTCTTCTTACCATTTCTGTTGGAATGTTAATCCACATATTTAATATCCTTCATGAATGTTTATGTATGTAAGTATATGTCTACAATTCCTTTTTAAATATATAATATTATTCACTGTCAGCACAGGAGAAGAAAAATACCCTCCTCTGGTGAGACTAATTAAATTATGAATGTAAACAGTATGCTGTCTTGTCCTATACTTACTGCCTTCAAATTTATATCACATTTTCTTCATGTGTTTATAGTACCTTTTGGCACTTCAGAAAATTCAGGTGATATACAAATAAAATATAATGATAATACTAAACTTATGTTAACACTCTGAGCTTGTTTGCTTTCATAACTACAATATTTTCCTTCTAACTTTGATTTACCAGAATATCTCTTATCTTCCTATTTCCTACTTACAGTTGCCTCCTCCTGCCATTTTTTCATTAAATTAATAGTAAATACATAAGTACAGTTTATTTTGTGGTGACAGACCTGGAGGGAGATAAATATGTCATGGGTTGCAATTACTGGGAGTGTGCTACTCCTAACACTATCATTATGTTTTCATACATGGCTCCCTTATATCCCATACACATATTTCAGAAATCCACCAGCATTTCTAGCTGGCTAATGTTTTCTCAATGATATAGTAATTCCATCCTTTCACATATCAAACCACCAGATTTAAATACCATTAAAAAAATAACACCCCACATCAGTTCTAGTGAAGGATCACATATAATAGTTGTGGATCTTACCAATGTTGGTCATGCAATGTTAAAAATGACGTGCTTGCTCATGCACAATGAGCGCTGTAGGCGCTCATCGCGAGGCCCGCAGGACTTGAAATGAGTGCCGAAGGCTCATAAAGTAGATGAGGTAGGAGAGGCTCGAATGAACGCCGAAGGCGCTCAGCGCAGGGCTCATGATGAGCTCCGAAGGGGCTCAGAGGGGGCAGAGCCTCGCATTGTGTGACAAACAGCATTGCCAGGATTACAATTTTATTGTCAGCATTTTTGACAGGCAAGTAGCTAGTTATAATAATCATCATGTCCCAAGCTTCATTCTTGACTCATGAACCTCCATGACATCCTAAATTCTTTCTTGCAAAATAGGCTGCAGTTTGTTCAAATGTAGAACATACTGCAGGAGCAGTGACAATTGAGTGGCACTGGATTCTCTGGGTTCTTTAGCATCGTTATGGCATCGTCATTCTTTTTCCAGTTACCTTAAAACGGCAAGTTCCACTTTTTTTATATTAAACAACACTTTTAGAGAAGATTAGCTATATAAAAGTTATAAAACTTGTCCAGTTTGCTAGATTATCCTCCATAAAGAGTGGAAGCTGCCATTTTGAGTTTGATTTTGGCACTGACACTTAGAATTCTGAGCTAATTGTGTCATAGAAAACAAGAAGGGAGGGGGCAAAGAAGCACAAAAAAGTCCTATAGTGCAAATAAGTACAATTTATTGAATCAAAATAAGTAAAAAGTAGTAATCACACTCACGTGTAAAATCCTCAATATATATGAGGTATGTAGATAGCAATGAGGTACTAGACCTAAAATACACAAACCCAGTCCATTTCCAAAGAAATACGTGCAGTGATTGAGTACTCATATTTCTATGTGCCGCATTATTAGGGCTTTTCAGCTCTTTAAGTGTAGATAACTATTAGAAGTGGGGTTCTATCAAAAACTACTGAGTCCATATCACTCAAGTGCGACTGTATATATTTTATAAGCCCTCTACAAGGATTGCTATAGTATAACGGCAAGGCTCTTGTGATTATTTGAATGTTTTATCCAATTATGGCTTCATATATAATACTTTCAAATTATTTATACATTTGACCATTTTCATTTTTTAATTTCCTGCCATATTGACAGATTAATAATGTTTTGTAGTCTCTTAATTATGCTTCTTCCATTGTTGAAAAATGGCAACAACTAAGAAAATGAAACTTTTTCATAAAAACATTTTAGTTATTTGCTTTTTTTTCTGATTTGGCTTTGTTCCATTCACAGGGAATGAATATGATGATCTTTTACATCATAAAACAATCTGGCACTGTTCAATATTCATGTGGGTGTAGTATTGAGCAGCTGGAGTCAACAGGGAAGGACACAAAGCCAGGCCTTACTGGCTGAAATCATCTGGTAAATGCTGTACTTAACAGCCCTGAAACACACTAACATTCGTGCAATGCTGTTTTCTCTAAATCATGTTCAAATTATAGCTCTTAACACTACAAAAGCAAATTACATTGTCAATGGTGTTTAAAATATTTAGAAACAGATGGTGAAATATTTTGCAAGCTCTTTGCAACATCACATTAATACTCTAGGGCAATTACTGTAATTACAAATTGCAAAAGACGAAAAGGTGATAGGACAAGGGTTTGATATAAAGTAATACAACTTTAGCTTATTCTCTCTTTAGTACTCGTAGCGATTGATGTCCTATAGTATCACAATAATATTATCTTCTTCGTCGCTATTTTTTGTTGCCAGCAGAGATGATGCAAATTCAAATTTTGCTGTTGATCAGACTTTTTCACAAGCATGCTAACAATCTGCAATACACTTGTGAATTGAAAATGTTTGCAAATTACATTAATGAGAACTGCAGAAAAGGAACCATTGCCTTAGCAAAATACATATTCTGCAAATAGTATTTTTCTTTCTGTTTATTCTCTGGTTCATAAATAAATATTATAATTTTTATTTAAGAACAAAAACACAAAAGACACAAAACATATTGGTGAAATGTTTTGTTTATTACTAGATCTTATATATAATGTCAAAGCTATCAATCTACTATCAACTACAGGAAAGCGGAATTCTAGACCAGAGAGATCATGGAAGCAGAAAGCAGACTAGCACATCTATTCCAGTGGAGACATATGTAAAAGTAAACCTTTCTACAGCCTAGTATTAATTTTTTTTCAATTAACATTGCAACTTGTTTCCCCTTCTTTTCACAGACAATGTATGTGCTATTTGAGCTGGCATTCCCTAAAAATGAAGAACCAAGTCATGTTAATGTGGACTCAGAATTTATGTTCTAACTTTGCTCATGCTGACTTGGAATATATGGCACAGATAACTAAAGCAGCTGTGTTCCACTCTCTGTGACTTGGATTCAGGACTAACTCTTCTTTTGATAGGCATTAGTGAATAGTTTGCTATGTATATGCATCTCTACAGGACAAGAGGTACTTTTGGCAGGGTGCATCATATGACAGGAGAATCTGTGGGTCAAACAGGTGAAGCTTACAGTTTTGGACTATAAAAATCTGAACAATTTAGGGTTTTATAGATTAGACAATAAAAAAAGAGTCTGTCCTGAACAATTCCTTATTTTTTAAGTCTGGCCTGCTAATAACGCACATTGCTCTGCCTGATAAATGTCTCAGCTTCCTGAAGAAACTCAAAACTCCACATGTTCAAACTTGTTCCTTCAGATCTTTAGATGAAAGTCATGGAATGTTCTACTTATGGGATTTAAGCTTTTATGTCTACAAAATCAACCTTTCAGAACTATTTTACACTCTCAATTTGGAACGTCCCTTAAACATTTTAAAAATTAGATGAAGGTAACTTTTCTCCAAGCTTTTGAATAATTTTACCAGAACTCATGGAATAACTCTACCAGATATGACTACAACTCTCTCTTTTTCTTGACTATCTATTGGAAGCACTGCTTGAATTAAATATTAGTATTATTAATTGATGTTTAATGTTTGATAATACTTTAACAGTATTAAAAACTATTTTAAGACATCTTCAGCTGCAACTTCTGAAATAAACTCATAATATCACATATTATAATTGTCAAACTGCGATTCGTCGTCACGCTTGCGACGAATCGCAATTTGACAATGATCCGATCGCAACTTCCTTTCTTTGCAGTAGCCGCGTTTGCACAGAGCGCACAGCGCGCCGTGAGAGGATGCGCAGAGGAAGAGTGTGAAGAGGCACAGTGGGAGAGTGGGGAAGTGACACAGAGGGAGAGTGGAGAAGAGGCACAGAGGGAGAGGGTGGAAGAGGCACAGAGGGAGAGTGGGGAAGAGACAGAGAGGGAGAGGGGGAAGAGGCACAGAGGGAGAGGGTGGAAGAGACACAGAGGGGGGAGAGACACAGAGGGAGAGGGGGGGAAGAGGCAAAGAGGGAGAGTGGGGACGAGGCACAGAGGGAGAGTGGGGAAGAGACACAGAGGGAGGGGGGGAAGAGGCACAGATGCAGAGGCACAGATGGAGAGGGTGGAAGAGACTCGGGGGGGGGACACACAGAGGGAGAGGGGGGAAGAGGGAGAGGAGGGAAGAGGGAGAGGGGGGAAGAGACACAGAAGGTGAGGGGGGGAGAGACAAAGAGGGAGAGGGGGGAAGAGGGAGAGTAGGGAAGAGGGAGAGGGGGGAAGAGACACAGAGGGTGAGGGGGGGAAGAGACACAGAGAGAGGGGGAAGAGGCACAGAGGGAGGGGGGAAGAGACACAGAGGGAGGGGGGACCGACACGGGGGGAGAGACACAGAGGGAGGGGGGAGAGACACAGAGGGAGAGGTGGGAAAGAGACACAGGGGAGGTAGAGGAGGGGAAAAAGACACAGGGGGTAGAGGAGGGGGAAAAGACACACAGGAGTGAGAGAAGGGGAAGAAACACAGGGTAGGGAGAACTGGGGGAAGAAACACAGGGGAGGGAGAACAGGGAGAGTGGGGAAGAGGCACAGAGGGAGAGTGGGGGAGAGACACAGAAGGAGAGGGGGAAGAGGCATAGAGGGAGAGGGTGGAAGAGACACAGAGGGGGGAGAGACACAGAGGGAGAGGGGGGAAGAGGCACAGAGGGAGAGTGGGGAAGAGGCACAGCGGGAGAGTGGGTAGGAGGCACATAGGGAGAGTGGGGAAGAGGCACAGAGGGAGAGTGGGGAAGAGACACAGATGGAGAGGGGGAAGAGGCACAGATGGAGAGGCACAGATGGAGAGGGTGGAAGAGACAAGGGGGGGAGACACAGAGGGAGAGGGGGAAGAGGGAGAGGAGGGAAGAGGGAGAGTGGGGAAGAGACACAGAGGGTGAGGGGGGAGAGAGACACAGAGAGAGGGGGAAGAGGCACAGAGGGAGGGGGGAAGAGACACAGAGGGAGGGGGGACAGACACGGGGAGAGATACAGGGAGGGGGGGAGAGACACAGAGGGAGAAGTGGGAAAGAGACACAGGGGAGGTAGATGAGGGGAAAAAGACACAGGGGGGTAGAGGAGGGGGAAAAGACACACAGGAGTGAGAGAAGGGGAAGAAACACAGGGGAGGGAGAACAGGGGGAAGAAACACAGGGGAGGGAGAACAGGGAGAGTGGGGAAGAGGCACAGAGGGAGAGTGGGGAAGAGACACAGAGGGAGAGGGGGAAGAGGCACAGAGGGAGAGGGTGGAAGAGACACAGAGGGGGGGAGAGACACAGAGGGAGAGGGGGGGAAGAGGCACAGAGGGAGAGTGGGGAAGAGGCACAGAGGGAGAGTGGGGAAGAGACACAGAGGGAGAGGGGGAAGAGGAACAGGTGGAGAGGCACAGATGGAGAGGGTGGAAGAGACATGGGGGGGGAGACACAGAGGGAGAGGGGGGAAGAGGGAGAGGAGAGAAGAGGGAGAGGGGGGAAGAGACACAGAAGGTGAGGGGGGAGAGACACAGAGGGAGAGGGGGAAGAGGCACAGAGGGAGAGGGTGGAAGAGACACAGAGGGGGGGAGAGACACAGAGGGAGAGGGGGGAAGAGGCACAGAGGGAGAGTGGGGAAGAGGCACAGAGGGAGAGTGGGGAAGAGACACAGAGGGAGAGGGGGAAGAGGCACAGATGGAGAGGCACAGATGGAGAGGGTGGAAGAGACACGGGGGAGACACAGGGAGAGGGGGGAAGAGGGAGAGGAGGGAAGAGGGAGAGGGGGGGAAGAGACACAGAAGGTGAGGGGGGAGAGACACAGAGGGAGAGGGGGGAAGAGGGAGAGGAGGGAAGAGGGAGAGGGGGGAAGAGACACAGAGGGTGAGGGGGGAAGAGACACAGAGAGAGGGGGAAGAGGCACAGAGGGAGGGGAGAAGAGACACAGAGGGAGGGGGGAGAGACACGGGGGGAGAGACACAGAGTGAGGGGGGAGAGACACAGAGGGAGAGGTGGGAAAGAGACACAGGGGAGGTAGAGGAGGGGAAAAAGACACAGGGGAGGTAGAGGAGTGGGAAAGGACACACGGGAGTGAGAGAAGGGGAAGAAATACAGGGGAGGGAGAACAGGGGGAAGAAACACATGGGAGGGAGAACAGGGGGAAGAAACACAGGGGAGGGAGAACAGGGGGAAGATACACATGGGAGGGAAATGTGGGGGGAGGGGAACAGACACAGGGGGAAGTGGGGAACAGACACAGGGGGAAGGGGGAAAGAGACACAGGCCAGGGGGGAACAGGCACAAAGGGAGAATGGGGAAGAGGCACAGAGAGAGAGGGGGGAAGAGGGAGAGGGGGAAGAGACACAGGGGCAGAGATACAGAGGGTGAGGGGGGAAGAGACACAGATGGAAAGGGGGAAGAGGTACAGAGAGAGAGGGAAAGAGGCACAGAGGGGGAGACACAGAGGAAGGGGTGGAGAGACACAGTGGTGAGAGGCACAGAGGGGGGAGACACAGAGGAAGGGGTGGAGAGACACAGTGGCGAGAGACACAGAGGAAGGGGTGGAGAGACACAGAGAGAGGGTAAAGATGCACAGAGGGAGGGGGAAGAGACACAGAGGGAGGGGGAGAGACACAGAGGGAGAGGTGGGAAAGAGACACAGGGGAGGTAGAGGAGGAGGAAAAGACACAGGGGAGGTAGAGGAGGGGGAAAAGGCACACGGGAGTGAGAGAAGGGGGAAGAAACACAGGGGAGGGAGAACAGGGGGAAGATACACATGGGGGGAAGAGGGGAACAGAAACAGTGGGAAGGGGGAAAGAGACACAGGCCAGGGGGGGAACAGGCACAGAGGGAGAGGGGGGAAGAGGCACAGAGGAATAGGGGGGGAAAGGGAGAGGGGGAAGAGACACAGGAGGGAGAGATACAGAGGGTGAGGGGGGAAGAGACACAGAGGAAAAGGGGGGAAGAGGTACAGAGAGAGGGGGAAAGAGGCACAGAGGGGGGAGACACAGAGGAAGGGGTGGAGAGACACAGTGGCGAGAGGCACAGAGGGGGAGACACAGAGGAAGGGGTGGAGAGACACAGTGGCGAGAGACACAGAGGAAGGGGTGGAGAGACACAGTGGCGAGAGACACAGAGAGAGGCGGGGGAAGAGGCACAGAGGGAGAGGGGTGGAAGACACAGAGAGACACAGAGGGTGAGGGGGGAAGAGACACAGAGGGAGAGGGGGGAAGAGAGAGAAAGGGAGGAAGAGGCACAGAAAGAGTAGGGGGAAGAGACACAGGGGAGTGAGAGAAGGGGGAAGAGACACAGGGGAGTGAGAGGAGGGGAAAGAGACACAGGGGAGAGAGTACATGGGGGAAGATACACAAGGGAGGGAAATGGAGACACGAGGAAGGGGGGAACAGACACAGGGGGAGGGGGAAAGAGACACAGGCCAGGGGGGAACAGACACAGGGGAGAGAGTGCATGGGGGAAGATACACAAGGGAGGGAAATGGAGACACGAGGAAGGGGGGAACAGACACAGGGGGAGGGGAAAAAAGACACAGGCCAGGGGGGAACAGACACAGGGGAGAGAGTGCAGGGGGGAAGATACACAAGGGAGGAAAATGGAGACACGAGGAAGGGGGGAACAGACACAGGGGGAGGGGGAAAGAGATACAGGCCAGGGGGGAACAGACACAGGGGAGGGGGGGGAGACACAGACGGGGAAAGAGATGCATGGGAGGGAGAAGGGGAGGGGTTTAGAGACACGGGAGGGAGAGGGAGGTAAAAACACAGGGGGGCAGGAGATACAAGGGAGGTAGACGAAGCGGAAGGAGACACAAGGGAGGGAGAGGAGGGGGAAATAAGACACGAGGGAGGAAGTAGACAGGGGGAGAGACTCGCAATGAGCTCCAAAGGGGCTCATTGCAAGGCCAGTAAAGTAGAGGGGGAGAGGCTTACATTGTGTGGCAAATAGCATTGCCAGGCTTCAGTTTTTATTGCCGTCATTTTTGACGGGCAAGTCGCTAGTAATAATATATTTTACATCAAACACACAAAGAATGCTATACAATTGAATTGAGCAAATTGTAATTACTGGAGCCCATAATGGAGTTACTGATATTTAATTGGCCTCTTCTAGCTACCTGCAATCAATTTGCGGGTTACGGGCTCAAAACTCTCTCACCCTTCCTTTTCTCGCTCCCTCTCTTTACCTCTTTCTCAGTCTCCCTCTCTCTCCCTTTTTCTCTCTCCTTTTCCCCACTCTCTTTCTCTCCCCTCTTTGTGTCCTTCTCCCTCTGTCTATCTCCCTTCTCTCTCTCCATCTCGCTCTCTCTGTCCCTGTCTTCCCCTTTCTTTCTTTCTCTCTCTCCCTCTCTATCCCCCTCTCTCTCCTCCCCTCCTTCTTTCTCTATCTCTCCAACTATCTCCCTCCTCTCTCTCCTTCCCTCCCTCCATCTTTCTCTTCCTCTCCCCTTTTTCTCTATCTCTCCCTCTTCCTATTCTCACACCCACTCTCTTTCTCTCACCCCCTCTCTCTGTCTCTCGATCCTCCTCTAACTCTCAATCTCTCCCTCATCGCTCTCTACTATATTTTCCTCCATCTCCGTCTCTTTCTGTGCCTTTCTCTCGCTCCCCTCTCTTTCTTTCTCTCCCTCTATCTCCTTTCCTCTCTATCTTCCCCTCTTTCTCTCCTACCCTCCCCCTCTCTTTGTCATCCTTTCTTTTTCTCCGTCTTTCTCTCTGTCTCTCTGTCTCACCCAGTCTTTCTCTCTCTCTACCCTCTCTCTTTCTCTCCCACTCTATCCCTCTCTCCCCCTTTGACTTTCTCCCTCTCCTTCTCTCTCTCTATTTCTCTCTCCCATCTCTTTCTCTCCCTTTCTATCTCTCTCCCTTTACTCCCCCACTCACTCTCCTTCTGCCCTCTTTCTCTCTCCCTCTCTCTTTGTCTCTCTCTTCTCCCTCTTTCTGTCTCTCTTCCCACTCTTTGTCTCCCTTTCTTTCTCTCTCCCCTCCTCTTCCTTTCTTCCACCCTCTTTCACTTTCTCCCCTCTCTTTGTCTCCCTCTTCCTTTCTCTCACCCCTCCTCTTCCTCTCTCTCCCTTTTTCTATCTATTTTTTATCTCTATCCCCCTCTCTCTCTCCCTCTCTTTCACATCCACTCTTTCTTTCTCTGTCTTCTCTTTGTCTCTCTCTTCCTTTCTCCTCTTCTTTCTCTCTCCATTTTTCTCTCTCTCTTTCTGTCTCCCCCTCTCTCTGTCTCCCTCTCCCTAGCCTCCTCTTTTTCTCCCCACTCACTCTCCCTCTGCCCTCTTTCTTCCTCACTCCCCCTATTTCTCTCTATTCTCCCTCTTTCTTTCTTTTTCAACTCTATGTCTCCCTCTCTATTTCTCTGTCTCACCTCTCTCTTTCTCCCCTCTCTTTCTCTCCCTCTTCCTTTCACTCTCCTCATCTCTCTCTCTCTCTCCCTTTTCTCTCTATCCCCCTCTTTCTCGTTCTCTCTCTCCCTCTCTCTGTCTTACAGCCACTTTTTCTCTCCCCTCTCCCTTTCTCTCTCCTCCCCTCCCCCCTTTCTCTATTCCTCTCCCCATCATACTCTCTTCCCACTCTTTGTCTCCCTCCCCCCTCAGTTTTTCTCCCCCTCCCTCTGTCTCTCTCTCACACCCACTCTCTTTCTCTCTCTCCCATCTCTTTGTCTCCCTCGCCCATTCTCTCTCCTCCTCTTTCTCTCCCTGTTTCTGTCTCTCTCACCTTCTCTATCGCCATCTCACTCTTCCCCTCTTTCTCTATCCCTTTTTCTCTCTACCCCCCTTTCTTTCCCTCATCTCTTTGTCTCCCTCTACCTGTCTCTCTGTCTTTTTCTTATTCTCCTGCTCTCTTTATCCCTCTTTTTTTCTCTCCACATCTCCTCTCCTTTCTTCCCCCCTCTCCCTTTTATTCTCTACCCCCTCTTTCTTTCTCTCTCTCATCTCTTTCTATCCTTTTCTCTCTCCTCCTTCTCTCTCTTTCCCCCTTTATCTCTTTGTCTCCCTCCCTTTCTCTCTCCCCTCTTTCTCTCTCTCTTACCACTCTCTTCTCCCTACCCCCTCTCTTTCTCTCTCTTCCCTCTCTTTGTCTCCCTCTCTCTCCACCTATTTCTGTCCCTCTCTCCTCCACTTTCTCTCTCTCTCCCCTCTCTTTGTCTCTCTCTATCTCCTTTTTTCTCTCTGTCCCCCTCTTTCTCTCTCCCTCTCTTCCCCCTTTTGCTATCTCTTCCCCTCTCTTTGACTCCCTCTACCTGTCTATCACTCGTCTTCTCATTCTCCTCCTCTACATCTCTCTCTCCCCTCTTTGTCTCCCTATCTCTTTCTCTGCCCATCTCCTCTCTCCCTTTTCCTCTCTTCCTCTTTCTCTCTCTCCCCCTCTTTCTTTCCCTCCCTCTCTCTGCTCCTCTCTTTCTTTCTCTACCCCTCTTCCTCTCTCCATGTCTCTCTCCCCCCCCCCCCCCCATACTTCCCTTACCTGTGTGCTCGCAAGGTTTGGAAGCTCCTCCCACTGGTGACTCTTCCCAGCAGCGGCTCCTCCTCTCCTCCACAAGACTGAGAGCATAGGCTGTGATTGAGGAGGGAGCCACTGAGAGGTGCAGGTGGAGGGAGGCAGGAGGAAGGAGCCAGGGGAGAGAGTGATTCTAGGAGGTTGGCAATTGGGGGCTTTTTTGCCACCCCCAAGGGTCAGTGTGGCTTTTTTGCCACACTGGGGGTCCGCCCCTGGAACCACCCCCTAGCTACGCTACTGATTGTAGCCCTTCTCAAGCTCTCGGGAGGTTTAAAGAACCTACTCCAATGCCACTTACATAAAAACCTACAAGCTTTATAATCTTTAAGACATGCTATTCTAATTTCATTGTAGAACTGGAACATCACTTACTGGCCCATTGGGGTGCTAAGGAATGGAACCCCTTGGTGTAAAATAATTTTGGAACCCCCTTATAAATCTTTCATACTCACGAGGATCAATAAAAAGTTCAAGCAATAAAGCCAACTTTTTGCTCCTCTTCACTTCATTGAGCACAATAGTAGTATAAACATATTAAAGGGAACTATATTTTTTTTGTGTGTGCAATATTCTAAAGATATAATTTAAAAAATAGAAGAATCATTGCATTTGTTAGAGAAAGAAATCTTTGAAAAAATTATAACTTACAATTACAGTTTTCTTACTTTTACTTTTGTTTCATGGCTCACCTGCTTTCACCTCCTCCTCCAGCAATCCCTTATTTTCACCTTTAATCACATGATCTGTCCATCAAGGCAGACCATAATATCACAGTCTTTCTCCACTAGGGGAAACTGCTTTACCTTCGACTAGCTAAACAAATCATGTGATTAAGGAAACAGATCTGTTGCTATAGGAGGACAAAGCATGGAAACATGAAACAGTGTAAGACAACTGAAAAGTAACTTATATAGCTTTTGGAAGCATTTTGCTCTGATATATCCAAAAATCCTAGTCTATTTCAGGGCCGCATGCCGTCAGAACACTGGGGTGGTGTAAAAAATGTACTGCAGGCAAAGAACTATTCCATCCTCCGATCTGGCTCATAAGGCACGCCGACAAAAGAGGCCTTGAGTTATGAGAGACGCGCCCAAGTCCTTGAAGGGCCAAGTGCCTGCGGCAAACATAGCCATGGCTTAGTTCTTTGCCTGCAGTATTATTATTTTTTTGCACCACCAGCTGGTGCTGTGGCGCAACTGCACACCCCAGTGTTCTCACAAGATGCGGCGCCCAAATAGATTAGATCCAAAAATCCTTCTATTTTTAAATGCCAGCTTTAGATAACTATAAAAAAAGATCTAAAGTGTCCCTGTAGCCATTTTAGTATTTGATTAGTTTAACATTGTTAAAGACAAAAAGACACTCAATAAAAATTATATTAGGTTATTAAAAGTATTCCATTAAAACCAATAACACTTAATGGATATCCTAATGATACAGGTATTACTGTCCTGCAGGGGTTTTGTAACAGCAGACATGGCCTCTAGATAACAATAACAAAAAATGTTTCAATTTGGTGCTGTGCATAACCTCGCTATAATTTATTAACTCACTGCATCTTAAGTAATTGTAATGCTAAATATTGAACAAAATCATGTATATTCTAAGGTGATAATAAGACAAATGATTAATGGTATATCCTTCATAGGGTTCCCTGGTGGTCCAGTGGTTAGCATTCGGGGCTTTCACCACTGAAACATGGGTTTGATTCCAGTCAGGGAACCAAGAGGTCATACCACCCTGAAGCCAATCAGAGTTGGGCCGAGTCAGTACTTGGATGGGAGACCACCTTGGAATACACGATCTGTATGCTGTGGCCCACTGGAGAAGGAACTCCAGTATCTCTGCTATGAATACCAAGTGGATCACCATGGTGTGTTATGGTCCATGAGGTCACAGAGAGTTCAACACTACTGAACGGCGCAACATATCCTTCATAAATTCACTCTAACCACTTTTCTTATTTACCAAGAGAATTCCAGAAAGATATTTTTAAGAGTAAGCATGTGTTACTTTTTTCTCATTAGAAAGTGTTTTGAGGTGTGGGTCTATATTCCAAAAAGGTGCTTTGCCAATTTCAAAAAATAATCCATCCCAGGTAAGTGTTAACCCTTGATGGTAATATAAAAAGCATGTGTGATGGAAACTCTACAGTAGTGATTGTGTGGGTGAAACAGTTTATTAACAAAATAACTAATACAAGCTAGTAGTCACCTAGGGCCTCATTCAAATGTGATTTGGCCAATTGAATAGGACTCTATATAAGCACATAGCATATTTTTTTTACAGAAGTTTTTTGTTTGTAAACTTCTATCCAAAAGCAAGGTCTTCACTAACTAAAAACTTCTATAAAAAATATATGCTATGTGACCTATTCAATTGCCCAAATCGCATTTGAATGAGGCACCTGCTATGGACCTCATTCTAATCATGGCCGTAGGAGCTGCGTGGCTGCAAGGGGTAGCTTCCCTATTCTAATCCCCTATGGCCAACAGCTCAGATCGTCTTGCAGCTGGCGCCCTGCGTCCCCTTGCGGCCACCCCGTTGCATCTTACTGCAGGGAAAGCCTTTGATCCCACACGGCCGCAAGAGATTCGGCAGCATGAAACCACTATTCAAATGCGGAGATAACCCCTCTGCCAACCCCGCAAAACAATAAAAAACAGCCAAGTCTTACTCCCACCCTGGAGCCGTTGCAAGGGCTGTGAAGCCCTTGCAGCTGCTCCAATTAAGTCCCCAGCTGGCTGCAGGGATCAAGAATGTGACCCGATTGTGCCCCCTGCAGTGTCTCTACAGTGTCCCTACATCACCACTATAATGCAGGGGTCCGATCGAGACCCCTGCAGGGTACACACATTAACCCTATAATGCAGGGGTCCCCATTAGGACCCCTGCAATGTGCACACATTAAACCTTGGTGCAGGGGTACTATCGGGACCCCTGCAGGCTCCCAAAATGAACCCCTTTCCTTGCTTTAGGGGTCCCAATTGTGACCGATCGGGACCCCTGCAGCATCTATGACATTTAAATTTCCTGCCGCGGGCTTGAATTCAAAATTCAAGCCCGGGGAATTGCGGGGTTTGAATTTCCCACTGCACTAATGGTTACCCCCAAGCCGCGGGAGTACTAAAAGTAACCCCCGGCACCTAAAATTAACCCCATCCCTCATGGGGGTCAATATAGACCCCCATGAGACTAAAATTAACTCCCTCAGCCTGATAGGGTTCTATATAGACCCCTATAGGACACTACAAGTGCCATGCGGGTCCTCCGGGACCCTCATGGCAAAGTCTAAGCACTACACTATTAACCCTAACTATACCCCATTAACCCCTTAACCCTAACTATACCCCATTATACCCCTTTAACCAATATTACACCCTATGTAACCCTAACTGGTCCTATCTAATCCATTCAAGACCGATTTAACACTAACTGGGCCTATCTAACCCTACCTGGACCTAAACATCCTAACTGGCCCTATTTAACCCTAACTGGACCGATTTAACCCCTCTAGACATATTTAAGCCTAACTGGGCCTATTTAACATTAATTGGGCCTATTTAACCCTAACTGGGTATATTTAACCCCTCTAGACCTATTTAACCCTAACTCTGCCTATTTAACCCTAACTGGACCCAATAACCCTAACTGGGCCTATTTAACGATATCAGGACCTAATAACTCTAACTGGGCCTATGTAAACCTAAGTGGGCCTATCTAGCCCTAACTGGGCCTATGTAACCATAACTGGGCCCATTTAACCCTATCTGGACCTAATAACCCTAACTGGGTCTATCTAACCATAACTGGGCATATTTAACCCTATCTGGACTTAAAACACCAACTAGGCCTATTTAACCCCATCTAAGCCTTTTCAACCCCATCACTTATGGGGGTCTGTAGAGACCCCCGTAAATCTCCATCTAACCCCATCACTTACAGGGGTTTATACAGACCCCACAAGCTTTCATCTAACCCATCACTTATGGGGGTCAATACAGACTCCTGTAAGCCTCTATGTAACCCAATCAGTCCCATAATGGTCTATGAAGACCCTCATAGGACAATGAGAACCCTATTATTAACCACATAAGTGTCACAAGGGTCCTCCAGGACCCTCATGACACTAAGTACAAACACTACACTACACTATCCCCCCCATAAAATCAATAAATCTAAACTAACCCCCCCTCTACCCTAACCTATTAACCCCTAGCTACCTAACACTACCTACCTAACCCCTATTAAACCCCCCACCACACTAATTACAAAAAAAAAAAAAGCTGTTACAAAAAATAAAAAAAACTGTTATTAAAAAAAAAATGACATTACAACCCCACCTCACCTCATAAAATAAAAAAGAACATTACAACCCCCACTACAAAAAAATAAAAAAAGAACATCACAATCCCCTACTACCAAAAATAAAAAAATAATTGCACACCTGCAAAGAAAAGACATACACATGTATATATATAACATTGCAGTACATCAATAAATACATAACAAGTATACCCCTTACTACAATACTAATAACCCATAACTACCATACATTACCCCATAAATAAAGCATTACCCCATCTATGAAACATTATACCCTATCTACCAAACATTAACCCCTAACTGTAATACATTAAACCCTAACAACAATACATTACCCCTGTGTATTAAACATTACTCCATATCTATTAAACATTACCCCCATCTACAATACATTAAACCCTATCCATTAAACATAACACCTATCTATTAAACTTGACCCCCTATCTATTAAAGATTACCCCTATCTATTAAACATTACCCCATATCTATTAAACATCAACCCTATCTGCAATACATCAAACCCTATCTACAATACATTGAAAAGCTTACATCAAACCTAAAATAGAATAAATAAGACCACTTACCTTGCTCAGATGTCCCTTCATCAGGTCGCACCCCCTAGGAAAAAAAACATAAATTTAGTCACAAATAAACACAACCTAAAGAAATACACATTCTAAATATTAAACTTACTATTCCACCATGTCCCCGTCCTTCTTCTTGTCTTCTCCGGCTCGGCTCCTGGAAAAAAGAAACATTACATTAGTCATACAAATACAAATACACAAAACATACAAAAGTAAACATTCTAAATATTAAACTTACCTGTCCACGATGTCCCCGTCCTTCTCACCTTCCCTGGCTAGGCCCTTGAGAAAAAATGCTGCTCTAAAAAAATAATAAAAAAAATAACAAAGCTCCTCCCTGGTGAAGCTCCACGAAGCTAATGAGGCCTCTGTCGCTTCTTCCGGTAAAAAAAAATGGAAAGGCGTCTTCTGATTGGCTGCAATGGCTGTCAATCAAATTTCAGCCAATCAGAAGGTGCCAAGGTGTGATTGGCTACAAGCATATGCACCTTCTGATTGGGTGTTGTCAATGTCAATCAGCCAATCACCCCATGGCGTGTATCCCATTGTGATTGGCTGAAGGCAATAGTGTCTTTTGATTGGTTTAAGAAGATTGACAGGTCAATCAGCCAATCGGAATAGGATATAGGGGTGTATTACATTCTGATTGGCTCACACCTTGGCACCTTCTGATTGGCTGAAATGTAATTGACAGCCATTTCAGCCAATCAGAAGAGTTAGAGGCCTCATTAGGCTGCTCCAATGAGGAGCTCTGTTATTTTATTATTTAGAGCAGCGTTTTTTCTCAAGGGCCCAGCCGGGGCATCGCAGCAAGGTACGTTTAATATTTAGAATGTTTACTTGTCTTTATAGTGTTTAATGTATTGCAGTTAGAGGTTAATGTTTGGTAGATAGGGGATGATTTTTCATAGATAGGGGATGATGTTTCATAGATAGGGGTAATGTTTTATATATGGGGTAATGTATTGTAGTTAGGGGTTAATAATATTGTAGTTAGGGGTATATTTGTTATGTACTGTATTTATTAATGTACTGTAATGTTATGTATATATGTGTATGTCTTTTCTTTGCAGGTGTGTAATTGTTTTTTCTTATTTTTTTGTAGTGGGGGGCTGTAATGTTCTTTTTTAATTTTTATAGTGGGGGGTTGTAATGTTCTTTTTTTATTTTATATAGTGGGGGGTTGTAATGTCCTTTTATTTTTTGGTAACATAGTTTTTTTTTTTGTAATTTAGCTTTTTTTATTTTTTGCAATTAGTGGGGTCCATGGTTTAATATGGGTTAGGTAGGTAGTGCTAGGTAGGTAGGGGTTAATAGGTTAGGGTAGAGGGGGTTCGTTTAGAATTAGTGGTTTATTGGAGGGATAGTATAGTGTAGAGTTTGTACTTAGTGTCATGAGGGTCCTGGAGGATTCTCATGGCTCTTATGGGGTTAATTTGAGGGTTCTAATAGTTCCGTGAGGGTTCATAGACCCTTATGAGACTGATTGGGTTAAAGAGAGTCTTACGAGGGTCTGTATGGACCCCCATAAGTGAAGGGGTTAGATGGAGGCTTATGGGGTCTGTATAGACCCCCATAAGTGATAGGGTTAAATAGGTTTGGATGGGGTTAGATAGGCTAAGATGGGGTTACATAGGCCTTGATAGGGTTAAATAGGCCCAGTTAGGATTAAATAGACCCAATTAGGGTTAAAAATGCCCAGTTAGGATTATTAGGTTCAGATATGGTTAGGTAGGCCGAGTTAGGGTTAAATAGGCCAGTTAGGGTTAAATAGACCCAGTTAGCTTGAAATAGGCCCAGTTAGGGTTATTAGATACAGTTAGGGTTCAATTGGCCCAGTTAGGGTTGAATAGGGTTAAGTAAGGGTTAATGGGGTATAGTTAGGGTTAATAGTGTAGTATAGTGTTGAAACTTTGTCATGAGGGTGGCAATGTTTCTCATGGCGCTTATAGGGTTAACCTAGGGGTTAATAGTGTCCTATAGGGGTCTATATAGACCCCTATTGAACTGAGGGGGTTAATTTTAGTCTCATTGGGGTCTATATTGACGCCCATGAGTGATGGGGTTAATTTTAGTTGCCAAGTACCCCCGTGGCAGGGGTTAATAGTTTTCAGGACCCGTGCGGGGTGGGAAATTTGTATTTTTAATGCTATGGGGACCCTCACTGCCACGGTTAATGTTGGGACCCTTCGGGCGTCCCAATGGGGACCCCCAGCATGGGGGGGGTTAATGTTAGTTGCCGCAGGGGTACATTCCCCTGCAGCTTGTGGTAACCATTAGTGTGCCGTGGTCCCTTTAAGAGCTAAATATATAATGTATTCAATGCACTACTGTACAGTGCTTTAGTTGATAGGGGATACTAGGGGGGACATGAGGATGACATGTAGTACATTGACTAGCTGGCACATTGCCGCTAGCCAATACTTTCATTTGTGGCCACAAGTCCACCGGGCTTGGAAAACGGGTTACTGCCTTGGGGGTCATCCAAGCCCACAGTACCAGGCTTGTATGACCTCCAAGGCAGCAACTCGATCTTCAAGCCAGCTTATCAGTGCCATATTATCCCTTTCTCACTCTCAGAGGCACTAATGTGGACCCTAAAAATACAAAGATAATCTTATATAAATCTCATTCATCAGATCTACATTGGGAAAATAAATAATGGCCAAATTACACTGCCACATGATATATTTCAAGTACCAGGGGAACATTTTGTTTTTTGTTGTTCAGTCCTTCAGTCGTGTATGACTCTCTGTGACCCTGTGGACTGCAGCACACTTAGCTATTTTTCTGTCTGTGCTTATCCATGGCAAAGATACTGGAGTGGGTTGCCAGTTCCTTCTCAAGTAGACTGGGATTTGTCTGACCTCTCTGCTTACCTAGATTGACCCTACATAGTATCGCTAACAGCATCATTGTAGTACACAAGCCCCTTAACAACCACAAGGAAGCAATCAAGAAGGTAAACTGGGGAACATAAATTACTCTATCCTACTCTAACCCATCAGGTAGGGCTGCAAACACACATGAAGGCTGTGCAGAGACACGTGGAGCAACAGCCAACTCACCTCCATCAGGGATAATATCTGTGGCGATCTGCCAATATATATACCCATTATCATTTGGTGAAATCCGATCAAGTGTTTTGCTATCAATCAATTCCCCACAGCATTCCTCAGTGACCATCAATTGGTGAAATGTTAAACAGAACCCTAAATATCCACAGAGAAGAGGATCGTGGACCATGTGATTTGAGGTAGCCATCTGCATACAAAATATAACCATCCCATAGGCCATGATCCTATACTCTGTAGCAAGGCTAGATTACGTTAACATTTGGACCAATATATTTTCACTGAGAAGTGCTGTTGAGAAGGCAAACAAATATGTGTAGCCTCTACATCTTCCTTTGCCTTGCATCAGGGCCTCAATCCCCTGTGGCTGGCTGACTCCCTGGTGGTGGGGGCCAAGCTGCGGGTGTGCGGGGGATGCCTCAGGATGGAGAAGGTGAGGCTGGAGAAAGAGCGCGGCACATGGCATATGCAGTCACTTGCTGGATTGCACTCTGGTCCGACCCCATCCTGAGCAGCTCCGCAAGGTAAGATTACATCATCAGATGATGCTCATGACCTCGGCATGATTTGAGGAGATTCTCTCCCCCTGAGGTTGCTGGTGGTGGGGATGGAGGTCCGTGAGGGGGTGCATTGATGCTTGTGGAGGTGGCGATGGTGGCTCAGTAGGGAGGGGCTGTAGCCTGGCTGAAGCCTCGCTCCATGAGGGTGGTGGTATTGCTGGTGGTGGTGGCCAATCCAACATACAGCTGGGGGCAGTAGGAGGTGGGGGCAAGCCCTGCTTGTCCCTCCAGTATGAGGGCCCTGGTGACAGGCTCAGTCTTTGGAGGAGGGGGGCAGTGGGGTTAAATGCCATTGATGCGGCTGATGGTCCTGCTGGTGACCCAACTGCCCAGATGATGTCCTCCTCCTCCTCTGAACCAGAGCCCTCGGCTCCTCGGGCTCACCACTGAGCCCAGACCTCCTGGAAGCTGAAAAACAGAAAAGAAAGGTATATGTGTTAAGTATGATGTATAATACATTGTTTTGTTTTCAATCCTATCTAACATCTAGGCTTGAACCTGGATGATTCTCTTAATTGCAAATATGAGTAGCTATCATTTGCTAGGTGTGATCAATTCATTGGTTCTTAATCTTGATTGTTCTTGGCTCTTAACGCTATCTTGATTCCTGCAGTGGTCTGTAACTGCATACGCTCTAGTAGGCACACCCATACATGGACATACATGGACTCTCTATCGGTTGATTACTGTTGTTGTGCCCACGAATTACAGTAATTTGTCAATTTGTTGGATTTAAAGATGCATGGCTGATCCATCTATCCCTTGTTAATTCCATAGAGCTGGCATGTCAGTGTCCTTGTTGGTCATCATGTTTATGTGTCGTGGTTGTGCTGCACATGTGGTGTCATGTTGGTGTATGTGTTATTCACCTGGCATGGAGGCTGGATCTTGCTGGTCCACCAGGCCTGAAGCTCCAGTGGTGGGCAACTGGCTCAAAAGATCCTTGGTGACCCTCTCTCAATCATGGTATCTGACTGTCACTTTAGGGCCACCACTTGGTGCTGCAGCTTGACTGGCCTCCTTGGCCATCATCCTCCTCACCTTGGGCTGGGCACCATCGAAGCGGTGCTTCACAGACCTCATATACCTTTCCTCTGTGCCCAATGCTGATACTGCAGTTGCTACCTCCTTTCATGCCTGGGCCCTATGCCCGGGCCTAACTTCCCTTACCCCAAAGGATAGCTGTATGGCAACAGATCGCATAAATGAGGACCACATTGTCCTTGTGCGTGTAGTTTGGGGCCCTGTACCTGCCCCCAGCCTCTTGCCCTTCTGACTGTGGATGGGGATCCTTTGTTCCCTTGTCTGGGTCAGGGCCTGTCCCTCCCCAGAACTACCACCCCCCTAGGATCAGGGCCCTCACCCTCTGACCCTGAACTTTGAGTGCATATCACTATGGGCACCCGGCCTCCACCCCCCTTCTCTCCTCCACCTCTCCTCCACCACTCCTCAACTCCTCCTCCACCTCCTCCTCTGCTCCACCACTCCTCAACTACTCCTCTCCACCACCACTCCCCAGGGACACCTCTCCTCCTCGCCTCTCCTCCTCTCCTCCTCCCTACCTCTCCACTCCTTTTCCCTACTCTCTCCCCCCTCCATACTTATCCCATAAATAATATAAGAATAAATCAAAATAAGTATTACTGTATATAAATACTGTATGAGGGGGAAAAAAAGGTGTTTATGTTGGTAACAAATTAGTTCCTATTATACTTTTAGAAACACAACCTAACAGTAAAGGGACTACAATGTATTATTATCATTCCCTCAGTATTTGTGTTTATTTCCAAAGCTTATATTTTATACAGTGCCTTGCAAAACTATTCACCCCCTTGATGTTTTACTTATTTCTTTTTGGTATCTTTTCATAAAAGTACATAATAAATTATGTTTTCCATAATATGGTTATTGAATAGCAAAGCTTTCATGTGTTAAAAATAGAAATTGTAAAAATTGTCTCAAACAACCGCTCAGAATATATAATTTTCCCCAAAAAAACTAAACACATTGTAAAACACATCCCCGTTATCCTTAGGTGATGCCTGTATAGGCAAATAAAAATATCAGATGGAATAAAACAGAAGTTACCTAGTCTAAAGTAATGAAAAAACAGAGAAAAATATAAACCTACATTATATAGGTTTCTATCAAATAATCTGATTGGTGAATATTCAAATGCATACCACAAAACATAAAATAAGTGAAGAACTAATGTACAAAATGTTATTTATAAAGCAAAAGAAAGAGTGAACTACATGATTAGGTGAGATATCTCAATAGGGAGCTCATAGAAAGTAATGTATGTGTTTAAGAAATGCATATGTGTTAGATGGTGCATGATGACCAAAATCAAGTTGCCTTTGTTACTAACTGTGATATAAGATCCTCATATATTATTCTTGAAATAATTCCTATCTGGTAGCAGTGATTAATGTGCTTACATGTCTTCATGAATATTGAATTTGCCCATTTCAGGACATTGTCTTTATTCAAGGGATAAATTATCTCATATTACCACATGTTAATTTAAAGCTTATCTAAAGGTATGCAAAAGTTCTTAACATTATGTTAAAAACAGGGTATTTATTTTCTTTCATAGATATGTGTACAGGGAGAATATCACATCAAGCATAAGCCACCAATCAACCACCCATGTCCCTACAAAATTGAGTCCCACGATTTCATCATCATATATCACTTGACAAATTTAGATGCAATGAATCAAATGACAGCATTTCAATTGACCATAATATGTAAATCTGAAGAGAATCTTCCAAAGACTATACAGTGATTAAAAGATTTCCATTTTTCCATTGGGGAATATTTCAGTTAAATGAATGCTCCGATTGAGAAGCTCTCATTTAATCCTCTAGGTACCTGGGCCTTCAATTTGTAAATCCATCTGGATTCACTTTGGACATTTTTTTTCTCAATATTTCAACACATCACTGTTGTTGTTATTATGATAGTATTTCACATGACACGCTATTGGGGTGTCATATCCGTTATTAATTGTGTATATATGTTCACCTGCTCTCCGGCAGAGTTGCTTCCCCTTTTTTTCCACTTATGTTTTATTATATACGTATGGTGCTTCGTATATGACTCCCGTCAAATTCCTCGGTACTTGGGTGCTTATAAATTTTAACGGCCTTGATATACTTACAAAATCTAAAAATGAGCAAGGCCTCTCTGACTCAGTGGCTCTACATAGAGGCAGAAGAGTCGCTATATTATGGAGACTAAGCCTAGACCAGTTAGAGACCCTAAAGAAGGGAATGCAAATTGGATTATCAGGCCAATGGGAAGGCCTGGAGGGGAGCCAACATGCTCCTGGGTTTTTTAAAGAACCAAGTATGGACTGTGCCCTTGGAATTGACTGTGAACCTAGCATAGTGCTCCAGCTGATAACAAATGTCAGGAAGCCAGCCACAGTTCAAGTGACAGACTCATTAAGCAGCCCTGAGACCATGGCAGACCAGGGGGCGCAGTCCTATTCAGAGGTAATGAACACTGCTTTAGTACTGGAAATAACTACTGGCCAAGAAGTAGCAGCTGGATTGAGCAGTAAGGTCCTTAGAGTGGACCATGGTCTCAGAAAGAGGTGAGTGCAAGGCCCAGATCTCTAATACCAGCCAGAAGATCCAGCTGGCACGTACCGCATGCATTTTCCCCAATGGAGTTTAGTAGCCATGTTTACTGGTAATTATGGAGGCTGCTGGGCTTGTACCACATCCAAGATAAGGACATATGGGCAGACTGAGTGTAGCAGCCTGTATGCAATAATCTGTTGAAGATCATAACCTGCATACTGCGTTTGGAAGGATGAGTAGATGTCATGACTGATATTGGGACCTTCCTGAACTCCACAAGCAATCCTGCTATTTTGGTCTCCGGCACACTGGGTTGCTAAGGCTATTAAAATGGACATGAATCTGGTTGTAAGTGTGACAATTTGTCTTTCATTTATGTGTCATGTTTAAAGAATGTGTGTGTGCTCAGAATATGCTAAAAATAATATAATATATGACACTATTAGATAGTGCAGTGTAATTTAAAGCAATAAACCAAATGGGGAGTTTTACTGTTGCAGAAGGGGGAAGGGAGAAGCTAGTGGGGGTTGGTCCTTGGTACTTTTTAAAACTATATCTGTGAAAAATAAAAGCAGCCGGACTCTTGCATTCTAATCAATGGAATGTCTGATGCTATTTCTTATATGGTTTTCCTTCTAATCAATGGGATGTAACAGAGTTTATTATTTTTTAATAAGTGAGTAACAATAGAGCTGAGCTTGCAACCTGTGATTTCCAGAGTTACCTTCAGAGATATTTTCTAGGAGCTTTGAGATTGAACACAAAAGGTATGACCTAAAGGGAGAAAATTGAGGTGCACATGGCCCCTCAACTCTGGGTCATCGCAATAGTCAAAACAGGTAGAACAGGTTCCTGAACATGAAAAAAAAACAGCAAAAGTCAATCCAGGAAACAATCCGAAAGGACAATCCAGTAAACAAAAGCCAACTCAATACAAGAAAACAGGAATCCCAAGTATAGAATTATTTAGACATGGTAAGACCAACAACTCAGTAGAATCTATTTGTACTCTGCTGGTATTTAAGCCCATGATCAGGTCAGCTTACATATCATGCACACCCACAGATAGACCATACAGACTGCAGTGCACTTCATTCACCAAAAGCAGACCAGATCAATTACTTATAATTAGTTATCTACAACACTTTTGATTATCCTTTATTTGTAACACTCCAACATATTCCGTAGCGCTATACAGGGATTAGGTACAAGTATAAACAATTTCCCCACAATGAAAATAATGGAAGACCCTGTTATTCAGCTTTCAATCAGATATGCAGTTTTCCGTCTGAACAACAAGACACTAGCATTGTAAGGTTTAGCGCTTGTGCGCACAGGTCTGATTGTGGAGAGATGTGCATGACAGCCTGTTTGTAGAATTAATGGCAGGGCTATTAAATCCTATTGTTTTATTTTACTATGTATTGCGGTGATGCATTTACTTTTCCTTAACATTACAGAATATATGTATAAACACAGAATATGCTTTACAAATAAGAAATAATAATAATAGGGACATCCTTAGCAGAAGTTTTATATCATATCTTTCATTGTTCTATGCTTTACCTTTATTCTATTGCAAATATAACTTTACAGTTTATTTCGGTTTATAATCCAAGATTCCCAAGCTTGCAAACTTGCCAGTGTTTCTCATAAGGATCATTTATTTTACTTGACATTTCATCCATATTTTAATATACTTTATTTTAGTTTGAAAAATACTAAGTTTGTGTTCTGCATATATATACAGAATCTGCACTCAGACACACTTAAAAGGTACTACAATTACAAAGTATGTTATTAGACATTCACTTATAAATATGATAATTTACAATGACCACACCTACATTTCTTTCAATAGAAAATGTGCTACCATGCTAATGTGAAGGCTATTTTCAAATAAACATTATATTCTAATCAAAATTGTTAGATGGAAATGTACTTAGTACTAAATTTGCAAAAAGTAGAAATATTGAAATGTGATACTCTTGCATGTTTTTAAAATAAGAAATGTATAATATGGCAATTAATCTATAGCCAATAGTATTTCTACTGTGTTTGTACAGTAACAATATACAGTAAAAAAATACAAAAGCATACAGTGCCTTACAAAAATATTCACCCCCCCCCCCCCCCCCCCTTGGCATATTTCATGATTTGTTGCCTCACAACCTGGAATTAACATGGATTGTTTGAGGATTTTCATCATTTAATTTACAGAACATACCCACAACTTTGAAGATTTTTTTTTTGTAAAGCAAATATTCCTCCTTGCAAAACTGCTCCAGCTCCCTCAAGTTGGATGGTTTGCGGTTGTGAACAGCAATCTTTAAGTCTGACAACAGATTTTCTATTGGATTGAGGTCTGGGCTTTGACTAGGCCATTCCAACACATTTACATGTTTTCCCTTAAACCACTGTTGTAAAGGTTTTGCTCAAGAATAACCCTGTATTTAGCACCATCCATCTTTCCCTCAACTTTGACCAGTTTCCCAGTCCCGGATGCTGATAAACATCCCCACAGCATGATGCTGCCACCACCATGTTTCACTGTGGGGATTGTGTTCTTTGGGTGATGTGATGTTTTGGGTTTGCGCCAGACATAGCGTTTTCTTTGATGGCCGAAAAGTTCAATTTTAGTCTTATAAGACCACAGTACCTTCCTCCATACATTTTGGGAGTCTCCCAAATTCCTTTTCGCAATGTCAAAACGTGCCATTTTGTTTTTTGCTGAAAGTAATGGCTTTCTTCTGGCCACTCTGCCATAAAGCCCAACTCTATGGAGCTTACGGCTTATTGTTGTCCTATGTACAGATACTCCAGTCTCTGCTGTGAAACTCTACAGCTCCTCCAGGGTTATCTTGGGTCTCTGTGCTGCCTCTCTAATTAATGCCCTCTTTGCCCGGTCCATGAGTTTTGGTGGGCGTCCGTCTCTTGGCAGGTTTGCTGTTGTGCCATGTTCTTTCCATTTGGTTATGATAGATTTGATGGTGCTCCTGTGGATCATCAAAGATTTAGATTTTTTTTTTTTATAACCTAACCCTAACTTGTACTTTCAACAACATTGTCCCTTACTTGTTTGGAGAGTTCCTTGGTCTTCATGGCAGTGTTTGGTTAGTGGTGCTGGATCAGTTCCACATGACTATGTAGACCAAAAGGAAGTCATTAATCATGTGGCTGCATCAGATTTCTTTGGTATGGTCTATCACATATAATAGTTGTCAAACTGCAAGACGTCGTCACGCTTTTAGAGCTCGCACAGCAAGCTCGCAAGAACTGCGTCCCTCTCAACGCAAATGTGGACCCTCAGGAAGCAAAGCGCCGCATTTGCGGAGGTGGAGGCTCTACGGCACCTCACTTTGTAAAAAAAAACGTTAACTCGCAGCACTTAGTCCTCTCCTTCCCCTGTGTCCCTCTTTAGGTTAGTGTACAGGGGGGTTAGTTAGAATGTAATGGTTTATTGGGGGTATAGTGCAGTGTAGTGTTTGTACTAAGTGTCATGAGTGTCCTGGAGAACCCTCATAGCACTTATGGGGTAATGAAAGGCTTCTAACTGTCCCATGAGGGTCTTTAGATACCCTTATGGGACTAATGGGGTTAAATAGAGGCTTATGAGGGTCTGTATAGACACCCATAAGAGACCAGGTTAAAATGGTTTTTGCTCACACTTTGTGTCATGAGGGACCCTCATGGCACTTATAGTGTTATTACATGGGTTCATTAGTGGGCTATAGGGTTCTATATAGTTGAGGCACACAGTACACATTTTTGACGGGCAAGTCGCTAGTAGTATAATATTCTATGAAATACAAGCTCAGCTTGCCACTCCTATGTTACCATTGCCATGGTCAGTAAATCGTTTGTTGGAAGCTCATACAGTTTGTGCAAATTCTGGTGGTAGTATTGGTGCACATTTTTTAATTATATACTGCACTTTCATCCTTCATTCTGTGATTTTGTTATTTTTTACATGATAACAATATTTCCTAGTTAATCCATACAAATTACATAGGTTAATCAATATATTTCATATATGGTTATAATGGCCAACTTAATTATTGAAAAGGTCTTAAACATTTAAGAATTTGTTAACATATTTGACAGTATTATTTTAATTGTACCCTATTTATACTGCTATATTATTATTGATTTTATTTTGAGGAAGATATGAAGGAAACACAATTTCTTAAGTTAGCATATTTCTTGTTTACAATATACTAATTCCCCTTTTGTCATATTCATTGTCTAATTTTCATCAAACATCTTTTAGGAGTTTTTCTTGCTGACTTTACAGAGGTGATGGAATTCAGGTTTAATATATAGGATTTGGTGAATTATATTGAGTTCAGTTAGTTTTGTGTTACACGACTTATGTAATTTATATATAAACTAGCGACTTGCCCGTCAAAAAATGACGGTCAATAAAAGAAAGTGTTGAAATGCTGTTTGTCACACAATGTTAGTGTACTGTGTGCCTCAACTATATAGACCCCTCTAACACACTAATGAACGCATGTAATAACACTATAAGTGCCATGAGGGTCATCCAGGACCCTCATGACTCAAAGTGTAAGCACTACACCATTTTAACCAGTCAATTATGGCGGTCTATCCAGACCCTCCTAAGTCTCTAATTAACTCCATCGGTCCCATAAGGGTATATTATGACCATTATGGGCCTGTTACACCCCAATATTAACCACATAAGTGCCATGACGGTCCTCAAGGACAATCATGACACTAAGTATAAACACTACACTTCACTATACCCACAAAATAAGATATTAAATATCAACTAAACACCCTCTACACTAACCTATTAACACCTGCACTACCTACCTACCCCCTAATAACCCCCACCACTGTAATTACAGAAATCAAAAAAACTAGTCATGAAAAATCAGAAATCTACATTACATAAAATAAACTAAAATCACCAAAAATAAAATTGTACATTACAGAAAAAAAAAATACATTACAACCCCCCACTACAGAAAAAAATTAAATTACACACCTAAAAAGGAAATACATATAATACATACAATACAATTAAATACAATACAATACAATTAAATACAATACACCCCTATCTAATATACATCCTCCTATCTAATATACATCCCCCTATATAATATACATCCCCCTATGTAATATAAATCCCACTATGTAAAATACATCCCACTATGTAATGTAATATACATCCCACTATGTAATATACATTCCACTATGTAATGTAATATACATCCCACTATGTAATGTAATATACATCTCACTATCTAATATACAATACTATCTAATATACATCCCCCTATCTATTTATCTAATATACAATAAATACTATCTATATACTATACATCCCCCTATCTATCTAATATACAGTCCATGCTATCTCTATATAGCAACCCTAATTCTAAGCTACAATAAAATAATTAAGACCACTTACCTTTGAGATGTTTCTTCAGATCACCAACCTAGGGTAAAAAAGATTACAAAAAGTTAATACAACACGTTTACATAAAATAACTAAACATTCTAAATATTCTAAATATTATACTCACCTTTCCAGCATGTCCCATTCCAGCATGTCACGTCCTTCATCTTTGCGTCTTCTCCGGAGCTGCCCCTGTTAAAAAAAAACATGAGCTTCCTACGGAGTGTTCCAGAATAAAATTGGCAATGGCAGCTTCTGATTGGCTGTAAACGCTGTCTATCAAATTCAGCCAATGAGAAGACGAAAATTGTGAACCAATAAAAAGGGATACACCCCAAAATACCACGCTAATTGGATAACACACCTGTCAATCTTTATTTGAACCAATCCTAAGGCTTTATTGCCATCCGACAATAACAATTTAATATACCCCCACGTACTGATTGGTAAAGACATCTGCGCCTTCCCATTGGCTGTAATATTGATTGACATTAACAATAGCCAATGAAAATGCGCAAATCCTTCACCAATCAGTACGTGGGGGTGTATTCCATTGTGATTGGCTATTGTCAGTGCAACCAATCAGAATGCGCAGATGCTTCAAACAAGCACCCTGTGGGGGTGTATTCCATTGTGATTGGCTGAAGGCATCTGCGCCTTGTGATTGGTTTAAATAAAGATTGACAGGTACATTATCCAATCAGAGTGGGATTTTAGGATGTATCCCTTTCTGATTGCTCACACATTGACGCCTTCTGATTGGGTGAATTTGATAGACAGCCATTTCAACCAATCAGAAGGCGCCATTGTCTATTTTCTTCCAGAAAAGTCTTTGGGAACCTCATTAGCGTTGGGGATGTCTGTGAGTGCGGATGTGAGTATTTTTTTTTTATACAGGGCATGACAGAAGAGGAGACGGAGGCCGGAGACATCGCGGGGAGGTAAGTACAATGTAGATTATGTTTATTTTATTTTTATGTATATGTATGTCTATTAATGTTATGTTTTTTTTAACAGGTGCCGCTCCGAAGATGGGTAAAAGAATCAGGACAGGACATGCCGGAAAGGTGAGTATAATATTTAGAATGTATAGAATGTTTATTTATGTACTGTAAACGTGTTGCACTAATTTTTTTATTTTGTTTCCCATAGGTGCCTGATCTGAATGGACATCTGCAAAGGTAAGTGGTCTTAATTATTTTATTTTAGCTTAGAATTAGATTATTTTATATATAGATAGCATTTATTGTATGCTACCTAGGTGTATGTGTTTTATATAGTTAGCATAGAATGTATTGTATATTAGATTGTGGTATTTATTTTGATAGATTGAGGATGTATATTATATAGATAGGATGTATATTACATTATGGTATTTATTTAGATAGGGCCTCATTCTATTATCGGCCGTAAATCAGCCGCAAAGCTGCAATTCCTTGTGCGACTCCCGTTACCTTGCAATTCAAATAGACGGCTCCGCAAGGATATCCCCTTACAGCCGGCCGCATATCTTGCAACTGGCCGTAAGCTCAGAAATCTTTAAAAGCAAATATAAATTCAAGACGGCACTGTAAAGCTCTGTAAATGCTAGGGATCATAAAGGGGGACATGAGGATTAATAGCAACCCCCTCTCAAGCTTGAACATCAGCCCAAATCCGAGATTTCATTAACTGTTTATTTTCCGGCCGCAGCGTGGGCGGGTCTGAGGTGCTCCAAGCCCTCTGGACTTTTTCTACGGATATTTGACATAAATTAAAATAAAAATTATTTACGTATTTGAGTGTAGGGGAATGTTGTGCTATGAATGCTAACACCTACAATCACTTTATCGTCTCCTCAGAGTGCAGGATGGCTTTATTATGGCTTTATTATGTGCTTAATTGTGTGCCTGCGGGACCTTTTTGCTGCAAGTAAGCTGCGGCTCGGTTGTAGCCTTGCAGAGAGGGTTCCCGGAGCAATTGAATAGCAACCGGGATTTGCTTGCGGCCGAAACTCTTGTGGCCGTTTAAGATCAAAGGCTTTCCTCCGGCGCGTGCAGCCGAAAGGGATAACAAGGCGCCGGCCGCAAGCCTGCCGGAGTCCCCGGCCGGAAGGGAATAGAATAGGCAAATAGCCTGCGGCCGGTCCTTACGGCCCGCATCTCCTACTGCCGATAATAGAATGAGGCCCATAGATTGTGTGATGTATATTAGATAGGGGTGTATTGTATTATATTGTATCATTATTATCTTTATTTATATTGCACCAACATATTCCGTAGCGTATCATATTATATTGTATGTATGTATTACATTGTATGTATTTGAATTATATGTATTTCCATTTCAGGTGTGTAATTGTTTTTTTTCTGCAGTGGGGGGGGGGGGATGTCATGTTTTTTTCTTTTATTTTGTGTAATGTTCCTTTTTTTATTTTTTGTGACAGGTTTTTTTATTTTCTGTAATATAGATTTTTTTTGTGAGTTAGGTTTTTTATTTTATGTAATGTAGATTTTTTTTTGTGACTTTAGGCTTTTTTATTTTATGTAATTAGAGTGGTGGGGGTTATTAGGGGGTAGGTATGTAGTGTAGCTGTTAATAGGTTAGTGTAGAGGGTGTTTAGTTGATATTTAATGTTTTATTGGGGGGGTATAGGGCAGTGTAGTGTTTATACTTAGTGTAATGATGGTCCTTGAGGACCGTCATGGCACTTATGTGGTTAATGTAGTGTTGTAACAGGTTAAATAGAGGCTTATGAGGGTCTGTATTGACCCCCATGAGTGACAGGGTTAATGAAGGGCTTATGGGGGTCTATATTGACCCCCATGAATGACAGGTTAAATTAGGTGTTTATGGGGGTCTGTATTGACCCCCATGAGTGACAGGGTTAATGAAGGGCTTATGGGGGTCTGTATTGACCCCCATGAGTGACAGGGTTAATGAAGAGCTTATGGGGGTCTATATTGACCCCCATGAGTGACAGGGTTAATTAGAGGTTTATGGGGTCTGTATTGACCCCCATGAGTGACAGGGTGATAGTGTATATTTGTTTTCTTTTATAACGAGTCCTTTAAGGACCTTTAGAATTTTCATTGCAGCGGGGTCCCCGATCGCGTGCAATCGGGACCCCCACTGCGATGGTTAATGTGGGGTTAATGTAGGTCTCCGACCTTATCTCAGATCCCATGGGGTTAATGCAGTTTTCCGAGCTTATCTCGGATCCCTTCTCGGGTAAGTTGTACGTGGCTGGGCTGTGAGCCTCATTTTCGTTTTTTTCGGCTGCCATTTTTTCTCTCTCATTTTTGTGTGTTTGAACTCGGGAATTTGGACTTAAATGGAGGTGTAACTTCACTTTCAGAGGTCCTGGGTGCCCCCCTTGCTATGGGTAAGCTTTTTATGTAGTTTTTGTGAATATTTGGTGTGTTTTGACTGTTTTTAGGTGCGCACGGTTCTGCCATTTTTCGTGCGTGTGGGTGTTTGTTACGTTAAGGTTGGTTCTGAGGTTAATGCAGGTTTCCGAGCTTATCTCGGATCCCTTCTTGGGTAAGTTGTATGTGGCTGGGCTTTGAGCCTCGTTTTCGTTTTTTTCTGCTGCCATTTTTTCTCTTGCTTAGGGGATTTTCGTGTGTCTGTTTATGTAGTTTTTATGAGTATTTGGTGTGTTTTGAAAGTTTTTAGGTGCGCGCGGTTCGACCGTTATGGTCGTATTTTTAGTGCGTGTGGGTCTTTGTTACGTTAAGGTTGGTTCCGAGGTAAGTTTTTTTTCTAAGTCGTGCGTTCATAAGACATTGGAGGCTTCACCTTCTGCAAATGCGGCCCCTTACTTCGCGAGGGACCGCATTTGCGGACAAACACATACGACATGGGAGGCTTTACCTTCCGCAAATGCTGCCCCTCGCTACGCGAGGGTCCACATTTGTGGACAAAACTGCATCCCTCGCAAAGCGAGGGATGCAGTTTTTGCGAGCTCGCTTTGCGAGCTCGCAAAGCGTGACGACATCTCGTAGTTTGACAACTATTATATGTGATTGTTATATTTCTGTGGAGGGCAAGAGGTTGAGAGGATGGAGGATGAGGTTTTGTTGGAGAGAGTAAGCATGTCATAAAATGGACACTGTTTAGGATGACATGCTTGCAAGGAATTTGAAGTCGAGAAGGACAAGTAATAACAGTTGAAGGAACAAAACTGGTCTGACAGCCCTATTAAATTTGAAGCCCGTAGTGGCATCGGCACACCCGCAAAGACTACAGGCTTGAAATTCGGCTGTGTTACAGAGCTATTAAATTAAACCTTGTCGTAAGATATGGGCTGTAGGAGCAAGCCCGTAAACCATTCTTGTGCACGTTGCATGTGCGGCCGTGAACATGATCAATTAGTCAAATCCATAGTTACGGTTTTAGACGGAGCTAATGGCAACTAATTGGAGTTTTTATCCATTGATATATGGACACTCACTTTGGACCGATGGTCACCTTTGGGTTGCCCACCATGCCAATTTCATGACTTAATCGTATCTGGACTTTTTGGTCTCCTCGCTCTTCTGATCTTTCGTCTATTTATCAACAGAGTTTTTGGCCATATACTCTGATACTTTCTTTGGGCCTAGCACCCCTAAGCTAAGTACATCAGATTTGAAAGCCTAGTGACTACCATACTTACCACATCAATAGAAATCTACAGCCTGGTGACTACCACATTGTCCACATTTGTGGAAGACCAAGAACTACTTTATGAGTGATTTCTGATACCTCTATCTAGAGGGTCCTACATGTGAGTGTCCATTTGTTATGCAAACCCTGTTTTGAAATAAATTTATTGATCTGCTCTAGGATTCGGTGTGCCTTCTCCCTCCCTCCTTTTTTTGTTTTATTCTCTACAGCATTACTCTGTGGTGACCAGAGTTTCTGGGACACAGCTGCCCTACTGTCTAAGGAGCCAGATAACATCTACCTCCTCTACCCTTTTTTTCAAGAACGCCGCATAAGAAGACCCCTGAGATTCTTCAACCAATATTTGAACTTTGTTTCTCGTCTACTCCTCTTGGACTCACTTAAATATTTTCTAGTATATGTTGCGCTTTCTGGGTTTTTATATTTTGTATTTTGTATTTTGTGTACGTCTCTTGCTGATCTAATATATTTTTTGTGTTTTACATATATTTCTCTCTCTATATATATATATATATATCTATATATTTTTATGTAGAGATATATATATATATATATATATATATATATATATATTTATATCTCTATAAATTTTTCTCCTCATCCCAGTATTTATTCCTTTCCATATATACCCTCATACACGTTTCACCTTGCTTAGGTATTGGCGTTACGTTACAGTTACTAGGTTTCCTTATTTAGGGAATTCTAGGTCCTTTTTTCTACAGAAGAGGCGGACAGGAAGTGCTTAAGAATGCTGAGACAGCCCCTGGGGAGGCAGAGAGAGAGGGTCCCTCCCACAATATCAGGTAACCTACCTGGTCATATATATATACTTTAAATCTAACCAAGAGCCTAATAAAGTGGGGGAAAAGTTATAAATCTAGACTTTTATTTAAAATATAAAAAAAATTGATGCCTCTGCATGAAGGTAACCGTGATGTGGGTATACATTTGAGAGCTGTGCTTGCATCTATTGGCAAAAGCTTCATATTTATGGGTCTGTAAGGTGGAAGAAATGTGTAGTCAATTCCAATCTCATCAAGTTATCTAAGAAAGACTATGGACCTCTCCCTGTTCCTTCCTCCCACACTCTTCCTCCTTAATACTCCTTCATGATCAAGCTTTGAAACAGCATAAACTTTGCAATGTTATGTATGAAGTAAGCATAGCTATTTCAGTAAATAAATGCATTATCACAAATAAAGTTGTCGTAATTGCGAGTTTGTGTATAACGCTCGCACAATTACGGGCTTGCGCATGCAAATAGTGCATGCCGAGGCCTGCAATGAGCAGCTTTGCCGCTCATTGCGTGGCCCGCGATGAGCACCAAAGGCACTCATGGTGAGGCCCACAATAGGCCTATAAGGTAGAGGGGGGAAGAGGCCCGCAATGAGGCCTGTAATGGGAGGAGGGAGAGAACTGCAAAATAGCGGGTTTGCGCATAACGCACGCAGAGGTCTGCAATGAGCAGCGAAGCCGCTCATTGCAAGGCCTGTGATGAGCGCCAAAGGCACTCATTGTGCAGCCTGCAATAGTCCCACAAGGTAGAGGGGGGAGAGGCCCGCAATGAGAGCCGAAGGTGCTCATTGTGAGGCCCGTAATGGCTGCAGAAGGGAGAGGGGGGAGGGGGAGGGTGCTCAGTGCGAGGCCCGCAATAGGCGTACAAGGTAGAGGGGGGAGGGCCGCAATGGGCACCGAGGGGAGAGGCCCGCAAAGTGCACCAAAGGGAGCAAAGAGAGACAGGGGAGGGAGAGTTGAGCAAAGAGAGACAGGGAAGGGAGTGGGGGGAGAGACACAGGGGAGGGAGATGAGGGAGAGGAGAGACACAGGGGAGGAAGAGGGGGAAGATACACAGGGGAGGGAGAGGGGGGAAAGAGACACAGGGGAGGGAGAGGGTTCAAAGAGACAAAGGGGAGGGAGAGGGGGAGAGACACAGAGGAGGGTGATTTCTAAGAGAAACAGGGGAAGGAGAGAGGGTAAAGACACATGGGAGGGAGAGGGAGGGAACAGTCAGGGGAGGGAGAGAGGGGAAGGAGACACAGGGGAAGGAGGGGGAGAGACACAGGGGAGGGAGAGGAAGGGAAGAGATACAGATACAGGGGAGATACAGGGGAGAGGAAGGGAAGAGACAGAGGGAATGGAGGGGAGAGAGACAGGGAAGGAAGAGGAAGGCAAGAGACACAGGGGAGGAAGTGGGAGAAGAGACGTCGGGGGAGAGTAAAGTCAAATATTATCCTGTGATTTGTGACGGGAGGTCCGCAATGGGCACCAAGGAAGCTCATTGCAAGGCCTACAATAGGTGCTGAAGACGCTCATTGCGAGGCTCGCAGAGAGCAGAGAGAAGGAGAGAAGAGGGAGGGAGGGGACACAGAAGGAGGGAAAGAAAAAGTAAAAGCCATGCATATCGAGGATCACACTGACAGGCTTTGCCTCACAAACAACAGCATTGTGAAGTTGGAAATATTATGCCAGTGGCTAGTATAAATAAATATAGTTCTGTTATTCAAAAATGCAAGAGGGAAAATAGAACATAATTACAGTAAATTATAGAAGATACAGTATATTTTTGTTTAATCAATACAATCCTTGAAGTCCTTGTGGTAAAGGTATTTAATGTCTGTTGCAATCTCTCTTAAGGAAGAAAGCAGTAGTTTACAGTAAAGTGCTTACTTTAAGATGTTAAAAAGTTATTTTAGAGGGAAATTGTTGTCCAGATTTTAAGTTTAAGTTTTAAACAATTTAATGAAAATATATATACTTTGAGTAACATTAAAGGACCACTTTAGATTGTCACATGCTGTATTTCAGAACCTTATGAAGTGATTACCAAATTAACAATATTAGTAAGTATGGAAGACAGGATCATTCATCATTTTAGAGAAAATCAGATGTTTAGCTGGCTCTGTTTATATCATGGTGGAATCCACCTTAAACTGCTAGTCTGCCTATAGTTTGAGGGGAATGGTTATTGTATGGTGGCTTACTCTAACATAGAGTTCTATTCTCATGTGTGGTATTTAGAAAACAGTTTTATCTGAATCCACTGTTTCTCCCACTAATCTCAAGTGTATAATACTTTATGGAACCAAGACACAATGTCTGTCATCATTAAAGGGATATTTGATACAATAGCTAAACATTAAAGTGTTGTATTTATATATGTCAAATATTGTAAAACAGTTCTCAAAAAGAGAATGATGTGACACAACAGTGTTCCTTTAAAATGAGAGAGAGTGGAAGCTCATAAAACATGATATTAGCTGAGAAAAATAAATCTCTAATTTCACTATCTTCTTTAGATTATATTCCTGGCTCAAAACCTTAAAACAAATCACTAAAAACACACCTGTTAAAAAAAATGACCTTCAGCCTTAACATGCACAATTGCACACCCCACATCTTAATAACACTTACAACCACAATCTAAAGTACAACACGCAGACACCTCCACTTGACTAAACAAATTGTTTTCACACTGTCATCTTGCATTTGCCACTCTCTTGTGTCACACCTAAACCTTTTAGATTGTAAGTTTGCGAGTTTTCAATCTTGGGCCTTGGAAACAAGCACTATGTACATTTGATTTTAGGCTCAAAAACAGTTCCCTCCATTCTTTATATAAGGTGTTAATTTGTTTTTCTCATGTAATTAATCCCTGTATATCGCTACGGAATATCTTGGCGCGTTACAAATAAAAATAATAAATAATTATAATAATACATAAAATAAATAGCTTGAAGTGACACAAATCCCAAAATTGTCTCCATCATTTTTGTCACATTTTTAAAGGCCACTGAATCCTCTATAATTGCTCTTCACTAAGTGAAAGAGCATGTGCACATTAGTGACTTTTTTATTATTAAATTTTAATAATAAACAAAGGTTTGCAAACCTTTGTTTCCATCTCCTCTACCATGACCATCAGAGTTTTCATCTCTAATGAGATAAGGGTGTCGGCGGTGCAGAGGCCGCACGTTAGGCTCTAGGAGGGAAACACACTCACTATTGAGCAGCTAGAACTTGGGTATCCACATTAATTCCCACCTCAATACCTGCTTCGCATATGACCCCGGGTATCCCAAGGGATTTCCGCTCAATACCTCTTATCCCTTTGAGCCTGGGTATCTCCCGGGATTACTCCCACAATACATGAGAATATTGCACCGCCTTCCACCTACCCCTTGTGCTGTGAGGTGAAGGGTCTGTTAACACCATAGGGTAACCAATACCAATACCATATTAACCCCATGATTAACCCCTATACCTGAGGAATCTATATAGTCCCTCATAGTATATAAAAGTGAACCCTACATCATGGGGTTCTTTATGGACCCCTACGGATCAAAATAATGAACCCTTGGTATCTAAAATTAACTCCTACAGCATGAGCATCCATAGGGACCCACATGGTATATGAATTCATTTAATGTACCATGGGGTTCCGTATGGACCTCTATTGTTATAGTATAATATAGGATTGATTTCAGGTGCCAATGGCCGCCATAGTTATCTAGAAGTGAAGGAGTTAATATTAGATTCCATATGGGTCCAAAACAATCCCCATGGTTATACTTTAAATTACCATGGGGGTCCATAGGGCCCCACATGATAATGGGTTAAAGTTAGGTACCATGGGAGTCTATATGGACACATTGGTTATGGTTAGAGGTCCTATAGGGTTAGTTATTCTCCCACCACAGCACAAGAGGATACAGAGGGGGAAATCCTGTAGATACCCAGGCTCATAGGAAGTAGCAGGTATCCCCTGTCACTTCACGTGCATATTATCTTGATGAGGGTGATTTGGTGCTGGTTCTGCTCACTATTCTTATGATGGGAAGTGCTTGCATTTTCTTGATGACATGCAATAATTAAGTAGAATACATATAAAACATCTTAGATCAGGACGTATAGCCGTGACAGCTCATAGAAATAGACAAAAATTATCCCATAGAGAGAGAGACAGGGATCGAGAGAGAGGAATGGAGAAAGAGACGGGGATAGCGTGAGGGATAGATAAGCAAGCAGTAAAGAATAATTCAGCATAAAAGACTTTCCAAGAAAAGACCCTGATGGTGGAAAAAATGTAAGGCATACAAATAAGGGGACGACAGGGGAGGAGATTGATCAATGAGGTTATTGAAGCAATGAGCATGAACTTGAGGAAGCTCAGATGGTAGTGGCAGACAGATGTGCTTGATGTGCTGTGGTCCATAGGGTCACAGAGAGATGGAAATGACTGAATAAAAACTAAAGTAATGGGGAAAACAATACTATATTTGAATACATTTTTACAACACTGCACAGACTACATGTAGACTGATTGAAGAAAAACCTAACAAGCAAACATCAAGTAATTTTACTTGACAATTCAAGAACTAAAACTGAAGTAAAAAACACTCAATCTTGTGTACCATACTCCATCGTCTTAAACTGGCTACAAGCCCTGCGTATCATTTGAATTAAATAAAACCAGATGTTAACTGTTATACTAAACTGTACTAACCCGGTTGATTGCAAGCTCCACAAGTACATATATACAGCATCATTAAATTAGCCCTCGTAGTTCCCTCGGTCCTCAGTTTTTTGCGGTTTGCGAGGACCGATTCCTCAATATGTCCCTCGCAGCCTCCTTTGCAAGATGACACCCAAAAATAGGCTCTGAGAGAGCTACGTAGTAACATGCAGCCATAAATATATGAGGTGAACCTCGTAACTCGGAAGAATCCCTACGGGCAAAAAAAAGTGCGCGCAGGGGATCCTAAAGCCTTGGAGCAGCCCAACACAGCGTCTGATGCTCCCACCTGATCCCTAAACACATCCCCATGCTGCAGGGGTCCCTATCGGCATCAATCAGGACCTCGCTGCATTAAAAAGTTTTACATTTCCCACCGTGGGTCATTAAAGGGCCCGTGGCACACCACTAGCCAATCCCGGCCATGGAGGTACTGTAACTACCCCCGCGGCACCTAACATTAAACCTCCCCTATGCTGGAGTTTCCCATCGGAACCCCAAAGTCTCCCCATATTAACCCCTTGCTGCAGAAGTCCATAGTAGCCCCAGCAGCCCCCCCTCATTAACCCCTTGCGGTGGGGGTCCTGGATCACCATAGATCAGTCCCCCACTGCATTTAAAAAAATTAAATTTCCTGCCTCATGGGTCCTTAAAAGACTGTAAAGGTCCTAAAAAGGACCCGAGCTTGTTTAGAGCTCCATTAGTTATAGGGTTAATTTTACATGCCTGGGGGGTACTTATAGTGCAGCTGGGGGCCTGATCGATGCCGATTAGGGCCCCCTGCTGCAAGGGGTTAATGTGGGGGGCTGCGGGGGTTCCTATGACATTTTTTACACATTGTATGATTCATGGCCCATGTGGAGATATAAATCCACAGTCACCATGTATGGAAAATAATAAATGCACAAAATATTTCCCAAAAGAATTTAGAGTGCAAACTTATGCAAATTGGGATGGATATCCTTTGTATAGAAGAAGAGAATGACAAACTGCAATAATTTGTGGAAAAATCCACAATTGCTGATTAAGTACAATGCACACATAAATGTGGAAGCTTGCACTTCAATCAAATCCATTAAATATGTGTATAAATATATTTACAAAGAATATGATGCAGCAACTGTAGTTGTGCAAAGTGCACAAAACGAAAAAGACAATCCTATTTTATATGATGAACTTTCATGTTATGTAGATGCTCGGTATGTAAGTGCTCCAGAAGCAATGTGGCGACTTCTATAATTCGAAATGCATGATCGCTCACATGCCGTTTATCGATTAGCTGTACATTTGCCACAAAGACAATTAGTTTACTTTAATGCTGGGGATGAAAGAAATGCTCTTGCCGTAAATGAACATAGAGAAAAAACACTTACTGCTTGTTTACATTTAATTTTAATGACAGTGAGGCAAGGGAATTCTTATACATTGATATTCCATATCATTATGTTTTTGTAAATGGGGCATGGTAAAAAAGAAAAAGGAGTGGTAATAAAATTATTCCCAGAATTTATACTGTTATTCCAGAGACATTGAACGTTTTATTTTGCGTTTACTACTTTTAAATGTTCCTGGTGCCCAGAGTTTTGAAAATTTACACACAGTGAATGACATAGTTTATGATACCTTTCAATTAACTGCGCGACATAGAAACTTCCTTGCAGATGATACTGAATGGGAGAGATGTCTAGAAGAAGCAGCACTATGTCAAATGCCATGGCAGATGAGGGAACAGTTTTCATTCATTTGCAATGTACCTGATGCATTATCTTTGTGGAACAAATGTAAATCAAATATGTGTGAAAACTTTTTGGAAAATTACAGTGAGTCCATTGCAGAACAAGGATTAATGGAAATTCTAGAGGTCTTTCTTTGTCATGGATTAAGCTGTGCAACTTTTAATCTACCAGATGCAGGAATTATGGAGGAAATAAACTATGAAGACTATGACTCTGATGTGGAAAAACAAAAAGCCGAAGAAAAAATTGTCATTTTAAATACATTGCAATTGGAAGCATTTAACGCCATACAACAAGCACTAAATGATGAAATGCTCAAGGAGCGTTATGTCTATCTAGATGGACCTGGCGGATCGGACAAAATGTATCTTTAAATAGTAGTTCCATTTGCAACTACTGGAATTGCTGCCCTTTTGTTGGAAGGTGGTAGAAGTGTGCATAGTGGATTTAAACTACCAGTTCCCATTTTGGAAACATCAGTTTTGGATATTAGAATGACATAATTTCAAGCTAAGAATCTACAAAAGAATCTACAAAAAGTAAATTATAATTGATGAGGCAACAATGATGTCTTGCCATGCTCTCAAATGTATTGATGGGTTGTTACATGGAATCATGGCTAATGATTTGCCTTTTGGGGGAAGGTGATGTTGGTAGGTGGCGATTTTAGGCAAACATTACCTGTTGTTGTACATGGAAATCGAACAGACATTGTGAGAAAACATGTATAAAGTCAACTCCACTATGGAAACTATTTACACACCTTAAATTAGAGAAAAATATGAGATCAGAATGCCAAAATGAATTCAATGATTGGTTAATTAAACAACAGAGGTCATAAGTAACTTACCTGAGGATACTTTTGAAATCCCATCTAAAATGATTTGTAAAGATTCAATATTATCAGAGCTTGTACACAAAGTAATATTAACATAAAAAAATTAAGATGCATTGCTTCTGAATAATGACATTTTGGAATTAATAGATGAAACCAAAATAAAGTATTACAGTGCAGATTCTGTACTTGCTCATTACAAACATAGTGAGACAAACTTTGCAACTGAATTTATAAATTCATTAACACCATCTGGAATGCCACCATATTTTGCAGCTAAAAAAAGTGGCAATCATGATGTTACTGCAAAATATGAACCCCAAAAAATGGATTTTGTCATGGGACCAGATTAATTGTTCAGGATTTAAAAGATTGTTTCATTCTGAATGGTACACATAAAAGCGAAAGAATAGATTTGGCTCCAAGTGAGAGTAGTTTGCCTTTTGTCCTTCAAAGAAGACAATTCCCAATCATAATGGCATTTGCCATGATCATCAATAAATCACAAGGTCAAACTTTTCAGTCGGTTGGCCTGTTTTTGGAGGAACCAGTATTTGCCCATGAACAACTCTATGTGGCATTTCTCGAGATGCAAAAATCCATTAGTATTTAACAGAAAGTAAAGTTGAGCTATTAGGGGATGGGAGAGTATTTACTAAAAATAGTGTATATGTTGAGGTTCTGTAATTTTGAAAAAACTATGTTAAAATGGTCTGTATATTTAAATAATATGTGTAATGTAAAACAAATATATATATATATTTACAATGTATTATTACTATATTTGGTATTTAAGGACATTTATCTATGTGTAAATTAGAAGAAATTGGATTTGTATACAGTAAAAGTTTATTCTGATTGTATAAAATAAAAATAAAAGGAACATAACATGTAAAAAAGATGAGGTTTGGTAATGTCATAAAAATAGGAGATAAAATGTTAGCTATATTTAAATATAATGTGTAATGTAAATAAAAAGGAATATGTATATATTGAACATATGTTATTATTAGATTTGGGAGTTCGTAACATGTATTTATGTGTAAATTAAAATTGGTTTAGCATATAGAAAATGTGTATTCTTATTGTATGTAAAAAAATAAAATAACATGAGAGGTAAAAATATTGGTGGAACATTGTTATGATCTACATGTAAAAAAATATAAAAAATGGATGTAATAAAATATATTACCTTTTTATTGGTTTACTGATGTATTACTTATTTTTGAAAAAATATGAAAAGAGGAGGTGTACAGAGAGACACGCATGCTACACAGAGAGATAGTACATAAACAGACAGAAAACACAATGTATAACACTATATCATGCCGTCATCTTTGACGGGCAAGTCGCGAGTAATAAATAATTGTAATTATAAATGTATAAGGTAACTGTGGCACTGTAGTCAGACAGAAATACTTACTATGCCACCCCAACAAAAAGTTGATTTCATACCAAAGAGCATTACAAACTGACTATACATTCTACTAGCAGTTTTACTCTACAGTAAATAATTTCTGAAATATTAAACAAAAATTGTTACTGTTCCTGTATGCTAATATGCAGCTTAGTATGCAAATGCGAACATCAGAGTGCTTGATAAGGATGGGTGAAGAAAAAATGGATTACACAACATAGAACTATTTTTCATGTTCGAATAACTTAAAGAAATAATGTGATTTTGAGGGTACGGAGTCCGTTAAACAATAAATATTTATTAAAGATCCAAACTTTCATAGGTTTATTCATTTACAAATGTGCTTTCTAACTGATATTGTAAGACGTGTAAGGCATTTCATCGGTTTATATCTTTCAATTTGAATTCATATACTTTTGATTGATGGTGTATTGAATTGTCCTTAGTGATACTAGTGCAGATTATGCAAGTAAAGTTTTAAAAGGTGCCAGTGGAAGTATTATTATTATTTTTATTAACTTTTATTTGTAACACGCCAACATATTACGTAGCACTGTACAGGGGATCAGAACAATGAAGAGTACCATGTTAACAAACTAGAGAAATTGGAGGGCCCTGTTTTGAACTTAGAATCTTTGCAGAAAGCACCATACAAGATTGGAAACTCGCTACTTACAGTCTAAAGGGAATGGGAGAGGCAGAAAGCAGGGCAACAATAAAGATAAGGAATAGCAGGGGTAAGGAAGGGAGTGAAAGTTTAATTAGGTAGGAAGCTACTCAATGTTTTCATTTAGTAGGAGAGGGATATGATATAAGTAATTTGAGGCTGCAGGCTCTAGTGTGTGATATGTTATCTGCCCCTAGTGGTCAGATAATCTAACCTGCAAATGGGAATGTCAGGTGAGGGGCTAAGTTAAGAGATACAGTATATTTCCAAATGCCAGCAGAAGAAGAGAGAGAGAGAGAGAGAGCGAAGGAGAGAGGAGGTTGGAAAGGGAATTGCAGAAGTGTTTCTGCTTTTGAGCTTTACAAGAAGGAGGAGATAGTGACAGAAGGAAGGAGAGTGGCTCATGGGAGCATAGAAGAGGAGAGGATAGCATGGAAGGAGAGAAGGTTGTGTTGGAGACATGATGTGGAAAAGTTGAGAAGAAGTGTTGCTAATTGATCAGCTGTAAGGAGTTTGTGTAGCTCAATACATTTAGAATGATATCCAAATATGTATACCCTCCACACTAGGAGTATAATTACCTGAGTAATAATTATAATTATGTGAAAGGATGAAAACATCCATATCTATAAGGACAAATGTGGCGCTGTCACAGAAGTAGTAACATTTAAAAAAAGTAGGGGAGAGAGGCAAAGAACTTCCTACAGAACCAGCACCTTCCTCCAATAGTACTATCAATATCATGTATATGTTCCAACTCAGGAATTATGGCAGCATACGATTAAAATTTAACTTTTTTTTAAATATCCATCATATTAAAATCTGTCATATAAAATAAAATTACACCTGCTGTCTTTTTAAATGCACAGACATAAATCAATGTTACTCATGTGTATGTTATTGATAGTATATACCCACTGCTTGCTACAGATGAGGTCCCCTGAAGTTACCTTGTGTGTTTGCAGAGTTTGGTTGTGGAGAGTCTGAATGTTTGGAGCCTGGAAATGGAGATGATTTCTGTGAAAACAAGCATATAAGTTAGGAATTGCATAGGATGTGAAAAAAGGGGAGGGGACAGTGTATTCACAAAAAGCCAAAATAATAAACAGTGGGGGTTAATTAGGGCTATGCATGAACACAATTTAGATTTTAGAGATAAATAGTCTTTCTTCTAAAATATCATAACAAATATAAATATTAAAAATCCATGTGAGGTAGGAGTGGTGTCTGGTGAAGGTGAGGACCTCTAAAGTTACCTTGATTGTTTGCAGAGATTGGTTGTGGGGAGTCAGAAGGTTTGGAGCTGGTAAATGGAGATGATATCTCGTGTGTTTGCAGAGATTGGTGGTGGAGAGTAAGAAGGTTTGGAGCTGGGACATGGAAATTATTTCTTGTGCGTTTGCCGAGATTGGTTGTGAAGAGTCAGAAGATTTGGAGCTGGGAAATAGATTATCATCAAATGTTCTATTTTGGCAATATAGCATTTGGGCTATATCAAGTGCCTTAACTTCAAATAATCTGCCATAATTGCTTTAATATTTCCTGTTTTAATAGTATTTGTTGTTAATTTGTTCAGTCGCGTCCGACTCTCAGTGCCTCTATGGACCACAGCACGCCAGGTGCATCTGTCAGTCACTGCCCCTCTGAGCTCCATTAAGTTCATGTTCATTACTTGAGTGACCTCATCTATCCATCTCCGCCTCTGTCATCCCCTTCTTCTTGTGCCTTCAATCTTTCCCAGCATCAGAGTCTTTTCTAGGGAATCCTGCCGTCTCATAATATGGCAAAAATATTTGTGCTTCAACCTCACGATCATACCTTCTAGTGAACAGTCTGTCTTGATTTCCTGAAGTATTGATTTATTTGATCTTCTTGCGGTCCAAAGGACTCTAAGCAGTCTTCTCCAACACCACAATTCAAAGGTGTCAATTCTACAGCGTTTAGATTTCTTTATGGTCCAGCTCTCACATCCGTATGTTACTACTGGGAATACCATAGTTGAAAATATGAGGACCTTTGTTGATAGTTTAATATCTTTACTTTTTACTAGTTGTCCAAGCTTGCCATAGCTTTCCTCCTCAGAAGCAAACGTCTTTTAATTTCATGACTACAGTCATCATCTGCAGAGATCTTGGATCCAAGGAAAATAAAATCTGTCACTACCTCCACTTCTCCCCGCCTATTTGCAAGGAAGTGAGATTGCCATTTGCCATGATCTCTGTCTTTTTAACCTCTAGCAGCAGGCCAACTTTTGCACTCTCTTCTTTTACTCTCATCAATAAGTCTTTTAGTTCCTCCTTACTTTCAGCCATCAGAGTAGTATCATTGGCGTATCTGAGGTTATTGATATTCCTTCCAGCAATATTGATTCCGGCTTTAGATTCATCCAGTCTAGCCTTCCGCATAATGTATTCTGCATATAAATTGAATAAATAAGGTGACAATATACAACCTTGTTGCAATCCTTTTCCGATCTTCAAACATTCTGTTGCCCGTGTTCTGTTCTGACCGTGGCTGGTTGGTCGACATCCAGATTCTTTTGGAGGAGGATGAGATGATCTGGTACTCCCATTTCTTTAAGGACATGCCACATATTGTTGTGATCCACACAGTCAAAGGCTTTAGAATAGTCTATGAAGCAGAAGTAAATGTTTTATTGGAATTCTCTTGCATTCTCTATTATCCAGCGGACATTGGCAATTTGATCTCTTGTGCCTCTTCCTCTGTGGAACCAGGCTTGCACATCTGGTAGTTCCTGGTCCATATATTGTTGGAGTCGAGCTTGTAGAATCTTAAGCATTACCTTACTGGCATGTGAAATTAGTGCAATTGTTCGATAATTAGAGCACTCTTTGGCACTGCCTTTTTTTGGGATGGGGATGTTGCTTGATGTTTTCCAATCTATTGGCCATTGTTGCATTCTCCAAATGTGTTGGCATAAGGCAAGTAACACTTTCACTGCATCATCCTGTAGAATTGTTTATAGTTCAATTGGGATTCCATCACCTCCTTCAGACTTATTATCAGCAAGACATCTTAGGGCCCATCTCACTTCAGTCTCCAAGATGTCTGGCTCCAACTCATTGGACAAATTATTGAGGTCATCACGGCTGTTAAAATCTTCCTGTATAAATCTTCAGTGTATTCCTGCCACCTCTTCTTTATCTAATCATCTTCTGTTATGTCCCTACCATTTTTGTCTTTTATCATTCCCACTTTAGCATAAAAGGTGCCTTTTAGTCTAACCATCTGTTTCTCACTACTTGGTTTGAGGACATTGTTAATTTCCGAGTTCTGTACCTGTGTCAAATTGGCATTCAAATCATTGGTGCTGTAAGCTCTTTCTTTAAATATATATCTGTGTTCAGCCGTAAATCATAATGAATGGGATCAGGCATTGTACTCTACCTATAATACACGGTTCGGTCACATTATTATGATCACCAGATAATATCTAGTATAACAGCTGTGTACAGCACAGACAGCTGCTAGACAGCATGGTAATGAATCAATAAGATGCTGGAAGGTTGGCAAGGGTTTCTGGAGTTATGCAGACTGCAGTGCATCCAACAGCTCCTGAAGAGTGCATACTGGAGGATCCATACGGTGAACATGGCAATCAAGGTGGTGCCACAGGTGATCGATGAGGTTCAAGCCTGGGGAAATTTGGAGGCCAGAGAAGTACTTGAAAGTCTTAGTCGTGCTTCTCCAACCACTCCCAGATAATTTTAGCCATATTAAATGTTGAATTATTGAATTATTCTGCTGGAAGATCCCATACACTCAAGGGAAGACAGTCAACATGTATATTTGATCTGCAAGGATGGATAGCTAACCCAGTAGGGTTATGATAGTGCCTTTCAGAGGTATGAGTGGAAACGGACAATGCAAAGAAAACATTCTCCAGACTATAACTCTGCCGCCACCAGCTTGTCTTCTTCCAACACTGGTTGCAGAGTGTTTGTTCTTGGAGGTTTCGCCAAAGTCCATCCAGTCGATGGAGTAGAAAACATGACTCACCAGAGAAAGGAACCCTTCAATCAGAAGAGGTCCAATTTAGGTACTGTTGTGAAAATTGAAGCCATTTCTGATGATGAACCATCGTCAGCATGGGTGCAGTGACCAGCCGTTTGCTGCGGGACCCCAAATGTAACAGAGCTAGCTGTACTGTCATTTTAGACAAATGTTTGATAGCACCCTGTTTCATTTGCACAGTGAGTTGCTCAACTGTAGAATGTCACTTGGCCCTCACGCACCTTCGCAGCAGACGTTCACCTCTGACATCAATGGTGCCATTTGTCCAGTCATGGTACACTTTAACCTCAGTAGAATGCAAACAGATCACAATCTGCTCTGTTTCAGAAATACTGCCACACTGCGCCCGAAAGACAATGACTATCCCATTTTCATTTCTGCATTAAATTGATCTTGGATATCAATGAGCTAATATATATCAGGCTACCCAAATGGACTAGAACAGTATTGGAATTAATTTGCATGTTTGCATATCGGATCCCCGAACCTCATTGATTGACATGTAACCTCCATGTTTTACTGCCATAATAATGACAGTCTCTTTTTCTATTGGCTGATTTCGAATGGGAGGTTACAGCTTGCTTAATTGATAATGTTCCCGCCCTGACCTGCTCCGAACCAGTGCATGGTTTATGGTGTCGGCTTTTGAACAGTAACTTGCTGGCTTGCCCAATTGAATATCATGGCAATCAGAAACCCGCAGGCAACACACTCGCAGACATTCGGCTGACTGAGATCGAGTTGCGACCTCCGAATTGAATATGGCCTATAGTGTCTAAATCTATACATTAAAATCTAGAATCTAGATAAACAATTTATTTTCAGCTTCTTTGGAAATAAAAGTTGTAGTAGGGTGCATGGAATATTTAACATTGTTTTCGAGCATCCTCTATTCAATTTTTGTCATGAGACTATTTCTCTCTGTTTTGGCCCCTTGTAATTGTAAATAACTTTTTTCATTGAAACTAAAAAACATATTTCTTGATAGAATTCTTAAGAATTCTAACAGTTCAATATAATGTAAGTCTTCATTGTGGGTATAGAAATTACCAAGCTTTTACATCAATAGAACACAATAAAAATGTGGAGTAAATTTTACGCAGTGGCTATTATTTTTTCAAAATTACCGTATTTTTCGCCCTATAAGACGCACCGGCAGATAAGACGCACCTAGTTTTTAGATGAGGAAAACAAGAAAAAAAAAATCTGAATCAAACACAAATACACTCAAACACAAATACACTTTACACACAGATACACACCTACATTACACACAAATATATATATATATATATATATATATATATATATATATATATATATATATATATATATATATATATATATATATATATATATATATATAGATACACATACATACATATACATACACACATAAATATACATACACATACATACATACATATATACACACACATACACATACATACACATACATATCCATATACTGCAGCATTTGGGAGCCATTGACCCTCCCTGACCCTCCTGATCCTCCCTGACCCTCCTGATCCTCCCTGACCCTCACCTTTATAGATACACATACATACATATACATACATATATACACACACATACACACATACACACACACACACACACACACACACACATACATACACATACATATCCATATACTGCAGCATTTGGGAGCCCTTGACCCTCCCTGACCCTCCTGATCCTCCCTGACCCCCCTGATCCCCCTGATCCTCACCTTCCTTCTGATCTCTGCCATCTTGATCTCACCCCAGCGCTTCCTACCAGCACTCCACGTGTACTGCAGCGTTGCGTGTGTGACGTCACTAGGACGCACCGGCCGACGCGATGCTGGTAGGAAGCGCTGGGGTGAAATCAAGAGGACAGAGGCAGTCTTAAAAGGTATATTCGCCGTATAAGACGCACCAACTTTCCTCCCCCAGTTTTGGGGAAGAAAAAGTGCGTCTTATACGGCGAAAAATACGGTAGTCCTACTAACAACAAATTGCAAAAGTTATTACACTGATCCCATTTCTAATACAATTAGTTCACCATGTGGGGCCCAGACCTAATGGTATCTACTTTTTGTCAGTAACCCTACCAGCACAATGTCAGTTTACCCTCACAATGTTGTACCATTTACACAATCCCCTTTTATTGACTGTCTTTATTGACTGTCATTTTTTGACGAGCAAGTCGCTAGTCTTATATATATTATAAGAGTAGCAATATATATTTCTATTATAATACACCATAGCTTGTTTTTGCTCTCCTCCCTCTTCCTCTATGTTTTTTACCCAGGTTGTATTTATTTTTGGACTAGGGGCAGACCTGGCATATTCTTTTATATGATTTATATTCAAGAAGTAAATTTCAAAACCTTTCTTCATGTGAATTGATTCTTTACCAAGGGCCATATTCAATTTGAAGCCTGCAACTTGATCGCAGACAGCCGAATGTCTGCGAGTGTGTTGAGAGCTCCCATTCGTCTCAGATTGCGCTGCTATTCAATAGCTCAAGGACACAAGTTAATGCCTCAAAGCTGAAACCATAAACCATGCACTGGGTCGTAGCAGTTCAGGGCGGGAACATGATCAATTCAGCAAGTCCGTAACCTCCCATTTCGAATCATCCAATAGAAAAAAAGATCAGACTTGCAAAACAAAAGAATAAAGAATTATGAAAATGAATGCCAATACTGTTCTAGTCCATATGGGTGGCCTGACATATATTAACTGATTGATACCGGAGAACGATTTAACCCTGAAATTACACTTAAAAATGAATCTAAGTCCTTGCCAATTTGCGAGCTTGAGATTGTTGCGTAATTAATTCTAATGCCTTTCATCGATTTCCCCGTTATTTACAGTGCAGTATTGATTTTTTATTTTAATTTACAGTGCTACGAATAGGTGTTTAACCCCCTTGCGGGTCCTCTCTAGCACTCTGAGTTTCTCCTTCATTTGTCGTTTACGGGTGTGAAAACATTTGCAGGCTTGGGGAAATTGAGCAATTGAATAGCGATTTGCGATTTTAGCTCCTGGAGGCTGTAAGTTACGAGTTTAACCATCGCAGAGTTTTCAAGGCCGGAACACGGAGACGCCAATGGAATAGCAAATTAGCTTGTGACCTCAACTACAGGCTCCCAGATCTCCCAAAAGCTCAATTGAATGTGGGCCCAAGTGTTTGGCAATCTCAGATACTTTTTGTTGGACTTTTCACAAAGCACCTTTTGGGGATCTATTTAAGAAACGTTTGACATAAGCATCTTGTTTGCTAAGATTTATATATATATTGTTAGCCTCTTTCATTATTTTTTAATTCTCTTCACTTTTTTAATAGTATTTACAGATTAAAGCCTGTATGTTTTAGCTTTCTAAAGACATTTTACTTTTAAATTAAAGTCTAATTCTAAATATGACACATTATTTAAATATATGCACATATATTTATTAAGAAAATAAACTGTACAAATATACTGATAAGGAATAAAATATATAAAAATTATATTTCAATGTTATGCAGTTATATAAGACACATTAAATTCATGCAAGCAAACTGAAAATCTCTGTTTTGCTTTTGTGTATCAAAAATGTATAACTGCAAAAATTGCATTATCCAATATCTGCCTAGTACCATTGCTCTCCTGATTCCTTTCTACTCCTTAATTGGCAATTTAATCATCTCAGGTAAGCAAAAGGCACTAGTTATGTGCAAATATGCCTGAGTTTAGTTTGTGAAGTTGTTACGATTTTTTTGCATACCCCCTAAAGCTTCTGCAAATGTAAATTCTCCCATGGAGATCACTTTTTGCTAGGTGAGTCTATATATTTTGCTGAAATAGCAACTTTCCACCAGAAAACAAAATCTCTCTTCCTCTTATTCTCAACAATATAAATGGATCTTCAAAATCAATTTTCCATAGCTTCACAATTTTATATACTATATTTGGTTTGGATATACCAACAATACAATGAAGTCTAAATATTAGTTAGATACACAATTTGCAAATACTTTATTGCATTTTCAGATTTGAAAGTAATTAATGTCTTTCTCAATTGAAGAATTAAAAATATTAATCTTTGTTTTTATTTGTAAATTCCAACAGTGAAACAGCAGGAGCCCAATGTTTAATAATCTTTATCAACAGAACATTGGGCCCTATTAAATTCCAGCCTCGTAAATAAGAGGCTTCTACTTAAGCCCTACGTACTGCAAAGTTTCTCTAACTTACAATGCTATTAAATTAGCCCTGCTGCGAGCAACGTATGAGCTACGCAGCAGGCCCGTACGTATCTACACTGCGTAAATGTACATGAGGAGTGACAGCCTGCGAGATGATATCGCAGGCTCCCACTCCTCATCAAGTGCTGCGGGGGTCCTAAAAGGGACCTCCGCGGCAGTCCCCCACATAAGCCCTGCCGTGGGGGGTACTCCAAACCCCCCCCTAGGCACCTAAAATGACCCCCCCCCCTCAATGCGGGGGTCCCTGTCGGGACCCCCGAAGTGTCCTCACATGAACACCTTGCTGCAGGGGTCCATAGGAACCCCCGCAGCCCCCACACATTAACCCCTTGCAGCGGGGGTCCCCGATCGGCACCGATCAGGCCCCCGCTGCATTTAAAACTTTTAAAGTCCCCGCCGCGGCTCCTTAAAGGGGCCGCGGCACACTATTACCCAATCCCGGCCGCGGCACTTAAAATTAACCCCCCTCTATGCTGGGGGTCCCCATCGGGACCCCCGAAGTGTCCCCACATAAACCCATTGCAGGGGGGGGCCCCGATCTGCATAGATCAGGCCCCCCGCTGCATTTAAAACTTTTAAATTCCCCGCCGCGGCTCCTTAAAGGGACCGCGGCACACTATTACCCAATCCCGGCCGCGGCACTTAAAATTAACCCCCCTCTATGCTGGGGGTCCCCATCGGGACCCCCGAAGTGTCCCCATATAAACCCCCTGCTGCGGGGGGCCCCGATCGGCACCGATCGTGACCCTGCTGCAATTCAATTTTAAATTTCCCGCCTCGCGGGTCCTCAAAGGACCGTAAAGGTCCTGAAAGGACTCGCACTAAAAATATTAACCCCAGGCAACTATAATTACCCCATTAACTCATGATGGTCAATACAGACCACCATAAGGCCTAAATTAACCCATTAACTCATGGTGGTCAATACAGACCACCATAAGGCTCTAATTAACCCATTAACTCATGGTGGTCAATACAGACCACCATAAGGCTCTAATTAACCCATTAACTCATGGTGGTCAATACAGACCACCATAAGGCTCTAATTAACCCATTAACTCATGGTGGTCAATACAGACCACCATAAGGCTCTAATTAACCCATTAACTCATGGTGGTCAATACAGACCACCATAAGGCTCTAATTAACCCATTAACTCATGGTGGTCAATACAGACCACCATAAGGCTCTAATTAACCCATTAACTCATGGTGGTCAATACAGACCACCATAAGGCCTAAATTAACCCATTAACTCATGGTGGTCAATACAGACCACCATAAGGCTCTAATTAACCCATTAACTCATGGTGGTCAATACAGACCACCATAAGGCTCTAATTAACCCATTAACTCATGGTGGTCAATACAGAGCACCATAAGGCCTAAATTAACCCATTAACTCATGGTGGTCAATACAGACCACCATAAGGCCTAAATTAACCCATTAACTCATGGTGGTCAATACAGACCACCATAAGGCTCTAATTAACCCATTAACTCATGGTGGTCAATACAGACCACCATAAGGCCTAAATTAACCCAGTAACTCATGGTGGTCAATACAGACCACCATAAGGCCTAAATTAACCCATTAACTCATGGTGGTCAATACAGACCACCATAAGGCCTAAATTAACCCATTAACTCATGGTGGTCAATACAGACCACCATAAGGCTCTAATTAACCCATTAACTCATGGTGGTCAATACAGACCACCATAAGGCCTAAATTAACCCATTAACTCATGGTGGTCAATACAGACCACCATAAGGCCTAAATTAACCCATTAACTCATGGTGGTCAATACAGACCACCATAAGGCTCTAATTAACCCATTAACTCATGGTGGTCAATACAGACCCCCATAAGGCTCTATTTAACCCCATCAGTCCCATAAGGGTATATTATTACCATTATGGGCCTGTTACAACCCAACATTAACCACATAAGTGCCATGATGGTCCTCAAGGACCATCATGACACTAACTACAAACACTACACTATAACCCCCAATAAACCATTTAATCTAAACTAACCCCCCTCTACACTAATCTATTAACACTTACACTACCTACCTACACTACCTACCCCCTAATAAACCTCCCCAACACTCTAATTACAAAAAACAATAAACCTACAGCACAGAAAACAAAAAAACTACAGTACAAAAAACAAACAAAACCTACAGTACAGAAAAAATAAAAATTACAACCCCACCCCCCACTACAGAAAACAAAAAAATACATTACAACCCCACCCCCCACTACAGAAAATAAAAAAAATTACACACCTGAAAAGGAAAGACAGATAAACACAATACATTACATACATTACATACAATACATGACATTACATACATTAAATATAATATATTACATATAATATATTACATATAATATATTACATATAATACATTACATACATTACATACAATACATGACATTACATACATTAAATATAATGTATTAAATATAATATATTACATATAATATATTACATATAATACATTACATACATTACATACAATACATGACATTACATACATTACATATAATGTATTACATATAATATATTACATACAATATGTTACATATAATATATTACATATAGTCCTAATCAAATACCCCCTATCTATCTAACATACAATCTATTTAATTTAAAATAAATCCTAACTATATCAAATACATCCCCCTATCTATCTAATATACAAAAAATCCTAACTACATACACAGACCCTAATTCTAAGCTAAAATCAATAAATTAAGACCACTTACCTTTAAGATGTTGCTTCAGATCACTAACCTATGGGTCAAACAAAAAATAAAAATTAGTACAAAACATTAACATCAAATAAATAAACATTCTATACATTCTAAATATTCAACTCACCTTTACAGCATGTCCAGTCACTGTTTAGCTCTTCCGGCGCGGCCCTGTTAAAAAAAAAAACACAATACATGAATACATGAATACAATATATAAACAATAAATAAAATACACAAATAAACATCTAAATATACATTTCACTTACTTCCCCGCGATGTCCCCGGCCTTCTCTCCTTCAGCCCCGGCTGGGCCGCGGAACCATCCGCGCACAAAAAAAAAAAAAAAAAAAAAACTACCGGTGGTCTGCACTGGCAGACCCCCCCGACGCTACTGAACCTCCCGGAGTCGTTTCCGGGAGGAAATTGGCATTGGCGGCTTGTGATTGGCTGAAAAAGCTGTCAGCCAATCAAAAGTCGTCAATGTAGGAGCCAATCAGGATGCGCAGATGTCTTCTACCAATCACTCCGTGGGGGTGTATCCCATAGTGATTGGCTGAAGGCATCTGAGCGTTGTGATTGGTTCCCAGAAAGATAGACAAGTGTTTAAGCCAATCAGGGTGGGATATTGGGGTGTATCCCATCCTGATTGGCTCACACATTGACGACTTTTGATTGGCTGAAATTGATAGACAGCTTTTTCAGCCAATCACAAGCCGCCAATGCCAATTTCCTCCCGGAAACGACTCCGGGAGGTTCAGTAGCGTCGGGGAGGTCTGCCAGTGCAGACCTCCGTTAGTTTTTTTTCTTTTTTTTTTTTAGAGCGCGAATGGTTCCGCGGCCCAGCCGGGGCTGAAGGAGAGAAGGCCGGGGACATCGCGGGTAGGTAAGTGAAATGTATATTTAGATGTTTATTTGTGTATTTTATTTATTGTTTATATATTGTATTCATGTATTCATGTATTGTGTTTTTTTTTTAACAGGGCCGCGCCGGAAGAGCTAAACAGTGACTGGACATGCTGTAAAGGTGAGTTGAATATTTAGAATGTATAGAATGTTTATTTATTTGATGTTAATGTTTTGTACTAATTTTTATTTTTTGTTTGACCCATAGGTTAGTGATCTGAAGCAACATCTTAAAGGTAAGTGGTCTTAATTTATTGATTTTAGCTTAGAATTAGGGTCTGTGTATGTAGTTAGGACTGTAATTATTTTATTTTACTTTAGAATAATGGTCTGTGTATGTAGTTAGGATTTTTTGTATATTAGATAGATAGGGGGATGTATTTGATATAGTTAGGATTTATTTTAAATTAAATAGATTGTATGTTAGATAGATAGGGGGTATTTGATTAGGACTATATGTAATATATTATATGTAATATATTATATGTAATATATTATATTTAATATATTATATGTAATGTATGTAATGTCATGTATTGTATGTAATGTATGTAATGTATTATATGTAATATATTATATTTAATATATTATATGTAATGTCATGTATTGTATGTAATGTATGTAATGTATTATATGTATGTATTGTATTGTGTTTATCTGTCTTTCCTTTTCAGGTGTGTAATTTTTTTATTTTCTGTAGTGGGGGGTGGGGTTGTAATGTATTTTTTTGTTTTCTGTAGTGGGGGGTGGGGTTGTAATTGTTTTTTGTTTTCTGTACTGTAGGTTTTTTGTTTTTTGTACTGTAGGTTTTTTGTTTTCTGTGCTGTAGGTTTTTTATTTTTTGTAATTAGAGTGGTGGGAAGGTTTATTAGGGGGTAGGTAGTGTAGGTAGGTAGTGTAAGTGTTAATAGATTAGTGTAGAGGGGGGTTAGTTTAGATTAAATGGTTTATTGGGGGTTATAGTGTAGTGTTTGTAGTTAGTGTCATGATGGTCCTTGAGGACCATCATGGCACTTATGTGGTTAATGTTGGGTTGTAACAGGCCCATAATGGTAATAATATACCCTTATGGGACTGATGGGGTTAAATAGAGCCTTATGGTGGTCTGTATTGACCACCATGAGTTAATGGGTTAATTAGAGCCTTATGGTGGTCTGGATTGACCATCATGAGTTAATGGGTTAAATAGAGCCTTATGGTGGTCTGGATTGACCATCATGAGTTAATGGGTTAATTTAGGCCTTATGGTGGTCTGTATTGACCACCATGAGTTAATGGGTTAATTAGAGCCTTATGGTGGTCTGGATTGACCATCATGAGTTAATGGGTTAATTAGAGCCTTATGGTGGTCTGGATTGACCACCATGAGTTAATGGGTTAAATAGAGCCTTATGGTGGTCTGGATTGACCATCATGAGTTAATGGGTTAATTAGAGCCTTATGGTGGTCTGGATTGACCACCATGAGTTAATGGGTTAAATAGAGCCTTATGGTGGTCTGGATTGACCATCATGAGTTAATGGGTTAATTAGAGCCTTATGGTGGTCTGGATTGACCACCATGAGTTAATGGGTTAAATAGAGCCTTATGGTGGTCTGGATTGACCATCATGAGTTAATGGGTTAATTTAGGCCTTATGGTGGTCTGTATTGACCACCATGAGTTAATGGGTTAATTAGAGCCTTATGGTGGTCTGGATTGACCACCATGAGTTAATGGGGTAATTATAGTTGCCTGGGGTTAATATTTTTAGTGCGAGTCCTTTCAGGACCTTTACGGTCCTTTGAGGACCCGCGAGGCGGGAAATTTAAAATTGAATTGCAGCAGGGTCACGATCGGTGCCGATCGGGGCCCCCCGCAGCAGGGGGTTTATATGGGGACACTTCGGGGGTCCCGATGGGGACCCCCAGCATAGAGGGGGGTTAATTTTAAGTGCCGCGGCCGGGATTGGGTAATAGTGTGCCGCGGTCCCTTTAAGGAGCCGCGGCGGGGAATTTAAAAGTTTTAAATGCAGCGGGGGGCCTGATCTATGCAGATCGGGGACCCCCCCTGCAATGGGTTTATGTGGGGACACTTCGGGGGTCCCGATGGGGACCCCCAGCATAGAGGGGGGTTAATTTTAAGTGCCGCGGCCGGGATTGGGTAATAGTGTGCCGCGGTCCCTTTAAGGAGCCGCGGCGGGGAATTTAAAAGTTTTAAATGCAGCGGGGGGCCTGATCTATGCAGATCGGGCCCCCCCCCCCTGCAATGGGTTTATGTGGGGACACTTCGGGGGTCCCGATGGGGACCCCCAGCATAGAGGGGGGTTAATTTTAAGTGCCGCGGCCGGGATTGGGTAATAGTGTGCCGCGGTCCCTTTAAGGAGCCGCGGCGGGGAATTTAAAAGTTTTAAATGCAGCGGGGGGCCTGATCTATGCAGATCGGGCCCCCCCCCTGCAATGGGTTTATGTGGGGACACTTCGGGGGTCCCGATGGGGACCCCCAGCATAGAGGGGGGTTAATTTTAAGTGCCGCGGCCGGGATTGGGTAATAGTGTGCCGCGGTCCCTTTAAGGAGCCGCGGCGGGGAATTTAAAAGTTTTAAATGCAGCGGGGGGCCTGATCTATGCAGATCGGGGACCCCCGCTGCAAGGGGTTAATGTGGGGGTGCTGCAGGGGTCCCGATAGACCCCTGCAGCATGGGGATGTGTATAGGGTGCAGGGGGGAGCCTCACACTGCTGTCTCGGGCTGTTCCGAGGCAGCACGTAGAGGCTTTCGGATCCCTTGCGTGGACTTTTTGTCCACGTAGGGATTCTTACGATATGCGAGACTCGTGCATAGATTTAAGGCTACGTAGCTCTCTCGGAGCCTATTCTCGGCCATTTTCTCGCAGTCATATCGTAAAGCAGGCTGCGAGAGATTCGGTTCTCGCAAACAGCAGGAAAACTGCCTTTTGCGAGCACCGAGAGAACTACGAGGGAGAATTTAATAGGGCCCATTATTTTTTATCATTACATTAAAATGCAGTGCTTCATTTTTATTGCACATAGTAATATAAGGCACATTTTCAAAATGTTATGCATGTGTGATTAATCAAAGTCCCTTGCAGTAGACAGGGAAACTGATGAATTTTCCTAAAAGGCCCAATGAAGAGATAGACCTTCCTAATTTTTAATGTGTGAAAAAGAAGTCACATTCTGCATGTAAAAAAACAAACATGTACATTATTCTTTTGATTTACCTGCAGTATAGTCTGAACTGCTATTACATGACACTTGCTAATGTTTAGTGTCTGCTTGCAAAGAGCTGCATGCCATTCTCCCCAAAAAAAGAAAGGCGGTATTTAGATTACTCACTACGGTTGTTCAAAGTGTGCACATAAAGCGCAAACAGCTGCAGGTAAAGGGATTGATCTAGTAACAAATGTACTACTTGACTCCCCCTGGACCCATTTTGTAACCATGAGGCCTCCCTTCTCCGAATCACGTTTTGCTTCTGGTTTGGATGACTGTAATCCCTACAATACAGATATAATGTGGCCTTCTGTAACCCTAATGAGTCCATGTAGGATGTGAAAGCTGACTCCAATCATGACCAATACAACCCTTGCACGTAAAGGTCCATATAGACTTCCTTGGTCCCTAACACTACACCTCATAGGGGTCCATAAGCACCCTTATGGTTCCTAACCCCTAGCAAGGATTATTATTTATTATTATTATCTTTTATTTGTATCGCACCAATATATTCCGTAGCGCTGTACAGGGGATAAGAACAGGTGAAATACAAGTTTAACAAATTCAAAAGTTGAAGGGCCCTGTTTTGAGCTTAGAATCTTAGCAGAAAGTGCTTTATCCCAAAGCACCCTACAAGACTGGAAACTCGCTACTTACAATCTAAAGGATCCCCATGGTCCTATATACTATATACTTTTATATACTTAACATAAAAAATACTTACAAACAAAATGACCAGAAACTAAAAAAACATTTATATCAATAAATATTTTTTTCCAACTGTGATTTACTTTCTTTGCTGTGTGCACTAATTACACTTGTCATCAAAGATTTTGCCTCAGAGCAAATGAGGGTTGTACTATATGTAATTAACCCCACTGATTTCAAAAATGTCTCAGAATTGTTCTATCACCCATAATATTAAAGTTATGTCCTCTTTAACATAATACATTATGCTATATAACACCTTCATAGAGCATTAAGATATGTTAATTTTTCATCAGTAAAATCCTAGTATTGTTTTTAATTGTTTTAAATTCTACTGATTAGTCAATGTAAAAAGGGCCCAGAGTAATAAACAGTTGAGTCATATTCTGTCACGTGATGCTCTTGAGGCATAATGAGTCACGTGTTTGCTTGTGTACTGTATGAGTCAGCGCACCTGGCCAGTTGGTGAGTTTGTTCTTGAAACATCTAATGCTGTGAGTATCTGTTATTTGTGTAGTTCTATTTACATTTTATGTTCATAATATGAAGGTGAACAATGCCAACACATTGCATTAATCACCGGACCCATTTTGCTACATTTGCAGTGATTTGATATTTAAAAATCATGTGGTTTTACTCCACTTTTTTAAGAAATGTTATGAGCTTCACTTTAGATGCCACATCAGTGAGCTTCACTTTAGATGCCACATCAGTGACTAAGATAAAAGGTGTGCCCTTCATTTTTGTTGTTATACTTATGTCAGACTACTCACAAGTTGGATTTTCAGCACATGAATTTTGCTGTTCCAATGATTTGGCAAGAACAAAAAGATCACTCCACAGATTGTTACTTTTGTCTTACAAACATTTCAGGCATCAGTTCTAAATCAAAGCACACTGTGACATATCTGAATTTACCATCTGCCATCAGGCCAGTGCTCCATAATGAAGAATTGCCTGTGCCAATGCCTCCAGAAGAAGTAATTCTTAGTGATGATGAACAAGAAAAAGATCCTGTAGAGCATGGTGATGAGGATATAAGGCTTGATCAAACGTTTGAGGCTTCCTGTTCATTGTTACAAACACAAACCCGAGTTCAAATTAACTGTTTATTTTCCGGCTGCGGCGTGGGCGGGTCTGAGGTGCTCAAAGCACTCTGGACTTTTTACATGGATATTTTACGGATATTAAAAATAAAATATTTTACGGATTTGAGTATAGGATAATTATGTGCTATTTTTTCTAACACCTAAAATCCCTTTATAGTCTTCTCAAAGTGCAGGATGGCTTTATTTGAGCTATTTTATGTGCTTAATTGGTGCTAGCGGGACCTCTTTCCTGCAAGTAAGCAGCGGCTCGTTTTTAGCCTTGCAGAGAGGTTTCCCGGAGCAATTGAATTGCAAATAGGAATTTCTTACGGCCGAAACTCTTGCGGCCGTTTTAGATCAAAGGCTTTCCTCTGGCGCGAGCGGCCGCAAGAGATAGCAAGGCACCGGCCGCAAGCCTGCTGGAGCCTCCAGCCGTAAGGGAATAGAATAGCCGAATAGCTTGCGGCCGGTCCTTGCGGCCCCGCATCTCCTACGGCCGATAATAGAATGAGGCCCATAGTAAGTATTGGTGCTCATTAGGGTAAATATAAATGTACTAATTTAGGAGCTGGAACAAGGATCTCTAGTATAAACTCTTTTTTGTTGTTTAAGACCATGAAATGTAACACGTCTGTGAAAATCAATTTCTTGGATTTGCACCTGGATTCCTAACCAGCCAATATTGGGGAAGTCAACATGATAAATGATTCCACCAGAACATTTCCAAAATGGAAAATCAGTACCAGGGCAAGGGGAGTCCAGCATATCTTAAAAAGAATGTTCCTGAGAAAAAATACAGGATAAAATGCAGGTTAGTCCTTTACTATGTACATATTGTAAATATATGTAATACTGTAAACTTAAAATCACTGTCTCTCAAAATCCTTACATGATAGGGAAATTCTAAAAAAAAAAATTGTATTCAGCACAAAAAATACTATAAAGTTCACATATTTTTACTTTTGAAACAAAAAAAAGAGTAAAATTTTGTTGACCAGTGTTATTGTACAGGTGAGTAGTCTGAATCTCATTTAAACAGGGGAAGGAGCGAACTTGTTGAGCTTGTGAACAGTTCAATTGTAGTTATTGTATAAGTGTAGGAGTTTAAATAAAAGGGGCAGAAAAAGGATTTTTTATTTTTATTTTATACAAATATATGATTTTTTTACACTGTATTTTGTGATTGGTAATTATGAGTCTGTCCAGTGACAACTCACTCAGTGTACATCCTGCCACGTGTATTCACTGCTGGGACAACTGATTCAGGGTCCATACCTATGTGTCAGGTGTGATCATGTTGCCTTACTTGAAGCTCAAATTGGAGAACTGGAGAGGAGATTTGCAGCACTTAGTGATACTGCTCCACTGGAAAGGGAGTTGGTGCTCACTGAGCACAGTTTAGCTAGGCTAGCATGGAGGGTGGAGATGGGGCTAGTGAGGATGTCCAGGGTTTTGCTCAGTTACAGTTAGAAGGGGGGCAGTGAAACAGGAGGAGGCCAGTTCTGAGTTGGCAAACACCAAAAGATTTGCCAGATAGAGCTGTTTCCTCTAAAAGCAGGGAGAACATTTCTACTGGGGGAGAAGACGGGCAGAATAGGGAGAGCAACAAACAGGATTTTGTGGTATGTGACTCTATTATTAGGAATGTAGACAGGGTGATTTGTCACCCAGATCCCTGCAATCGAACAGTTTGCTGTCTCCCAGGTGCTTGGGTCCGGCATGTTGTGGATCAGATAGATAAATTATTGTGAGCAGCTGGAAATGAACCAGCGGTCTTGGTACATATTGCATATTGGTACCAATGACAAAGTTAGTGGAAGATTGAGAGTCCTAAAGAATGATTTTTATAGAACTAGGTAATAAGCTGAAGACAATGACATTCAATGTAGTATTTTCCAAAAAATTTAGTAAATTAGAGGAATGGGCAACTAAATGGCTGATGAGATTTAATACAAACAAATTTAATGTTATGCATTTGGGAAGGAAAAATAGCCATATATTTATAATCTTAATGGAGCAAATCTAGGACTATCAGTTATTGAATGAGTATGGGAGTACTTGTCTACACCCACCTAGGTAACAGTGCCCAATGCAATGCAGCATCTGCAAAGGCAAGTAAAATATTAGCATGTATTAAGAAGGGTATAGAAGCAAGGGAAACAAATATAATTCTGCCACTATACAAATCCTTGGTACACCCTCATTTGGCATATGGAGTACCATTTTGGGCACCACTTCATAAAAAGGACATTTAAGAGGTGGAAAAAGTACAGAGAAGGGCAACAAAATGAATAAAGGAAATGGAGCTAAGTAGGAAAAAAGGAAAACCAAATTAAACATATTTTCTCTAGAAAAAAGGCTTCTAGGAGGGGATATATTTGCCTTATATAAACACATACAAGGCTTTGTCAAGTAAACTTTTTTTTGCCAAGAGGTTTTCAACTGACAAGAGGACATATTTTGAAGTTATATATAAAAAGGCTCCACCTTAAAGAAAGAAAAGTCTTCTTCATGGTGAGGGGGGTTAATTTGTAGAAGTCTCTTCCAAAGGAAGTGGGGACATTGGATACAAAGTTATTGGATATGCTTTAAATTAAAAGGGCTCTTCAGGGTTATCCTGGATAATTAGAGAGGGATACTGATCCAGGGAGGAATCCAATTGGCAGTATCTGGAGTCAGGAAGTAATTTAATTGTTCAACCTTTGAGACAATTGGCAATGTTTAAATGTTTTTTTTTTTTCTGTTTGCTTTCCTCTGGATTAATTAACAATTAATCTGCATATTGGGCTTAGTAAGGCTTAAGTAAGTTTAGGCTTAACAAGGTACATTGTGGTCTTGAGGCAATAGAATACATCTAAACATTTAGAGAGAAAACAACTGCAGCCAAATTTACAGGTTAGAGGCATTTGTGGGCATCTAATAGAATGGGGGCACTCTGTTATTAATGTTGTGCAGCAATAAGGCAGATGTAGATCATTTTGATGCACAGTTTGCCAGTTTGAAAAATATTAGAAGATCTCCACCCCGAGAAATACTGGCGGACGGAGGACCTATGGGCGTGACCGGAAGTGTCTGATTTGGAGCGTAATGCGGCTAGAGGCCGACTAATTAGCTAAGGCTTGAGCACTACGAACCCCTGTTTTGTGTCGACCCGGCGGTTGTGGCGCAGACTTTCTTCGGAGGTGCTGATTACCCCTGTCGCTGTGAGTGCCTTGTCCTCACCCAGGGTGGCGCGGTTGGTGTTCCCGTGAGTTCTGAGGGGACGGACTTCCGCTCCGTTGGTCGTGCTTGCTGGCTCCAGCACTGAGATCCAGTGGCTGCTGTTTGGACCATGAGGACTGCCACAATGGAGAGTGGTGTTTTCAGAGTTTGACTGGGCAACAGGACTTTAAAACGGACAGCTGGTGACTTGGTATGTTGTGCACATCGTGCATGCTGTAATCCACTATGCACCAATGGCAGTGTTACATTTAATAGGAGGTCTGGCTTAGTTGTGCTCAGCTGGTGCTGAGTGAGAGTTGTGAACAAATTATGGCGTAGTTCACCTGTGGATGGGACTTCTTCTACCTTTGTAAAGGTTGCCATGAGTAAAACTCTCTGGGCGATAAGCCTTTCATTGAACATCTCTAGTCTCAATTTACACTCAATATTCTATGCCCCCAGCTTCCCACAGCACAAAATCCGTCAAATGGACATATACATGATGCTATCATTAATTCATTTAACATTTCTCTTATGATGCAATTACTTTCCTCCAAACTGCTGCTGCATCCTCATTAACCCCACCTAGTTGGTCGTATATGTCTGGATTAGTCTGGATAAGTCCTAACTGAAGATAAGCATTATAAGCCAAGAAGCCTCAGAGGTTTGCTGCTATTTGTCACATAAGGCCCATACAAATTACATGGAAGTTTGTTGTAAATTACTCCATAATAGTAATCCAACTGTTATTAGTGACATGTAAAAACTACAGCCTGGGAAAAATTATTTTTATACAATTTGAAATGTATTATATGGAAGTTCTTAAAAAATAACCTTTATCTCTGCAACTATTTATTGTTTATATATTGTGCTTATACTGGATTATGTTTCTTGGAGTGGCCTTTATTTGAACTCTGAGCTATTGGCCTTCTAAGAAAAAAAAAAAAAAAAAGAAGAGACAGAAAAAAAAACATTTTTCTGAAGAGTGCTAGAAAAAGTATCTGTATACTGTTAAACATGCCGGCAAGGAATAAGGCAAAAGATAAGAATCATTCTCAGACTGGGAATGTTCTCTTACCTAAAAGCTCCAATACGTTACAAGAGGTTTCACAACCAAATTCGCCTGAAAACAATAAAACATTAGAATCTAACTCAACCATGTTATCTGAAAGCTCTCAAATCAGCTATACAGAAAATTCTGAATGAAGATTTACTAACTCCCTCTAAAATGAAGGAGATTTTGCATGATTTTCAGATTACCTTAATGGCAGATGTAACACACCAGATTATGGAGAATAGCTATTAAGCAGCTTATTTCTAAAACATCACAAATTGAATCTTGGTGTGATGCTTTGATCATTGAGTATAACTCACTTCTATCTCATTCTAAAAAACTAGAAGATAATTTAAATGATCTGAACATCAAAATAGCAAGCATGGAAGACTGAATGAGGAAATCTAACCTCAGAATTATGGGCATTTTTGAAACCATCTTAAATGAAGACCTTGATTCCCATCTTAACAAATTGTTCAACATGCTTGCCCCTGCACTCTCTCAATATGATCTTAGATTGGACTCTTATCATAGAATTCCTTGACCATCACATTTTGACAACTCCTGGCCTAGGGATGTGATAGTCAAGTTTCATTATTTTACATCTAAACAAGTATTAAGCAAAGCCTGTCCTATCAGGAAATAAAAGTTTTTCAGATATATCAGCGGCAACATTGCTTAAATGCAGAGAACTTTCATCTATTACTCTGGCTTTGAGGTCAGAGAATCTGTTTTATAAGTGGACATTCCCTGTTGGTTTATTGGTCTTAAAAGATTCAAGATGGCTTAAAATTAAGTCACCACTAGAGGGGCGAAATTCACTAACCAAATGGGGTATTACCATCAAATCGCCCCCTGGAGGAGTTGAAGCATTAAAACCGGTGAGACCATAGTGGCATAAGAAATAGATTTTTTTCCCTGAAAGACTGTACCTTTTTCTTTCTTTCTTCGTTTTTTTTAATTTTTTTTGTGATACCCAGTTAGAATCAGTTTCTCACTGCAGTATTTTTCAAGTTCTTTGACATTTAGGTGTTAAATTGTTTATGGTCTTGTTTTATCACCTTTAACTTGATAATTATATCATGGAATACTTGTATACACCTGTTTCCATTACAACTCACTAACTGACACTATTTGAATGGTTGGTACACATGATATTTAAAAAACTATTAGTATTAATTTAGCTTTTCAATTAGTCAATTTTTCACTATATAGATTATGATATGCTCTCCTTGTAAGGAGTTGGTACATTTCACAACTTCCTTAACAAACAGATAACTTAGACTATCAGGGTTAGCTGTGGTCTATTTTCACTGCATGATTAAAATATTATTAGTATTAAATTAGCCTGTCAAAAAGTTTACTTTGCACTACATAAATTATGATATGCTCTCCTTGTAAGGCATTGACATATTTCACAACTACTTTTTTAATTAGACAAATTAGAATATCACGGTTAAAGTTGGACTACCTTCACTACTCAAGTATTTTCTAATTAGTTAGTTAGAGTATTGATTAGATTTTAGTAATAAACTAAGAAGTTCTTATTCACATTTTTTTTTTTAATGACTACTAACAGTTTTTCAGGACAATATATTTTGATGGAATGCATATTTACAGACAACACAAACACCTATACCCTTACCTCCTCGGGTCTATATAAGCCTCACACTTCTCTGCATCTGCCTAGAGCCTAGCAAAAGGTCTTAAATGTTGTTTGTTTAAGGTTTTTACAAGTATGTATGTTAGTATGAATGGTTATGTAGTTAAACCATCTAACATTCGAGTAAAGGCACATAAGCAAGGTCTAAGGTCTGGCTTTCTCCAGACTCAACCCTTTATTAATCATGTGTAGGAATTGGACAGAAAGACATATACATAGAATTTTATTAAAATTAGGCTTATAAATGTCAATTAAATGTATTACCTTCAATGTAAAAGGACTTAATTCCCCCAGCAAGAGGAGTTCTTTATTGAGATTGATGAAACAACAGAGTTGTGGCATTTTATTCCTCCAAGAAACGCATCGGGATGGAAACAAAATTCCAAATTTTGGTTTGACTGGTTATGACTTAAAATATAACTCCACCTTTAAAAAAAAAATTCCAGAGGAGTCTCAGTACTATTTAGTAGAAAACTTATAATTAAGGAGGAACTAGTTGAAATAGATACCTATGGTAGATACATCTTCTGGAAGGGCGATAAAAACAATCAGAAGTTTACCCTGGTAAATCTATATTCTCCAAATGCAAAACAAGTGCATTTCATAAAACAATTGATTTATAAAATTAACAAATACAATCATGGACGCGTAGTTATGGTTGGCGATTTTAATCCCACAATTAATCCTGACCTTGACAGGAAAACTTATAAACATATTAAAAAACAGACCAAGATTCAAAATGATTCACATTTATTACGTAAGTTAATTACAGATAACAACTTATATGATGCCTGGAGGATTTTCATTCCTAATCAGATCGACTTCTCTTTCTTCTCGCGAGTTCACAAAATGTACTCCAGGTTAGATTTTTTTCCTGGTGGATAGACTTACTATGAATTAATTACCCAGGCCGAAACAGGTCCTATCACTATTTCAGATCACACTTATGTATCATTGAAGATCAAACTAGACTCAGATCAAAAGCTAAAGCCATTGTGGAAATTAGATGACTCAATTATTAATGATAATAACAAATAGTATCTTATTTCTCAAATTAAAGAATTCTTGGAGCTTAACAAAAATTCAGTCTCATCTAATAGCTTGTTGTGGACCACTCAGAAGGCATTAACCAGGGGTATCTTGATTAAAAGTACTTCCTTGTGTAATTTATTGATCCAACTGTACAATTTGGAGAAAGTTAACAAACTAAACCCATCTGAAAAAAATTCTAGTGAAATTAAGAAATTAACAAAAACAAATAAATATAATTAATCAAATGATCTCCGATAAGGCGCTATGGCGCCTACAACAAAAATTTCACTAGTATGATAATAAGCATGTAAATTATTAGCAAATACAATTAAAGGAAAAAAACAACACTCCAGAATCGAGGGAGGTTTTAGTCAAGGAAGATGGGTTACCAAACCCGTTGATATTGCTAAAGCTTTTGCCTCATACTACTCAAAACTATGCAACTTTTCACAACATTCAGACTTTAAATCTCCTTTAAAGGAAGATATAAAAAAAAAAATTTAAGGAAATATAATCTTCCAAAAATCACTCCATCCCAACTGGAGGTGTTGAATGAACCTATCTGTGAACTAGAAATTAGTAAAACTATTGAACAGTTAAAAAACTATACTAGTCCTGGTCCAGATGGCTATATTAATTTATTTTACAAGCAGTGTAGCTCAGTTCTAAATCCACTTTTAAAAGAAATATTTAACAAATGTATGTGTCTAGGTAAAATTCCACAGGAAATGTTAAAAGCTACAATAATTGTTATTCCAAAAAAAGACCAAGACCTTCATAGGTGTGCTAGTTACAGACCTATTTAATTAATGAATAATGATCTGAAACTATTCTAAAATTCTAACTATTCTAAAACGATCTGAAACTATTTTAAAATATAGTGGACACTTTGATACACTGATCAAGCTGGTTTCATTCCTGGAAGACAAGGTTCTGACAGTGTCAGAAAGCTCATGAACGTATTATCTATTTCCAAAAACTTGTGTGCTCCCACCCTATTCTCTCTTTAGACGCTGAAAAAGCTTTTGACAGGGTGGGGTGAGAGTACATGAAACTGACACTGTCTGAAATGGGTCTTGGAAATGTTGGCTGCCACACAATCAGGGCTCTTTATTCTGACACAACTTTGTTTCCCAGAGTTTTGTTTTCCCAGTATTTTGTGGTAAAATAGTTGCCTCTGCTTATACTCGGGTTGGCTTACACTCGAGTATATACAGTATATTCCCCAAACCTCCCATCCTTGCATGTAAACAACCATCAAACCTGAAACAAAAACTTGTCAGCAGAAAAATGGCCAATGAACAACTGAATAAACAAAATGGAACTAAACCTTGTAACAAGCATGCCTGTAAATTATGCCTACACATTTGTAATGATGATACAGCCACACATAACAACAAAACCTATAACATCAAAGGATCATATTCATGTACATCCTCCAATGTGGTTTATATAAGACAATGTACTTTATCTGACACAGGCTGTTACATTGGACAAACCGGACAAAAAATGCATTTAAGGATGAATTTACACAGGCATTCAATAAGAAAGCATATGAAGACAGTTATTGTAGCCCAGTAGGACACCATTTTAGCCAGAATGATCACCCCATCCAAAACGTAAAAGTCAAAATACTCAGAGCAAAATTTGAAAACATCCAAGAGAGAAATGTATTTGAAATAAAGATGATAACATTCTTCAGCACTAAAAATGTATGAATTAATATGGACTTGGGTTTTCTAACACATTATCAGAATTTCATGTTATTGTTTCCTCTTATACCATGACAGACTTACCACTCTTAGTGAGGTGTTTGCCCAACAGGAAAGATATCACTGTGGACTACAGTACTCTGCTTTTTCATGTATATATTGATGTATATGTGTATATAATATGTGTATATATGTTTCCTTTGCTATGTTGTGTTTATTCCCCATATATGTATTTACCTGATGATGTCAGATGCTGTCTCCACTCTATCTGCATCTGCTGTTATTATTCAAACTGAGGGTTCCATCTGTTAGTATTGCTTGAGACTTGATAAAGAGAGGTTGAACCTCTCAAAAGCTTGTCATTATAAACAAGATGTTTGTCTAATACAAAAGGTATCAAAATATATTGCAATACTCATTTTTAATCTTATATATATATATATATATATATATATATATATATATATATATATATATATATAGTGATTTAGTAATTATGAATCTATATATATATATATATAGATTAATAATGAGTATTTCAATATAATTTGATACCTTTTGTATTGGACAAACGTCTTGTTTATAATGACAAGCTTTTGAGAGGTTCAACCTCTCTTTATTAAGTCTCAAGCAATACTAACATGAGATGGAACCCTCAGTTTCAATAATAACAGCAGATGCAGATCGAGTGGAGATATAAAAGATAGAGTGGAGATATATATATATACATATATATATATATATATATATATATATATAAATATATATATAAATATATTCAGTGCCTTGCAAAAGTATTCACCCCCTTGGCATTTTTCTTGTTTTGTTGCCTTACAACCTGGAATTAACATGGATTGTTTGAGGATTTGCATCATTTAATTTGTAGAACATGCCCACAACTTTTTTTTTGTTTGTTTTTTTATTGTGAAGCAAACAACAATTAGGACAAAATTACAGAAAAAGTCAATGTGCGTAACTATTCACCCCCCTATAGTCAATAGTTTGTAGAGCCACATTTTGCAGCAATTACAGCTCCATGTCGCTTCGGATAAGTCTCTATGAGCTTGCCACATCTTACCACTGGGATTCTTGCCCATTCCTCCTTGCAAATCTGCTCCAGCTCCTTCAAGTTGGATGGTTTGCGCTTGTGAACAGCAATCTCTGAGCACAGATTTTCTATTGGATTGAGGTCTGGGCTTTGACTAGGCCATTCCAACACATTTAAATGTTTCCCCTTAAACCACTCAAGTGTTGCTTTAGCAGTGTGTTTGGGGTCATTGTCCTGCTTGAAGGTGAATCTCTGTCCTAGCCTCAAATCACGCACAGAGTGGTACAGGTTTTGCTCAAGAATATCCCTGTATTTAGCACCATCCATCTTTCCCTCAACTCTGACCAGTTTCCCAGTCCCGGCTGCTGAAAATCTTCCCCACAGCATGATACTGCCACCACCATGTTTCACTGTGTGGATGGTGTTCTTTGGGTGATGTGATGTGTTGGGTTTGCTCCAGACATAGCGTTTTCTTTGATGGCCAAAAAGTAAAATTTTAGTCTCATCAGACCGTATAACCTTCCTCCATACATTTTGGGAGTCTTCCACATGCCGTTTCGCGAACTCAAAATGTACCATTATGTTTTTCGCTGAAAGTAATGGCTTTCCTCTTTTCCACTCTGCCATGAAGCCCAACTCTTTGGAGCGTACAGCTTATTGTCGTCCTAAGTACAGATACTCCAGTCTCTGCTGTGGAACTCTGCTGCTCCTCCAGGGTTACCTTAGGTCTCTTTGCTGCCTCTCTAATTAATGCCCTCCTTGCCCGGGCGTCTGTCTTTTGGCAGGTTTGCTGTTGTGCCATGTTCTTTCCATTTGGTTATGAAAGATTTGATGGTGCTCCTGGGGATCATCAAAGATCTGGATATTTGTTTATAACCTAACCCTGACTTGTACTTCTCAACAACATTGTCTCTTACTTGTTTGGAGAGTTCCTTGGTCTTCATGGCAGTGTTTAGTTAGTGGTGCCTGTTGCTTAGGTGTTGCAGCCTCTGGGGCCTTTCAAAAAAAGTGTGTATCATGTGACAGATCATGTGACACTTAGATTGCACCCAGGTGGACATCATTTCACTAATTATGTGACTTTTGAAGGTAATTGGTTGCACCAGAGCTTTTTATGGGCTTCATAACAAAGGGAGGGAATACATACGAACATGTACATTTTCTGTTTTCTATTTCTAAAAAATATTTTTATGTATATATTTTTCTCATTTCACTTCACCAACTTAGACTATTGTGTTCTGATCCATCACATAAAATTCAGTTTAACAAAACATTGAACTTAAGGCTGTAATGTAACAAAATAGGTAAAAAGTCAAGGGGGTGAATACTTTTGCAAGTATATATATATATTTGAGAGGTGCTCAATCAGAGAACAAACTAACCTTAATAGGTTTGTTCTATGGACATGATAACCCCCTTTGAGTCCAACCTCTCTTGTGCCCTTCACAAGGAGAAATATCCTCTAGTATATCAGTCTGGTCCCACTCAGTAGAGTAACCCAGCCCCAAAACACCGGGCAATTCTATTCTGAACAGGAGAAAGAGCAAACCCCAGATGTATGTTTCAGCCTACATTGGGCCTTGTCAGTAAAATGTAGCTGAACTCCCTAAGGCACAGTGAGAAAGGAGTCCACCTCTAGAGCCCCTATACCTCTTAGAGAGATAAATCCCTAAGGGCAATTTGCATAAACAAAACAACAAAGTGAGAGGTGTTCAATCAGAGAACGAACTAACCTTAATAGATTATTTCTATGGACATGATAACCCACTCTGAGAGCAACCCCTTTTAGCTCACTTTTGCCCTTCACAGTGAGAAATATCCAGAAGTATATCAGTCTGGTCTCACTCAAGAGTGACCCAGTCCCGCAATACAGGCAATTCTACCCTGAAGAGAGGAAACTGCAAACCCCAGACGTACGTTTCGGCCTTCGTTGGGCCTCATCAGTGAAGTGTAGCTGAGCTCCCTAAGGTACAGTGAGCAAGGGGTCCATGTCTGGAGTCCCCTATACCTCTTAGGGAGATTAATCCCTAAGGATAATTGGCATAAACAAAACAAAAAAGTGAGAGGTGTTCAATCAGAGAACGAACTAACCTTACTAGAGCAACTCTGAGAGCAACCTCTTTTATCTCACTTGTGCCCTTCACAGGGAGAAATATACTGTAGTATATCAGTCTGGTACCACTCACTAGAGTGACCCAGTCCCAAAATACCAGGCAATTCTACCCTGAACAGTAAACCCCAGATTTGAAACAGCAAACCCCAGTGATTTTTTATTTTCAGAGAAAACAAGGGTATTTTGTTTTTCTCACATAAACAGATCTCATATGTTGTTCCTGTCAAAATGCACACTAATTCTAAATATAATAAAAACATCCAAATATATAGCTTTGGTTTATTATACATTTTTAAAAATTAGATTAGAAGTTGGCTTCGGAGTGCATTCATTGCATCTGTTATACAAAATAGGTAAATTGCCATGCTGCAAGATCAGGGGTACCTCACATTTAGGGAATATTGAGGCTTCTCCTTCAAATCTTATATGAAATCCCTTAGAAAGTAAATTTGTAATTTTTCAATCTTGTAAGGTGCTTTGGAAACAAGCCCTATATAGGTCTGAGTTTAAGCTCAGAGAATAATGAAATTTTTCGAAGAATAGTAAATATTTAACCAGTAAATAATATTAATAATAATTATAATAGTAGTAAAAACATACCTGTCATGCTACTTCTTGAGCCACAGCTGGAATGAAATTAGGGGCTCCCACAATGAGCCAAACATACCTGCAGATGCTGTGGTAGGGCCCTAAGCTAATCCCTGAAAAAGCAATTGCGAGTGCCCTAACTGAAAAGTAAATCCTAAATTGCAAGCAATGTGCTACAGGTCATTGCTAACAGTGAACTTAATAAATTACGAGTCACTCCCTGACACTTTGACACCCAAACCCTATGCTAATAAGATTTGACGGATCACTCGCAAATCAGGGCAGTGCCATAATTGAAAAAGCAGAAGAAAGATTTACGTGTAGCAAACTCCACCTGCAAGTGACAGTATAGCACGAAAAGCACCACAAAATTCTGAAATTTCAACATTATTTGACACTTAAGAATCCAATACATATGTGTAATTAAAAAACATATGTTAATATTAAGCACGTTTTATGATACAAAATACAGGGTAACAAACAACTCAGTACTCAAAGGGTTAATACACATCACAAAACCATGTTGAGCAGGAACAAATGCTCTAATGCATTGTCTATAAATATATCATATCTTAACACAAAATAAATACATCTTTATTTATTGAACCTATAAATACAATTGTCAAATATTTGTAATATATTAATTAATAAAAAAAAATTACTTTATATATATATATATATGTATATATATATATATATATATATATATATATATATATATATATATATATATATATATATATATATATATATATACTGTATATATAAGGGACTAGATATAAGTAATGGGTCAGAAAGTGTAGAGGGTATAAGGGATGAATTAACAACTCATAGGGGAGGAGATGGGGGAGGGGTAGTATAGTCAATAGGAAGGTAGTACTAAGTAACTCAAGTACAGTGGCAGGCACTTCAGAACTACAGACTCATAACATAAGGTGTATGCTTGCTAATGCCAGAAGCTTGCCAGGAAAAATGGGAGAGTTAGAATTATTAGCAATTAATGCAAAATGGGATTTAATAGGCATTACCAAAACGTGGTGGGATAAATCTCATGCCTGGACTGTTAATCTGGATGGTTATAACCTATTTAGGAAAGATAGAGGCAATGGTAAACGAAGAGGAGGGATTTGTCTGTATGTTAAGCCTGAATTTAAGCCAGAGAAGATATTTATGGTGCACCCAGTGATAAAGTTGAATGTTTATGGGTAGAGTTAAATAGCGGAGCAGCACATTTCAAAATAATATTAGTAGAAGTATGCTATAAACCCCCAAATATAGCTTAAAGTGAGGAAAAACAATTATTGTTACAGAGTGGAAATTCCGCTAAGCATGGGCAAGTTCTATTAATGGGTGATTTTAATTACCCTGAAATAAACTGGATAAATGAGACCAGCAGTTCATCTAAGTTGAGCAGGTTCTTGAGTACACTCAGGGATCATTATTTGGCCCAGGTTATACAAGAGCCTACTAGAAATGAAGCTATTTTAGATTTACTCATCACAAATAATATTGATATAGTATCAAATGTAGGAATATGGCAACCTTTGGGAAACAGTGATCACAACAGTCTCATTTGAGATTGAATTAAAAAACAAAATTTTAAGGGGCCAACGAAAACTCTTAATTTTAAAAGGGCAGATTTTAACGGTCTAAGGGCAGCAATACAAAGTATAGACTGGGACAGAGAACTGATAGGTAGAAACACTAAACATAAATGGACATTATTTAAATCCTTACTAAATATACATACACATCGGCATAAACTGTGTGGGAATAAAAGTAAAAGGTGCAAATCCCATCCAATGTGGCTTAACAATGATTTAAAAATCAAGATACGGAGAAAAAAACAGGCATTTAGATTATACAAACAAGAGGGGACAGAGACTGCTTTACAGGAATACAAGGAAATCAACAAGGCTTGCAAAAGCGCGATTAGACTGGCTAAAATAGAAAATTAAAAATTAATTGCAAAAGAAAGTAAGACTAACCCTAAAATATTTTTTAAGAAAATAATGGAAAAAAGGCGAGGAAGGAATCTATAGGAACATTACAATGTGACACAGGCCGTCTGAATATTAGTGACCAGGAAAAGGCAGATGAGCTAAATAGGTTCTTTTCTTCGGTATACACAAGGGAGGTACCTGTGGTTGGGACACTGCAACATAATGGGGCTACACTACCTTTGCCAAATAATTGGTTAACACAGGATGTAATCCAAAAGAGGTTGGAAAAAATAAATGTTAATAAAGCCCCGGGTCCTGATGGAATACATCCAAGGGTACTAAGGGAATTGGGTTCTCTAATAGCCAGTGTACTTCGCATTGTTCTAAAATGGCGGCTAATGTGTGGTAAGCATCTGTAGCGTAATAACCGTAGGTGTTTTGTGGTGTTTTGCGTGTTTCTTGTGGTGTTTTGCATGTTTAGAGTCCTGTAGCCTCGTTTTCGTTTTGTTCGGTGGCCATTTTTTCTCTCGCTTAGAGAATTTTTTAGTGTCTAAATTTTTTTATTTTTAGTTAAATTAAGGTGTAACTTCATTTTTTGAGGTGCTGGATGCTCCCTATTGCTGTTAACTAAGCTTTTTATGTTTGTGTTGTGTGTATTTATTGTGTTTTTCATTTTTTCATGTCAGCTGGTTGAGGCCGATTTTTGCGAAGTCGTAATGGGTGGTAACGTGTCTCGTATGTTGTTTGCGTTACAACGTAAAGTTTGCGAGGGTCACAGTTGCTGGCAAGGAGCGCCTTGCGAGCCCGCAAGCATTAGCAACAACTCGTATGCTCACAACTATATATGTGATATATAGATAGATACATATATATATTTGCATTTGTGGGCATATTTGTGTTTCCCAGTTCAACTTCCCAGAATGCAGTGTAATAACTGTTTTTCTCGTTATTCTGAGCTGGAAGCAGGTTTTTTAACTTGCTTTAGACATTCAAATGTGAACACAGATGTACTTTTTATTTACTGTACTATTGTACGGTGGAGGGCTTCTATAGCTCTTTTGCCCACCATATTATAAATGATTGTTGTGGTGAACTACCTACTCATAATTTCCACAACACAGGCTGAGATCCCGCTCCATGCTGATGATAGCCAGTAAGCTTGAAACAGCTGTACATGGATTGGATACTCAGCCTGTGTTTATTCCAACCTTGGCTTTGCATTAAAGCTGTGTAATACAGCATGCATAAGCTTAAAGGAAGTGTAACAGGGTGCCCCCTTCTGGCGGGGTTTGCGTCCTGCACTTTCTTATCCTTTTTTATACAGGGAGGAAGACACAGCAGGCTTGACAGAGTTTTACTGCTATTTATTGGTCAGCACAAAAACAGAACAAAAACAGTGCTTGTATTCAGCAACAAAATAAAACCCTACATAAACGTGCTTACTATACTCAGGAACGCCCTGACTATATCCGGCCAGCTTCTCTGGCTCCGGAGAGTGCCACCTTGTGGCCAGGGAACAAACAGTCTCTTATTTGAGTTGTATCGCCACCTTGTGGCCAGGGAACAAACAGTCTCTTATTTGAGTTGTATCGCCACCTTGTGGCCAGGGAACAAACAGTCTCTTATTTGAGTTGTATCGCCACCTTGTGGCCAGGAAACAAAACAGTCTTTTACTGTCTTTTCCTCTACGGCTTTTGCCAATAGTGGGTGAAGCCCAGGGCCCTTGTCACCCTCTTGAAATGAGGAACTATTACTTTCTCTCAATACACTCTTCTTCCTGGGGCATTTGTACTTCTTATCCTCATATGGTGAAAAGAACATATATTTGTCACCAACCTTTTTATCCCTTGTTGCCTTCGGCTTCCCAGGGATGGGGTCTTTAGATAATCTTCTCTCAGTGGAGTATCTCTGATACCACAGAAGTCTTCTCTGTGCGCAAACTCTGGAACTCCGCAGCCTTCCTGACTGTCTCGCTCCAGCACAAATCCCAGCTCTTAGGATCCCCGCAGCTGAGCTGTCCAGGGCTTTCACACACAGCTCACGGCTGTTAGGCCCAAGCCTAAGTGAGAGAAACTCCACCCATCTCTCTGCTGCTTTTAAAAGCAGTTCACAGCCAGGCTGCTTCCATTTAGCCACTGATAACTGAATGGAATTAACCCCTTTCATTCTCTTACAGAGCTCTCTTGTGACCCCTAGTGGCACTCCATCACAGAAGCCATGTTTGATGATGGTGACGGAGTGAAGAGCGAGGCATTTGTGGGCATATTTGTGTGTCCCAGCTCAACTTCACAGAATGCAGTGTAATAACTGTTTTTCTCGGAACTCTGAGCTGGAAGCAGTTTTTTTAACTTGCTTTAGACATTCAAATGTGAACACAGATGTACTTTTTATTTACTGCACTACTGTACGGTGCAGGGCTTCTATCGCTCTTTTGCCCACCATATTATAAATGATTGTTGTGGTGAACTACCTACTCATAATTTCCACAACACAGGCTGAGATCCCACTCCATGCTGATGATAGCCAGTAAGCTTGAAACAGCTGTGCATGGATTGGATACTCAGCCTGTGTTTATTCCAACCTTGGCTTTGCATTAAAGTTGTGTAATACAGCATGCATAAGCTTAAAGGAAGCCATGTTTGATGATGGCAACGTAATGAAGAATGAGGCATATGTGGGCATTTTTGTGTGTCCCAGCTCAACTTTCCAGAATGCAGTGTAATAACTGTTTTTCTCAGAACTCTGAACTGGAAGCAGGTTTTTTAACTTGCTTTAGACATTCAAATATGAACACAGATGTACTTTTTATTTACTATATATATATATATATATATATATATATATATATATATATATATATATATAGAGATAGATAGATACAGGGCCTTGCAAAAGTATTGACCCCCTTGACTTTTTACCAATTTTGTTACATTACAGCCTTAAGTTCAATGTTTTGTTAATCTGAATTTTATGTGATGGATCAGAACACAATAGTCTAAGTTGGTGAAGTGAAATGAGAAAAATATATACATAAAACTTTTTTTTACAAATAGGAAATTGGCATGTGCGTTTGTATTCAACCCCTTTGTTATGAGCCCCATAAAAAGGTCTGGTGGAACCAATTACCTTCAGAAGTCACATAATTAGTGAAATGATGTCCACCTGTGTGCAATCTAAGTGTCACATTATTATTATTATTATCGTTTATTTGCCAACATATTCCATAGCGCTATACATAAGTAAAGTTACAGGCAATGACAAGTTCAAGATTCACACATTGCAAAGAGTGGATGGCCATGTCTTTGAGCTTGGAATCCGGTGTCCATAGCGCTTTCCCTAATGCACCTTGCAGGATTGAAACTCGCAGACTTAAAATCTGTCATTACATATACACAACTTTTTTGAAAGGCCCCAGAGGCTGCAACACGTAAGCAAGAGGCACCAGTAACCAAACACTGTCATGAAGACCAAGGAACTCTCCAAACAAGTAAGGGACAATGTTGTTGAGAAGTACAAGTCAGGGTTAGGTTATAAAAAAATATCCAAATCTTTGATGATCCTTAGGAGCACTATCAAATCTATCATAACCAAATGGAAAGAACATGGCACAACAGCAAACCTGCAAAGAGACGGACGCCCACCAAAACTCACGGACCGGGCAAGGAGGGAATTAATTCGAGAGGCAGCACAGAGACCTAAGGTAACCATAGAGGAGCTGAAGAGTTCCACCGCAGAGACTGGAGTATCTGTACATCGGATGACAATAAGCCATATGCTCCATAAAGTTGGGCTTTATGGCAGAGTGGCCAGAAGAAAGCCATTACTTTCAGCAATAAACCCAATGGCACGTTTTGAGTTTGCGAAAAGGCATGTGGGAGACTCCCAAAATGTATGGAGGAAGGTGCTCTGGTCTGATGAGACTAAAATTTTTGTTTGGCGCAAACCCAACACATCACATCACCCAAAGAACACCACCATTTTTCAGCATCCGAGACCTGGAAACTGGTCAGAGTTGAGGGAAAGATGGATGGTCCTAAATACAGGGATATTCTTCAGCAAAACTTGTACCACTCTGTGCGTGATTTGATGCAAGGACGGAGGTTCTCCTTCCAGCAGGACAATCACCTCAAACACACTGCTAAGGCAACACTTGAGTGGTTTAAGGGGAAACATGTAAATGTGTTAGAATGGCCCTGTCAAAGCCCAGACCTCAATCCAACAAATTAAAGATTGCTGTTCACAAGCGCAAACCATCCAACTTGAAGGAGCTGGAGCAGTTTTGCAAGGAAGAATGGGCAAAAAACCCAATGATAAGATGTGGCAAGCTCATAGAGACTTATCCAAAATGACTTGGAGCTGTGATTGCCGCAAAAGGTGGCTCTACAAAGTATTGACTATATGGGGGTGAATTGTTATGTACATTGACTTTATCTGTTATTTTGTCGTACTTGTCGTTTGCTTCACAATAAAAAAAACATTGTCAAAGTTGTGGGCTTGTTCTGTAAATTAAATTATTCAAATCGTCAAACAATCCATGTTAATTCCAGGTTGTGCGGCAACAAAACACGAAAAATGCCAAGGGGGGGTGAATAATTTTGCAATGCACTGTATATGTGTATATAATATGTGTATATATGTGTCTTATACTATGTTGTGTTTTCCCCCTATATTTATTTACCTAATGATGTCAGATGCTGTTTTTATTCAAACTGAGGGTTCCATCTCATGTCAGTATTGGTTAAAGCTCTCGAAAGCTCATCAATATAAATAAGGACTTTATTCAATACAAAAGTTATAATAATATACTGCAATACTACATAGTTCAATATCTATATCTATCTCTGATAGATGTTTTGGACTTAAAAAAGCAAGGTGCGCGCTCAAAAGCTAGTCATGAAAACTATGAATATGCTAGTCAAAAAAAAGGAATCACTATAAACTGCAATACTCTGATTATTCATCTAAATATTTTATAATATATAATGAGTTTGCACCAGAGAACGGGGCTCTGCCACTGACAACCTCATATTGCTAAACACTGCAATTAGACTTTAATGTTAGTATGATTGTTGCTATTCATACTGGTATGTAAGACATTGGTGCAACTAGCAGCCTTATTTAAGGGAAATCTGAAATCATGTTGAGGATATGCTAAAAGTAATTATCCCATGTACAACTGGGATTTGTTCTCACCATTTAGTCATCCCCAGTTAATACATTATTTATTTGTGCAATTCTGTAGCATATATTCAGCTTAAATATTTACTTTCTACACAAAATATATAACAATGTTCTAGAAATAAAGTTTAATGAAAGATTGTAACATGTTAATTAAAATTATGTCTCACATCAAAATGTAACAAGGCAAATGCCAGAATGACAAAGAAATGTCAATTATACTTAAAAGCAGGCTTTCAAATAAAATAGATAATGGTAACATGTTACCCAGCAAGTGACCATAGCTATAGAAAATTGACAAAACAGTCAGCAAGAAATCAGTGTGAATTTTCTTTCTACTTCTATTTAATAGCTTTTCACTAAATTGAAAATGGCATTGTGCCCAGGAGACAAGAAAAAACAGAAATATACCCTTGATTTCTAAGATGCAAGAAACTCTCTACTGATCTGATATTGGTGGGAGTATGCTATAAGCCCCCAAATATAATTGAAAGTGAGGAACTGAAATTATTGTTACAGATTTGAAATGGAGCTAAGCACGGGCAAGTTCCAAAGACGCTCATCGTTTGTAGGTCTCGCAAAGCGTGGCGAGCCGTAAACTCACACTACTTCGCCGATAAGAGCCGAAGACGCTCAACGCCTGCGAACCTCGTGTAGCGAGGCGAGCCGTTAAGGCAATAAAACTTGCCGCACTTGGTCAATAAGCATTTGACGATTTTGACGAGTTTCACCACTTGAAAATCGGCTAAGTCGATAGTGACGAGTTTCACCAGTTGAAAATCGGCTAAGCGAGAAAAAAACTGTAGGCCCAAAAAAATGGAAACGAAGCTACACGACCCTGGACCGCACAAAACAGCACCAATCACGTACCACTTTCACTCATGAATGTGAGGCGAGCAGTGGGGGCAATGAAACACATGGGACTGAGCCTCCAAACACTTAGGAAACTTGTTATTGCCTTGGGCTGCATGCAAGCACTTGACGAACGCGGGACTTAGAAAGAAAAAAATACGAGACTCGGCACTTAGATCAGAAGATTTCTAAAAAGGTTGAACTTATTGAACTAACAGTCTTTATTCAACCTTATATACTATGTAACTATGTAACTATGATCTATCTTTCATTTTCACAAATGTTGATCATTTTAACAGATAGCTTATATTATTAACTAATTATTTCATATTTTAGTCTTTAGAGAAAATTGAAATAAAAGATTAAAAAAGTTATACAAACCCCGGAATTTTCCCTTCATCAAAGAGAATCATGGGTATACATGTCCTGGCAAGTTTCACGCCAATTCTGTGGCATGCCATGTGCAAGTGGCAACTTGTATACCAATAATGATCATGTAACAATTAGGGATAGTCATCACTGAAGGGTCATCAGTGCATTCATTAAATCCCGAAGAGTTGTTTATACAGTCAATACTATCTATCCATTAATCCATTGGTATTGACAGCTGTATTTATATTCAACAAAATGAGGGTTAACCAATCTTATGAATCATAATCCTTCATCTGAATTACTTGAGTGCATCAGGTAAATAGTTATATAACCAAGAATCATACAATGATGTCTATATAAATGCATTAACTATCTGGAAAATGTTTGGAGCTTCCTTATCTAATAAGTAAATACAGGACCAAATTATATAGTCTCAATGATTTATAAATGGTCATACATCAACATTTCTTTAAAAATAAACAAATCACTTTGTGAATCTCTCTTACACACAAATTGTATGCCTCAACAAGTCCTAAGGATGCTCGAGAGTTTCATAAGAATTCTGTTTTAAACTATTACTTTGCAAAAGATTCTGAGATACTGGCAAGCTGCACAGGACAGAGGATAGACACGAAGATACACACCCCAAACAATACTCAAAAAACAGCAGTGATAATCACCCTAGCACTGTACTGTCAGAGATCATCTACGACACATTTAGGTGAAGGTATGACATATTAACCTTTGGTGTCATACACTGGAGGGGGTGGGGGGGAGATATATGTCATCATGGGCAACATAAGGCCTGAAATAGAGGACTGATTGAAAATGATCCTGGATAGGTGAATGTCACAGGTAGATCAATATATCAATATATAGCACAGGCCAGGAACTGGATCTTCACATGGAGAATGTAAGGAACAGGATGACAACAGAGTGTAGAGTAATGTGAGGAACCTGTTCAGAAAGGCTTACAAATACAAAAGGAGGCTGTGGATAGGCACATGGAGCACCAGGAATTTTCCCTCCATCAAATGGAATCATGGGTACACGTGTCCTGGCAAGTCTCACACCATTGCTGTGGCAAGCCATGTGCAAGTGGCAACTTGTATACCAATAATGATCATGTGACAATTAGTGATAGTCTGAATGTATTGATTAATCATAAATTACACATGCCATATGTTTAACGACCATTCAGTGGAATGGTGAGGACCGTCAGTGTCACAATGTATTTGTATCAAAGTATCAAAGTATTAACACACAATAATCACTAATTATGTTTTTCACCCGTGCTTTAGATAAGAAAATAGGCATGATAACAATTAAACAAGTGTGTGAACACATGCTGTATATATTAAGACATGTGATCACTTGTAAACCATGCTTATGTCACTGGAATGTCATGGAATCATACAATACATGAAGTGAAGCCTATAAAGGACTAATATCATAAAACATAATGGTGAAGTAATTTTTATGTATGTTGATGTCCCAAATCATTAACCATGAGAAACAAACAGAAACATGGATAATGGCATACAAATATTGTTTCTTTTAATGTATATACAGAGGACAGTCAAAAACATATAAGACCATAGATCATTGACCATTAATTTCATGGGTGTGGTGTGGGCAGAGCCAAAACAACAAGAGGCTGGAAAAATGACAAAACCTAAAGGTATTACTGTATAATAATAAAGATGCATAGCATCTACAAGGGTCACATGTGGTCATTACATCACAGTAACCATAATCAGATGAAGAAAAATCTCATCATTAAAAACTCCATATAATAGAAGTAACCAGCAGTGCACATAGCACATTCAGTACATCATGTCTTCATCTGCTCCATTACACAGATGCCTAAGATCCTGGATTGGAAAAAAACTGTCTTAAGAAAATCTGTATGTATAGTACAATGGTAAATACTGTTACTGCAACATTAAACCAACTTCCCATTATGTATCTGTCATGAGAAATCACTTGCTGTCACCAGGAGGATTAATGTTGTGGCATCTCCTAAGGAATGCTTAGCTGTGACCACATTGGGGCCAGAATACTATCACCACTGCTTGTCAATGTCACTAACTGCTTGCTAATGTCTTTTGCTTACATCAGACAAACGTATCTGTTATCAGATTGATGAGGGGATGACATGGTTAAATAACACATGTATTAATGCTGCCTTGGAATAACAGGACATTTTTGGACTTTGCTAGTCCCATGCCATATTGTCATTTGTATAAGTTAAACTTAACAACAAACATGTATTATTAACATGATATATGATTTTTAATGATGTGTGAGATGATTCTGCTGGGGGGATGTCATTGATGTAATGGCTATCTGATAGCTCCTGTTTATACATTTCACTCAAATTATATAGTAGCACTGATTGCAGATAAATTGGATGCCTTCATTGTCCTGAAATGTGTCTAAAAACTGTATTGATAAGGGAAAAACAAAAATAGGGACTGCACCACCTCTTCTCAATGGCATTACTCAGTGTCCATCAATTGGTGAAATGTTAAAAATAACCCACAGAGAAGAGAATCGTGGGCCATTTGATGCACCATGTGATGGTCCTCTACTCTGTAGCCAGTATAGAATATGTTAACAATTGGATCAATAGAATGGCACTGGGCTTTTGGGTAGGTCAGATCAAAGGTGCAGACAGTATCTCTTCCTCCATCTTGCCACAGGGCTCCCACCCCCTTTGACAATACGCCCAGTCCTTAGCAAAGGAGAGGTTGCAGGGGTTGGGATCCCCCCGGGAGGCAGCAGGTGGAGGAGTCAGTGCTGGGAACAAGATGTCCATGCCGAGCTGGGTGAGCGTGCTCTGGTTCTGATCCACCTGGAGCAGCATGCACATGTAGTACTCCACCTGCTGATTGTGCCTCCTCACCTCACTATTGAGCCTCCTGAGGCTGCAGCACAGCAAGACCTGGTGGGAGCAGATGCTGGCCTGGATCCCCAGCATAGTGCCTCTACAGTCTCTCATCAGGACCAGCATCTCCCCCAGGCTGGCCTCCAACAGTACCTCACCCATACCCTTCAGACTGTAAGTTTGCGAGTCCTATTGAGTGATTTAAAGAAAGCACTTTGTTTCCATGATTTTAAACTCAATAACAGGGTCCTTCATTATTTTGTAATGTGTTAAGTTTGTTTTTGACTTGTATCTACGCTGTTTAGAGCTACAGAATTATTCAATTGCAAGCCCACAGATTGCATTGTACAGACCGTATGTCTACGGGCTTGAGATTTCCTACAGTTACAGAGCGATTCAACTGAACAAGCATGCAACTTACTGGCTGAAAGCCGAAACCATAAACCATGCAATCGTATGTAGCATTTCAGAGCGTGATCATGATCAATTAAGCAAGGCCGTAACTCCCGATTTAGAAACAGCCAATAGAAAATGAGAATGTCATTATTACGTCAGTAAAACATGGAGGTTACATGTCAATCAATTAGCATTTAGGGGTCCGATATGCGATCAGACTCGCAATCCCGCAACGTACAAAATAATAAAAATTAATGGCGATACTGTTTCAGTCCATGTGGGTGGTGTTGTATGTATTAACTCATTGATTCCTGAGATTGATATAACATTGAAATAATAGATAACAAAAAAAAATTTTGATTGCAGATTTGCCGGCTTGAGACTGTTGTGCAATTAATTTTAATGTCTTTCATCACTTTCCCTGTTGTTTACAGTGCAGTATTGATGTTTTTATTTGCATTTACAGTGCTGCGGACAGGGGTTAGACCCCCTTGCAGGTTCTCTGTAGTATTTGTAGGATTTTCTCCTACATTTGACATTTAAGGGTATGAAAATATTTGCGGGCTTGAGGAACTGTAGCAATTGAATTGCAATTAGCAATTTTAGCGATTGTAACTCTTACGGGATGGAAAGATCTAAAGCTTAGATGGGTTGTAAGTTACGATTTTGACAACCCCACTGATTTTCGGCCTGTAACCCGTAGATCATTTGCGGCTCGCAAAAAGACAATTGGACGACAAAAAGCAAATTAGTTTATGGGCTTCATTCCATGCTTCTGTAAGCAACAGTAGCTCAATTGAATAGAGGCCTATATCGGCCTATTACAAATAAAGGTTAATAATAATAATAATAATACTAATAATAATAATAATAACATTAATAATCAAATCTGAGTTTGATTCTGTTGGATTTTTGTTTTTTATACTATACTATTTCTTCTATTGGTATTTTGTTTATAATAAATTGTCTGTTTTAAAGCTATTTTAAATTACAAATGACAATTTTTTTGTCTTTTATCGACTTAGCTTATTTGTTAAAAGCATAAACTTATTCCTTATATCTCTAATCCAATTTTTTTTTGTAGTGTTTCTACTGAAATAAACTTAGTAGAACATATCCATACATTTCAGATATTTAAAAAAATTATTATAAATTATTCTAATTTAGCAACCTATGAGCACGATTCAATTGAGCAATTGTAAGGTACTGTAGCCCGTAAGTGAGGCCGTAAATTAATTTGCTATTCAATTGGCGTTTTTTTGCGGGCTCTGAACAGTTTATAGGCTTGAAATCCTTGCGATTGTTAAACCCGGAACTTACAGCCTTCCGAAGCATCTGATCTTTCACATCCGCAAGAGTTATGATCGCTAAAAACGCAAATCGCTATTCAATTGCAACAATTCCCCAAGACAGCAAATGGTTTCACACCCATAAACAGCAAATGTAGGAGAAAATCCTACAAGTAAGGGTGTTTAACCCCTGTCCGTATCACTGTAAATGCAAATAAAAAATCAATACTGCACTGTATATGATGGGGAAAGTGATGAAAGACATTAGAATTAATTGCACAACGGTCTCAAGCTTGCAAATGGGCAATACAAAATCATATCTCTTTATGTGTCATTTCGGGGTTATAGCAATCTTGGTTATCAATGAGTTAATACATATCAGGCCACCCATATGAAGTAGAACAGTATTGGCATTAATTTTTCTTATTTTTTTATTTTGAGGGTTTGCGAGTCCCATCGGATATCGGACCCCTGAATCTAATTGATCGACATGTAACCTCCATGTTTTACTACCGTAATGATGACGGTCTAATTTTTATTGAGTGTTTTGAAATGGGTGGTTACTGCCTTGCTTAATTGATCATGTTCCTGCCCTGAACTGCTACGTCTCATAACGTGCAGGCTTGTTCAATTGAATAGCACCAGAATCAGAGACCAACAGGAGCCCACAGCATGCCTGTATACATACCGCCTGTATCCCACGAGATGTGGGCTTGCAATTGCACTTGCTGAGTGTTCAGTTGAAGAACAAATTATCTAATTAAAATCTAATGTGGAAGAAGTTATTGCAGAGAGCTGACTTTTTTTTTTTAAACTTGGCTTTTTAAAGGTTTCAGTAATTTCTTACTTCATATGTATTACATTTGTATCTCCTTGCAGCATCTGTGAACAGACCAAAATGTGAACTCTTGTTAATATTCTTCAGTCATACCTGATATTTTAAACACTATTTGAAGACCTGTTAATGGATATATTACTGACAAACCCCATTCCAAAGACAAAACAGTAATCCAAATAATCAGGATTTTAGGCTAATGTAATTTCTTTGTAAAAGCTTTTTTTAAAGTAGGCTAACCAGAGGCGGCTTATAACTACCACGTTACCTCACTTACAAGCTTGCGCTGACAAACAAAATATTCTCAAATAGGGTCTGACTTGGTGAAAATGGGCAAATCAAAGAAAAGTGTGCCTTCCAAGAGCATTTAGGAGCTCTTCCACAAACCGGAGGCTCCCCTCTCGCAGCCCCAAAGCCCCTCTCCTGAACAAAGAGGCAGAAGGAGACTATCCCAACCCACCACTGAACATGAACCTCTCAGCCATGATTTATGGGTAACGCATAAATCATTTATAAGACCACTGATAAAATCCTTGAGGCCCAGGAACAAGACAGAGCGGAAATCAACACTCTGGCGGTGAAAGTCTCTCTCCTAGACGACAAACTTGATGGAAAACAGATCGAGGAGACACAACATCAGGGTATGCGGGGTCCCAAACTCGGTACCCGACCTGCTGCAATACCTAACAGTGGTGATCTCTAACATCCTACCAGAGGTGGCTGACAAGAAACCAGGAATTACTGAAAGACATAATTGTTCGCTTCCTGAGGCAAAAAAACAGGGACCTGATCCTGAATGCCACAAGAAAATTGCCCAACATCAAAGGTCCTGATGGCGCTTCCCTCCAAATTTACATGGACCTATCCCCACGAACATTAGAGAAACGCAGAGCAATGAAGCCGGCCCTTGCTTCCCTGATTAAATGCAAGATACCATATAAATGGGGCTTCCCCTTCTCTCTCTCATTCCAACATCAAGGGACTGTCTACTTGACCCACACTACAGAGGAATGTGCCAAAATTCTAAACCGTCTCCACTTGGCGGACCCAGCTGAGAGTGGCTTAACTCCAGAGCCGGCACCCAAAGCAAGACCTGCCAGAATCTGGTCAACAGCCAAGAAGTCGCATCGGCCGGTGGTGACCAGAGACACTCAGATCCCACAGCTGACCTCCCAAGCACGTCAAGACTCACTTAAAATGGGACTGATGGACGTTTGTTTGCACTTTTTTCTATTTGTCCTCCTCGGAGCAGCAGTCATTATGCATATTTAGTATAAGTGGTGAAATACAATGTTTAGAGTTTAATTAATGGTGGCCTAGGCCAAAGATAACTCGTATAGTTGTATGTTTACATAAAGCCTAGGATCTCCAACATTCCGTAGTTTAAAACCCAATGCTAATCTACTAATATCACGGTTGACTGCTAGGGGAGAATACAAATTCAACTTTAGATTAAGAATGTAATTGTAACTTGAGGTAACCCCTCCAATGCCTGTTAGAGCCCCATATGGGACTTAATGTTTAGAGCTGTTAGGTTAATTTTGTTTACGGTAAAATTGTTAGCAATATATTTTCTGTTCTGGGGTCTAACCCCTAGAGTTAATGACATCTTTTCCAATGTACTGACTAAATTCTCTCTCCTCGTCACCCCTTCTGGGTCCTGGCATGCGCAGATCCTTGGCGACCGGCTCTTCACTAACTAAGAGGGCAGGCGCAGAGATTCTGTTTCATTAAAACTTCCCATTTCAAGTTTCCCATAAAAAAATAGACAAAGAAGGTAACTTTGTGATTATCTCAGGCAACCAGCTCACCACTAAGCTCACCCTGGTGTAATCTACGCCCCTACAGTAGCCCCTCCCAATACTATTATAAATCTACTGGAGACGCTAGACTCCCAGGACTTAGGCAAAGTTATTATAGGGGGGGACTTTAACCTAGGGCTAGACCCAGAAGTGGATAGGTCCAAGAATCAGGGAGAGTCCCGATTTAATCAAAAATCTACTTCTGAAACTGGGACTACTAGATGCCTGGAGGGGACTAAACCCTCAAGAGAGGGAATACACGTTTTATTCACCCACACACAAAACCACGTATAGATACTCTTGTTATAGACGCCTCTTTAATAGAACAAGCCTCTTATTCGGACATAGTCCCCTGTCCATGGTCAGATCATAGTCTGGTCACACTAGGCCTGAATCTACCCCCCAACTTCTGGTCACACTTGGCGGCTCAATGATAGGCTTCTGTCAATCCCGAGTGTACTGGACCAAATTTCTAGAGAGTTGAGGGACTTTGTTTCCACTATCTCTAGCCCCTCCATGGGTGGGGGGTGGTTCTGGGTAACGCATAAATCATTTATAAGGGGCAGCTTTATAAGGCTAGCCTCAGCATATAAAAGAAAAGTGAGGGAAAAGGAGAACCAACTGACGAAGAAACTAGCCACCCTAGAAAAACTACATCAGCAACAGCAGTCGGACCTAAGCCGTCAGCGCATAGACTTGATTAGACTAGAACTAGACAACATCCTGTCAGCTCAAACAGAGAAGGCCTTAAGGAAATTTTTCGCGCAGGCAAACAAGCCGGGCCCCTTACTGGCCAGCAGGCTGAATGCCAGATTCCAGCAAGCAAGGGTCACCCAAATCAAAACTAAAGCAGGCACAATCACAAATAGTCAGGCTAAGATCCAGGAGACCTTCCGAACATTCTACCAAGATATATACACCTCACAAATACGGGCAGACGGGGACACCCTGACAGGCTTCCTTGGGGGACTAGACCTCCCAGTTCTGGGAAAACTCCAACTTAGACTTATTCAATTCAGAGGTAACAGAAGAGGAAGTCAGAGACACCATTAAAGTTCTCAAACTAGGCAAATCCCCCGGGCCCGATGGTTTTTCAAACCTATACTATAAAAAGTGTGTAGATGTTCTGACTCCCCACATGGTTTCAATGTTCAACGCTGTCCTGAAGGTAGAGCAGATGCCGCCGTAGCTTAATCAGGCGACTCTGGTCTTCTTTCCCAAGATGGGGAGGGACCCCATGGAGGTTAAAAACTACCATCTTATCTCCCTGCTAAATGGGGACATTAAAATCCTGGCCAAATTAATGGCCACAAGGATCTCCAGCTTCCTACCCAAACTAATCCACAAGGACCAAGCAGGCTTCATCCCTCATAGGCAGGCAGGGGACAAAATTAGGCGAGTACTAAACATTATACACCTGGCCAACCGCTCAAAGACCCCCCTTTGCACCCTAGCTTTAGACATAGAAAAAGCATTTTAATGGCCATATCTATTCGCAATCCTACAGAAATTCGGTATTAGAGGGAACTTCCTAAACCTCCTTAAAACATACTATAGGTCCCCACAAGCTACCCTGAAACTTCCCGGCCCAGAGAATTGGCAGCTAAACATACAGAGGGGGACCAGACAGGGCTGCCCTCTTTCCCCACTCCTATCTGCCCTCTCCATGGAGCCACTAGCTCAGAGCATTAGGGCCTCTCCAGCGTTCCAAGGTCTTCAGCTGGATGGCCAGGAATACAAATGTTGTCTTTTTGCGGACGACTTACTGTGCACTTTGACCCGCCCACTCGCATCCACGGCGGCCTTGATGGAGGAGTTGGATAAATTCCACTCTGTCTCCGGGCTGCAAGTGAACGAAGATAAATCGGAAATTATTCGGCATCACCTTACACAACCTGAGAGGGAGGGGCTTAAGAATACATTCAACTTCCACTGGCCCAAAAAGCACTTAAAATACCTTAGAATAGAAATTACCCACAACATCGCGGACACCTACGGGGCCAACTACCCACCCCTATTCAAAGAGATAGCAGCTGACCTGGAGAGATGGAATAAATTCTGCATCTCCTGGTCTGGCCGAATTCACACGGTTAAGATGAACGTGCTCCCCAGAATCCTAGATAACTTCCAATTAAAGTTCCCATCAAAGACCTAGACAATCTACAAAGGCAAATTATGAGGTTCATATGGCGAAATAAAACCCCTAGAATTCCGAAACTTACTATGTTTAGGCATAAAGGCAACTGCGGACTCTCATGTCCCTATCTTAAGCTCTACTGCAGGGCGGCCCAGATCTCCTTTCTGCCCCAAGCGCATTCCGCGACACATCAACCCATCTGGGTAGCAATAGAAAACCAACAGCTACAACCTCAGGGGTGGGACACGGTGGTAAAGCTTCCTAAGTCTCACCGCCAGCCTCTTACTTACTCCAACCCCATGATTAGACTGTCCCTGGGATGCTGGGATTGGGCGAACTCAAAACGGCGCCTGATTTCTGACCTCTCTCCGCTCCTATCTATTACCACCTCTCCCCTCTTTGCAAAAGATCTCCCGAGTGACTCAAAAGCCTGGTGGATCTCCCATGGGTTGGACAGGATAGGGCATGGTTCAAAGAGGGCCAACTCATTAGCTTTGAGTACCTTAGGGATAATTTTAATCTCCCCCTAAAGGAACACTTCATCTTTTGTAAGTTTAGTCATTTTATATGGACCCTGGGGAGGACTCTAGGCCAACTCCAAACAAACTGGATGACACGCATGTGCTCGGACGCCCCGCTATCTAAAGGCACACTAGGCATGATATATGAGAAATTCAATAGCCCGCTAAGCAATAGTAAACCTAAGCCCTTGACAAAATGGGAAGAGGACCTGGGCCAGACATGGGACCTGGAAAAATGGGGGCAAATTAGCCAGAGACTAGCGAGAGGCTCCTATAATTACAGCCTGGTGTAAACCTCACTTAAAGTACTCCATAGGACTAACATTACCCCGGCTAGGCTCCATAAGATGAACCCTCAAGAGCCTGACACTTGTTTCAGGGGATGCCCAGAGATGGGGACCTTCATCCACATATGGTGGACATGCCCTAAGGCTCAGGACTTATGGTCAGAAATAGCCCAAATAGCCTCAAAACTCTGCCTCACTCAAATAACCCCCTCCATCGAAACTTGCCTCTTGGGACGACTCCCCTTACTGTCCAGGCCTCAGGATAGGTTACTCCAGTCCGTATTTTTGGCGGTAAAAAGCCACATAGCCAGTTAGTGGAAAAACACTAGCTTATGCCTGAGAGAGATCATAAATAAAATAAACTTTAATATGATTAACGAAAAACTTATCCACCTAGTTGCAGACACTTACGCCAGCTTTTTGACTATCTGAGAACCCTGGATAGCCTCCAACTACAGCATTGATCCGGGATAGAGTGACACAGGACGGGCTGGGGGGGGGGGTCTGGAGCGGTGGTGGCTGGAAGGCGCATGGTGGGGCACCCTCCCTGGAGACCGGGAGCAAACGTAAGTTGACAAGTGCAGAGCCTGTGGGGGGGCCGCGGGGGGCTGGGGATGAGGGGGTCGCCTCAGAGGGGCATGGTACTCCAAAACTGTTGGATTCTTATATAGCCTACCTTACCCCGTATTGGGGCGCCGACATTTTTGGAAGTGAGAAATTCTAAACCTGAATTTTATTGTTCTGTTCTAGGCTAGTTTTAGTCTGTAAAACACAACTAACGTAAACTTGTTTTTGGTTCTTGATGTTCTTTTCTCTTGTTTCTTGACCTTTCTTGTTTTTATTTGTTACTGGAAAACGGAAAATTGTTGTTAGTGTGGCACAAAAGAATATTGTAACAGGGTAACCAGTATTAAGGTCTATTTACATAGCAGGTGCACTTTGTATTTGCTTTTAGTTATTATTATTATTATTATCTTTTATTTGTATCGCACCAACATATTCCGTAGCGCTGTACAGGGGGTAAGAACAGGGGAAATACAAGTGTAACAAATTCAAAAGTTGAAGTTATGTTTCCTTGAACTGTACCAGCACTTTATATACACTGTTGTAAATTTCTAATCGTGTCAATAAAAATGATTGAATTAAAAAAAAAGTAATGTTTTGTACAGAAGAGGGCAGCTGAAGAAAGATACAATCAATGTTTTCTGTTGGAATTGAAGTGTGGCTGTCAGAAAGTAGTGCTTACTTCCATCAACATTGAGTCTGCATAAACTCAGTAATGGGTGGTTTAAAGCTTCCTCTCTTTGCTTTCTGCTGTTTTTTGCATTGTAGTATGTCATTGTGATATGCAATTCCATTGAGTTGAATGTGAATGAGATAACAATCTATTTACTAATTAAGATACTGCAAAATCATGGTAAGTAAGGTTTAACCCTTCTGTATTCAGTTGGCTCTCAACAACCCCTCAATATTCAGTGAACTTTCTATATGTATTCTGTGAAACCTGGAGTTAAAAATAAGGTATCCCACAGCCTGCCTCTGTGGATGAACAGGAGGAATACAGTGTACAATAAAACATGTATACACATGTATTGATTAAAATAATACAAAACAGAACAGCTTAAAAATGTTGATGCAGATGGACTAGAACTTATGAAAATGTACTCCTATAGGTACTGTATGTACTAAACCAAAAGCGCAAAAGAGCTAACTGAGCAAAGAGACCTTAAAGCTCTGAATAATTAAAAAGAACATCCTTCCTGTTTCCTATAATTTCACATTTATTTAAATCACCAACACCTGGAGATCTGTACATATGACCTCCAACCTAAAAGTGACATTGATAAAATCCACCACAATCACCTTGGATATTTAATTCAGCTTTTTTTTACAGTTTATTATATGTTATCATTCAATAACTTATATTGGTGTAAAATGACACAATACTATGTTATATTTTCTTATCTGGAAAAAGTCATGTACAACATTCTTAAACTGTCCAAAAATATATACATACTCTCAACAGATCTGCAAATACTAAGATGCGGTCTCTTGCATAGTTTAATTATTCGCTGTATTTTAGAAGTTGGAAAATAGTTTTTTAGGGCATAGAAATGCAAATCTTTTAATCCATCAACGTTCTGCATTATTCTGCTAATGCCTCTATCCGGCTTATTGCATTGCATTTTAGCAAAAAAGTACTGAAAAATCAATGTTCACTCACCTGGACTTGCACAATTCTACACATTATCTAGTGTGAATCTATCACGGATGATATTTCCTCAATGCTGCAGCACCCCTTGCATGAAGACCTTTCATTGTCTGGTGCTTCTAGCACTCCTCTTCCTGTGACAGGCAATTCATGTTTATGTTCTTTATGCAGATTATCATTCTTACTTACATTTTGGAAATGCTGTGACCTTTAGGTAGGTCATTTGTTGGGCATATACAGTATTTAACTATCAGGAAAGTGTGTCTTTTTTTAAACATGCTAGGATTTGGTGCTTGCATGTCTGCGACCTAGGTTCGATTCCAGTCAGGGAACCAAGAGGTCACACCACTCTGAAGCTAAGCAGGGTTGGGCCTGGCCAGTACATGGATGGAAGACGACCTTGAAATACCAGGAGCTGTATGCTGTAGCCCACAGGAGAAGCAACTGACAACTCATTCCAGTATCTCTGCCATGAATACCAAGTGGATCAGCATGGTGTGTTATGGTTCATGAGGTCACGGAAAGTCAGACACATGTTTTTCACCCAAAGCTTTTTACGTCTGAGCTCAGGCTTTTCCAGTCATGTATTGATTTAAAAAAAGCACATGAGCCATAACAGTGCATATTAAACATTTTGATACAGAAGGGCTAGACTTTCAGGCTCCTGAAATCTTAATCCTTTGGGAACACGTCTGCAGTATCTGGATGGAAACTGCCATGCCCAAAAGTGAGCTTTTGTGTAAATATCAGAATGTAAATAACTGTATATATCTTAAATTGCCTTAAAATATGTTTCTAGATGCTTGTCCAATGTTGCTTAAGTAGATTTGGTAGCATTTTTAGTTAACCCCATGGGAACTGTCATCGATATATATTGTGAGCACGGGACACCTCCATTCAATAGCTAATACACAACTCTAACCAGCAGGAATCCAATTTAGCAGCAACAGCTTAGAATGCTTCATGTCTGTGTTCATGTTGGACACTGACCTAGTTTAGTGGATTCAGCAAAGGAGGTCAGGTGTTCATACAACGCATCTACACAATTCCCCTATGAATATGAACCATTATCAATGTGAACATAGTTTAGAGTCTGCAGGGATGCTTCCTTTATATAGGAAAGCATTGTTTAATCAGGGAAACACCATAATTATTATATATCAGAAATAAAACATATAGAGATACATTTGCTTGTCAGAAAATGTAAAATGATAGATATAGCTAAATATACTGACATAAGTTCAGACACAAATTGTACTTTTTAATATGTATAGAATATGCTAATACAGTTGGCAGTTGTAAATGTTTCCTTTGGAATTCTAAATTTGTCTTGATAAATAAGGTTATTATCATCATTATAATTAGTTGTAGTACTATATTTCCTCCGTTTAACGCCTTAGTTGTAAAACAGTCGGCAAAATACTTTACTTTCCATGTGCTGTAAGTAAGAAAGCTTTAGAAATCATATAGATCAGAAACAGCTTTACTTGACCTTAGTATTTCAAGTAATATCACTGGAAAAGCATATCTATATTTGGATATTACCTTTAATGGAAACGTCTCCCTACCTTAATATAGACAGATGTTAAGGTGTTCATACTATTCCCACGCAATGCAATTCAATCAGTAATTATCTGCAACCTTCACTTTGTTCCAGCAGGTGTAGCAGCATGTGGGAAATTTTGTCTTGTTAACAAATGTGTATAACATTGCTGGCATTGCATGTTTTTAGCCTATAATACAAGCTGCTAAAATGCAAAAGGCAAACTGCTGTACACATTTTATATATATATATATATATATATATATATATATATATATATATATATAATGAATAATTGATTATTAACAAATCCATGTCTAAATCTATATTTTTAAGACCATTTATATTTTTTTTTCTTAAAATATTTTTATATTGGGAAATATTCTTCTTATTTTAATAAGAATAGTTTGAGGTCTTCCATTACAGATCATATCAAATGCACACTAACAATTTAGCCCTCATTAAAAGACCTTTATCAATTTGCTTATACATGTTATATAGCAAAATATTGAAACTATAAAACAGCATTGTGCCACATGGTGATCATCCAAGAAAAAGTTGACGTATAACATAAAAAATTAAAATGTATTAATGTTACCAATATATAAATTTAAAACTATCTTCTAAATGTAATGGTAACGTTATACTGCATCTCCAAGAAACAGAAACTACATAGATGTTTAAAAAAATATGATAGTTGGCTAATCAGTCAGAGTAAAGACTGTAAAAGATTGATGAGCTATATTAGCAAAACACAAAATGCAAGCCCTCTCATAATAGTTTACAGCACCCAATCAAAAACAAATTACTTTTTTCTACATTTAAAATGCATGGTCTATATTATGACTTGTCTTTGTGCACTGAGTTGCATTGCCAAGACGATAGAAGCTAGAAAGAACATATTGCTTGCATATAGGAAGGCATATAAAAGCACTTGATGCAAAGGCTATTCTAAAATGTCACTTATGCCACCCTGTTAAAAGTCCTGTAATCAGCACTGAAATGTCAGTGTGACTGTAACAAATTGAAATGCACCTGAATGAGTACCAGCCTCATTATTCTAATCTGTATATTCAACTGGAGCTCCAAGTCATACAGAAATAGAAAACAATATTCTTGTACTGGCTAGTCTGGATAAAATGATTTTTCAATTAATAACATTTCAGGATAATCAGTAAATGCATTGCAAAATTATAACTATCTAAAGAATGTTTTAATATTAAAGCTGAGAACAAACTTTATCTAAGTTTTGCATTATTATACTACTATTAAAATGGTAAATTTCAATGAAAGATAACAGTATTGATTTTTATTGATACATTGATGATGTTCATTTTATCAAAGAAAGCCTTTTGTTCTCTGCAGGTGGCCAGCCAACACATGAAATTCTACTGATAACAAAATGAAATACGATATAGCAGATGATTTCATCATGTAAATTATACATTATATTACACTATCTTCAGAAACCCAGCTGTGGAATGATACAATTTCATTGTTGTCGAACAAAACATAGTCTTTTGTGGATTTTAAATATATAATGAGTGTTGTTACATAATAATTTTGGTCTTTTAGAGATTGGTAATAATAGGGAGAACAGCAAATGTATTATTTAAAAAACTATAATCTTTGTATATGTCATCATCTATTAATAATAATAAGCTTATTGTGATTAAATCCTTAAAATTTACTGTAGTGCTAAAAATGCCTTATTTGAAATCATATTCAATCAACACTGAATAAAAACTCACTTGTGCATGTCATCATAAAATAATTTCTAATATCATTATAAAAATATAGAAAATAGATTATTTAACATTACAACTGAAAGTCATGATATATTCCAAAGTATTTTTTTTTCGATGATTTTTATATAAAGTATGATTATAGGCACTAAGCATCAGTGTTAGTGTGGGTATCTTAGATAAAATTACTTTTGACTCAAGAGATCAGAGAAGCAAGCTGTTCTACCCCAAATTAAATTGAAGGAGCTATTTTCTGGTTTTATTGCACTTATCTTTAAGTTTCAGGATGTTATCTAAACAGTGCTTTTCACATAACTGACTGAATATTTTGAAAAAAAAATATGAATGCATCCATAAAGTTTAGTAAATGCTAAATATTAAACTATAAATACAAAAATATAATTCAATAGATTTACAAAAAATATTAGTTCTGTATATTCTTTTCCTGCCAAAGTGAAAATATGCCACTGTAGTTCCAATGAGCAATATATGAATAAAATAGAAAATGCGATGGGACTCGCAAACCCTCATAATACAGAATTATGAAAATGAATGCCAATACTGTTCTAGTTAATGTGGGTGACCTGATAGGTATTAACTCATTGATTCCCGAAATCGATAAAACCCTGAAATGAAACATAAAAATATATGTAGTTTACTGACGATTTGCGAGCTGGAGACTGTTGTGCAATTAATTCTAATGACTTTCATCGCTTACCTGTTATTTACAGTGCAGTATTGATTTTTTATTTGCATTTACAGTGCTACGAACAGGGGCTTAACCCCCTTGCGGGTCCTCTCTAGAACTTGTAGGATTTTCTCCTTCATTTGGCATTTACTGGTGTGAAACCATTTGGGGCCTTGGGGAATTGGAGCAATTGAATAGGAATTTGCGATTTTAGCCATCGTAACTCTTGCAGAATTGAAAGATCAAAGGCTTTGAGAGGTTGTAAGTTCCGGGTTTAACCATTTCAAGCCCTTAACCTGTAACCGGTTTGGAGCCTGCAAAACAAAATGACAATTGAATAGCAAATAACCTTGTGGCCTCAGTTATGGGCTGCAGTAACTTGCGATAGCTCAATTGAATTGGGCTCTATGTTTATATGAGAAAAATATTAAAGAACCATGGCAGTGGTGATACAATAGGGGCATACATTAGGAGAAGTTGAGGCATTGAAACATGATGATCGCCAAAGGGGCTCCTGCGAACCTTGCAAAGCGAGTCATTAAGGCATTGAAACACATGGGACTTAGGCGAAATAATCCTCAAGGGCGCTCCTGCAAGCCATGCAAAGCGAGCAGTTGAGACATTGAAGCACGCGGGACTTAGCCTGCAAGCAGTTGAGAAATGCAGGACTTACCTAGGCTACAAGCAGTTGAGGAATGCAGGACTTAGAAAAAAAATTCAGACCTCGGAATATGGGGGCAAAAAAAAATGACCTCGCAAAAATACACATGTAATGGCCTAACCGCAGCTATCGAAAAACAAGAAAAACAAGAATAACAAGTAAAACAAGAAAAAAATTAAAATAAAATAAAAACACACTCACACACTCTGTCTATGCGATGAGTGCCGAAGTTGATTGTTGCAAAGCAGGAAACTAGAAGTACAGGAGGGCAGAGGCTTGCAATGAGCGCCGAAGGTCCTCAGAGCAGCAAAACCCTTACATTGTGTGACAAACAGCATTGCCATGCAATTTTTGACGGGCAAGTCGCTAGTGGTATTATATTACTGATATCTTCATATTCTGAAATGTACATTTTATAAGCTATTTTTAGGTTTTTGTCTTCAAATACTGTTTTAAGTCAAATCCTCTTTTTCTTGTTGTGGCTTTGTCCTTCAGACATGTCAGTTTCTCTGTTACAGAAGGACTGTACCATGCCAGGCACATCTGTCCGCCACTGCACTTCTGAGCTCCATCAAGCTCATGTTCCAGCGATCAGTTTGTCTTGATTTACTGATTTATTGGATCTTTTTCAGTCCAAGGAACAAATGTGTTTTAATTTCATGGCTAAAGTCACCAAGATCTACACCATCTGAAGTAAACATCTGAAGAGCTCTTGGATCCCAGGAAAATAAAATCTGTCACCATCTGCACTTCTTCCCTATCTATTTGCTAGTAGCTGAGATTGTTGTTTGCCATGATTTTCATCTTTTTAACATTGAGCAGCAGGCTGTTTTTTCTCTCTCTTCTTTCACCCTCATCAAAAGGTCTTTTAGTTTTTACTCACTTTCCGCTATTAAAGTAGTGTCACGGGCCCCTTTCCAGGGCCTGGATTCTGGTGCATTGTTCCATCATAGAGGACATACCGACCCATTGAAAATGGATAGGGGAATTATATTGGCACATGGGAAATGTGGGCAGGTGGGTGGTGGGGTGAATAGCCCCAAAACCTAGGGCCATAGTGTACTACCATGCTTCATATTATGGCATATGTCTCTGCCTTATCATGTATACTGTATTTAATCACCTATGTAATATTTCTGTGTTCTGTTAAAACTGTGACTGAGCGATCATGATGGTGTTAAAACAGGGTGTGCTGAGTCTGCAGTGAGCAGACACCTCTGTTATACTGTTATCTGTTCTGGCCCTTTGTTAGCAAATTAAGTTAATCACATCTGCCATGTACTCTATCTAAGGTCTGGACCACTCAGATACAGAGACGTTAGGATGTGTATTAGAAGATAGCCCTATTGTTCTCAGGTGCCAGATATCAAAGTACTGCTAGACCCCATGTGTGGTCATCTCCTGCAATTGTAACATTGTGTACACCCCCCTCTGTATCTAACCGCTATAAATATTGTTGAATTTCCAAAAACAAATCAGTTCACTTCTGAGACATATAGAAATTGTGTGTTTTCATATGTGCTTCTGGTGGCTGTGATCTGAACCTCTCTCCACCCTGCAAGTAACTTGTCCCGGTCACTACCACATGAAGGTTACTGGGGACTCCTAGAAGCGCTGATTCCTGATGTAGAGACCCTGACTATTACAGAAGCCAGATATCAGAGTGCTGGTGTGACGATTTCCAAGAACCCAACGGTCCTTGTGGAAAGTTAAACTGTAGTCTATAGCAGGTGGCCCTGGGCAGTAATAGCCACTACCCCTGGATCATCACAGTACCCATGAATACAATTATTTATACGTTCTCAAACAGTCTTGTTAAATACTGCATTTTCTGGACTATACGACACATGTCTATAGAAAAAAAACTGCTAGAAATGTTGCCACTGTCTTATAGGCCAAATGTTTTAGTCCATTGTTCCTTAAAACTGTACATCTACAAATTGTGCATGGAGTGCTATATCAGTCAGGCATTATTATATTCATGTATATTGATAGTTGAATTTATAAATTGCTGTAGATTATTTAGCCCTGATCCATCTGTCCATAAATGGTTTATCTTATGTAACATGTGCAGCTCTTCCCTGTTATAGTTTGATCCTGTTACTGAATTATCTTCTGTGTTCTGTTATTAGTTTTGTCTGATCAATTAAAGAGCATGTAGAAAAAGAGTGTGGTCAAAAGTGTGGAACAGTACCCGAAAGATCTAGGGGTATGAGAAGTGAGCCTTATTAAGTTGCAAAACGGTAAATTCTAAAGGGCTCTATTTAAGCACAGAGCATATTTTTTTACAAAAGTTTTTAGTCAGTGAACTTTTATCCAAAAGCAAGGTCTTCACTAACTAAAAACTTCTGTAAAGAAATATGCTATGTGCTTATATAGAGCCCTTTAGAATTTACCGAATTGCAATTTAATAAGGCTGTTGGTATTTACCAACTGAAAGTATCTGGTCACCTTTGTTTTGGTGGAGTGAGAAGAGAGAAACCCATATTGTAATGGTTTGAATAGTGAATTTAAGTTCAGCAAATGTAGTGTGTAAACACCACTTGTTCCAATAACAACATGCACAATTAAAAGTGGTAAAAGTGGTTGCTTATGAAGGCTGCTCCTGCACCAACGGATGGGTTTTGGCACACTCCTGAACCTTAAATACTCATTTCAAGGATTTCAGTTGGCTGAAATAATACCACTCATATTTCAGCCAATCCTTCTCATAGGAGGATCTCCGTTAGTGAGAGTGTGGGCTTTGATGATCATTGCTAGAGGGCCTCAAAGAATAGATATGTTTTTCTTTTTTAAACATTGTATAATGTTGGCAGGCATTTTTTTTTCATAACCTAATTTGTTACCTGGGAGGAACTTTGAATATATATAAGATATCTATTCATTTCTGTGGATAGAGTTGTCAGAATGAGGTGAGGTTAAAATGATTGGATAAAAAAACAATTTACAACATCATTCCTCTCCCAGGTAAAAGATCAGAAAAACAAAAAGCATTGGAAGTTCACAGTAAATAATAATTGTATGTTACAGTTAATAAACTAAATGTTGTTTTTTTCTATATTGTTTTTTTTCTTTCTAAGACAGTTTGGCTGTTATCTATTTTCTTGGTCATTACCATTCAAAAACATTTTTTTTTAATGATATTCAACACTTTATTCTTGCTGCTCTATCACCTTTTTTTTTGTTCCCACTTCCATTAGGGAATCTGTTTTTACTCAGAAATTACAAAATGAGTCATGGTAAATTTATGATTCTATAATTTATCATTTTGGTATTTTTCCATTGCCGTCTATTTTTTATTAGCATTTTTAATAAAAATTCCATATTTTGGATATTTTACATTTGAGTGGTCTCTGGTATGTTCGATGATATTTATAACAAGTTAAAGTTGATTTTTTTCACTTAATTATCAGTTGTTTTTGTAAGTTAGAGCAAAGAGAGACGAGAGATTTTCATTGGAACATAAAGCCTAAATAAATATTAAGCCTCTTGCAGAAGGGATAGATACTCAGCTATGAATCACAGAATTGAACCACTAAGGAGGAAAGCTGCGAAGGATGTGCCTATATCTGGATGAAAGGGGGCATAGTATATACTTGTGAAGTGAAAAAATGGAAATAAGGGTGTATAAAGGCCCGAATGGGGCTAGAGAACTCTATGAAGAATGATAATAGCAAAGTGATATTGCAGGTAGCAGCATATGAGTAGACAATAAGTGAGTGTAGTTCCACACGGAAACATGTGAACAATAACAATGGTATAAAAGGGTAATAGGGGAGAAGTGTGTCTCAAGTGACGTGAATATGAGACCTAAATGGTAAACAAATATATAATAGGTCCTAAGAAATCTAGACCATACAAAGATCCTATAAATCAAAAAAATGGGGTACTGGCATCATAATGCCATATGTGTATATAGGGATGGGGGAGGGATGCACAACAGAAGTGGGTGAATCCAAGGCTACTTAACACAGTGGTTATGGTAGAATGTGGTAATAAACCCATATAGAAATATATGACTGGTTATGAAAAAAAGCTTTCCTCATAGTATGTTGAACATGCGAGACATATATTTAATAATTATAATATACGTGGTTGTAACCACTACCATTTGACTTAGTATAAAATACTCCACGTGTTATGTGTGGTATTACAGGCATCAAGGTATAAAATAGAATTGATAGCACCAACCTCAATGCTGCATAAAGAGCAGCTGCATAAAGAGTACTTGCGCTCTGATCCTAAATTGGATCTTGCTTATTTCATCTGGTTCCTTTCATCTGGTTTCCGACCGGTTTCGATGACTGATGCATCTTTCTCAAGGTTCTTTGTTGAAGGAACGATACCATTTTTGTAAGTTAGATGGTATATTTTAGTGCATGTGCTTTGCTAAACACCTCCGCAGAATATTAGAAGTATTTGTTTTTTTCACTTCAACTATTTTTATTTATTTATCATTTTTTAACTAAAGAAAGTAAATTACATAATTTAAATGAATACTGGGCTCCTATATTTAACATATACTATTTGAAGTACCGTACTATACTTGAAAATGTTTTATAATTTAAAAAACATTATACAACCTCTACATTGTTTCTGTTAGACATTTTTCTTTCAATGCTGAGGAATTCTGGGGTTTGTTCTATTGACTCTGGGTTGGGAACCTGGGGCACCAGGGTCAGGTATGACTGACTCCATGTGGATAGGTAATTAAAGAAGGAGGGAATCTGAAAAAAAAAACAGCAGTCTCTTCAAGGAGGAAAAGTTCAAATAGAAGAAAAAAATGAGGAATTTAATAATGATCTTTATTATCCCCAAAAAGAAAAAAGCCTGATGTTAAAAACAAAAAAACATGGATGACTTGCTAGCTATGAAGCGTGTGATATATACAATTTTGTTTGCAATACTGCCTCATCACTTCTAAATATGTTGCACCTTATTTATGGATATAACTGATGTCTACCCATAAATGTATACATTTACTGCACCTTTCTTATGGATATGGCTAATGTCTACTCATAAAAAGCATTATGTTCTGAAAACACTGCAAGTTTCTAATACATTTTTAAGATGTATAACAATAAATGAAGTTGCTGTCTTTATTTTTCACATGGATCTTCACATGTGTATAAGTGTTTTTTTTGCAAAAAGAGGGCATTTAGCTGTCTTTATTTATCTCACACACTTGCATATATACATGAGTGTTTGGGCAAAGTGTATAAGCTGCCTTATTTTTCACAGACTTTTACAAGCAAGTATTTATCTCTTAGACTTCACCCACATGTAAGTGCTTTATATGTAAGCACCATGAATATCTTTGTTTTATGCACAGACTTTCTTATACATATAAAACCTTCTAAGAAGAGTACTGAGACCTATAAATAACGTTCCTTTAAATCCAAAGGCTCTATATCTAGGATTATGATCCCAGCTTATGTAGAGGTAATTCAGTAATCTTGTTTTACTGACTTGCTCTTTCATATAAGTGCTTCCAATTGAGGTGTTGTTACTTAGAGCTTTATTCAATTTCAAGCCTGCCTATTGCGTTGTACGTCTGTCTGCGGGCTTGAGATTTGCTACAAATACAGAGCGATTCAATTGAACATGCCCGCAATTTACGATGGGCCGAAAGTCGAAACCATAAACCATACAGTTGTATGTAGCATTTCAGAGCGTGATCCAGATCAATTAAGCAAGGCCGTAACTCCTGATTTGGAACCAGCCAATAGAAAATAAGACTGACGTCATTACGTCGGTAAAACATCGTGGTTATATGTCAATCAATTAACGTTTAGGGGTCTGATGTACGATCAGACTCGCAATCCTGCAATGTACAAAATAATGAAAATGAATGAACCAAATCCTGTCTTTTCCATCTAAAAAACATATCCAAAATACGCCATTATCTTACACAAGACACTACTAAGATTCTAATACACTCTCATCATTTCTCGTCTTGACTATTGCAACTTGCTCCTTGTTGGCCTGCCCATCACTCGCCTCTCCCCACTTCAATCCATAATAAATGCCTCCGCCAGACTCATCTTCAGTACACATCGTTCAGTGTCGGCAGCTCCTCTTTGTCAATCACTTCACTGGCTTCACTTAGCCTCCAGGAAAAAGTTTAAAATCTTGACCCTAACTTATAAAGCCCTCAACAACAGCGCACCCCCATACATCTCTGCTCTCATCTCCAAATACTCACCCACACGCCCTCTTCGTTCTGCTAACGACCTTCTTCTTTCTACCACTCTTGTCACCTCCTCTCACTCCCGCCTCCAGGACTTTTCTCGCGCTGCCCCTATTCTCTGGAACTCCTTGCCCCGTGTCACCAGACTCTCCTCCTGCCTTAAATCCTTCAAAACATCAATAAAAACACACCTCTTTTAAGAAGCCTATAACCTTCCTCCCTAACATGCTCAGCACTACTCTCTCCCTACTGTACCACATACACACTTCAACCTTTAGATTGTAAGTCTGCAAGTTTCAATCCTGCGCGGTGCTTTAGGGAAAGCGCTATGGACATCGGATTCCAAGCTCAAAGACAGGGCCGTCCACTCTTTGCAATGTATGAATCTTGAACTTGTCATTGCCTGTAACTTAACTTATGTATAGCGCTACGGAATATGTTGACGCGTTACAAATAAACAATAATAATAATAATAATGAAGGAAATGTTCTAGTCCATATGGGTGGCCTGATATGTATTAACACATTTACAGTGCTACAAACAGGGGTTAAACCCCCTTGCGAGTCCTATCTGATACTTATAGGATTTATTCTACATTTGATATTTACAAGTGTAAAAATCTTTGCGAACTTGAAGAATTGTAGCAATTGAATAACTATTTGCGATTGTAACTCTTGCGGGCTTGAAAGATCAAAAGCTTAGATGAGTGTAAGTTACGGTTGTAACAATAGCAGGGATTTGCAGCCCGTAACCCGTAGATCGCTTGCGGCTCGCAAAAAGACGCCAATTGAATAGTAAACAACAAAAGCTCAATTTAATCGAGGCTTTAGTTTGTAAAATAAACTACTGTATTAGGTGATAATACTAATAATAATAATAATAATTAGGTGATATTGTCTAAATTACAACATGAATCAACATGTGCACACTAGGTGCTATTTTGTAGAGTGCTATGGCTACCTTTTAATTTTTTAATTGCCTATACACATCAATATGCAAAAGTTGTCCTTATTTATCACTAAAGCTTTGCTATAATCTCTATTTTTCTAACCAGTTTTCACACACGTTTGTATATGCATATGAGTGCACTGGGACTTTGCTTTAGTCTCTATTTTCCTTGCAGGTATTTACACAAGTTTGTATATATTTGCTATAACCACTATTCTTTCTTATAGGAGCTCAGTCCCTATTTCTAGTCCAAGAGATAAATACTGCCTGTACAAGTCTGTGAAAAAAAGACAGCTTGTGCACTTTGTCACCAAACACTCATGTATATATGCAAATGTGAGATAAATAAAGACAGTTAAATGCCCCCTTTTTGCAAAAAAACACTTATACACATGTGAAGATCCATATGAAAAATAAAGACAGTCAGCAAGCAGATAGACATCTTAATAAAGTTTTAGAAACTTGCACAGTGTATGGGTAGACAATAGCCTTATCCATAAGTAAGGTACAGTAAATGTATACATTTATGGGTAGACATCAGTCACATCCATAAATAAGGTGCAACATATTTAGAAGTGATAAGGCAGGATAACAAACAAAATTGTATATATCACACCCTTCATACCTAGCAAGTCGTCCATGTTTTTTTTGTTTTTAATTATGTTTTTAACATCAGCATTTTTTCTTTTTTTCTTTTTGGTGATTATAAATATCATTATTAAATTCCTCATTTTTTTCTTCTATTTGGACAAGTTTAAGTGTTAAGCACTGAGGTAAAAAAAATGTACACACTTTTGTGAAGGAGAAAATGTCTGCATTAAACCAAAATATGTAGTAGCTGAACAGCAGGGATATATATGCATTTAATAATGTGTATATTGTTTGGAAATTATAACTTTTTTAATGCTTTTTATCATAGATACTTGAAATAGAAAATAAATTATTGACTATCTTATAAAACTTGAAATGATTATATCCAAAACATATAAAAAATGGCTTTAGCTAATTATGCTAGGCAGTGATTCATTTTGACCATCTGTGCTAATATTATGGCTCTTTAGTTCCATTAAATCTATGTAACATATAATATGTTAATGTTTAATGAAAACATGGAGAAAAGCTGCCTCCTTTTATTCATTTGTGATATTAAAATTGGCAGATATCATACTTATTTTCTATCAACAGAAAAGCTATTACTGCCATGATAGATGTAATTCATAATGCAGCACCGATAGTTAATCAGGTTATGACATGGAAATGTGAATGGATATCTTTTGTACTGAAAGACCAATGCAATTTTACCAAGCTTTGAAGTTTTCAGAAGACATGAATTTCCTTTCTGTCAAGTACACTTAGTTTGACTACAAAAACAAACACAAATGTGGGATATTTTACTAGTGAAGAATTAAATGATGATTATTGGTAAGAAATGTACATCATACATATTTTTAAGCCTTGTAACTATGCATCAGTCCAAATATGCTAGAGTTACACTATAAAAAGCTTTCTCAAAACTAAATTTAAAATAATGCTTCATTTTGTTACAATATATTAAAATCTGCTACTCACCCAGTTAATGCTTAGCAAAAGTATCATGCAATTCCAAATTGGAATCATATAAGAGTTTTTTGTGTTTGTATGTGTCTATATATGAGCTGTGTCATCCATTTGGCTATTTATTTAGATTTTTGTTCTATTTGTAGTAAGACTTTCAATATTAAAAGTGAGACTGTAAAAACACTGTCAAGAGCTTATGAATCAACAGAAGGCATGTTTTCTCAAGAACTGAGAAATAGTTTCAGAGTACTGCAGAGAATGCTATTTGATACCTAAGTGTCCTATGATGGAGTGGTTAGGACACTTTATAGGATAAGTGTCCTAACCACTCCATCATACAGCTCTCATCCTCATTACAGAATGGTGTTATGCAGTAATGTCACTTCAGCTTTTCACTTGCTTCACTTTATAATCCCTGGTACATGGTACAGTAAGTTGGATATCTTCTGTTTCCCATTGTAATGCTTTTATAATTGCAACATAAATAAATATTTGAGTTCTACATTTCTTAAAGGAAGTACAATTTTGCTGCAAGTGATGGAAGTATCAAAAATGCTAAAAAAAATGTGCTGGAGTTGGTACTAGATCAGATATGGGAAATGTCTATCTGAATATTTTGTTATGATATAATGAACATAACCATTGTATTATTTTTTGTTCTTTTTATTTCTTTGACAGGTATGGAGCTCATGAAGGTGTTGCACAGTGTTTCAATGTGTTTGTTCGTTACTATGGTATCTGTTAGTTTAGCTGAAGATTATAGGGTTTTACATACGATTAATGTGAAAGCTTTGTATGTAAATGCATTTCTGTGAGTCTATAGGTTTTATGTAGATGCTTGTTTGTCTAATGGTGATAGGTGTAACTAAATGGTTTACTGAAGTTGATTAACTTTTCATGGTAGAGTGAAATTTGTTTGTGGACTCATGCATTTGAGTGCGATTTATTCTTTTGTCTGGATAATGAATATGCATATGTATGTTAATGGATCTGATATACCTCAGAGGATCTGATATACCTCAGATTTTACACAATTACTTTCGCAACCATCTCATCACTGTCTGTAAAAGCTTGCTGAATCCTTAATTAATTACCCTTTTGTCATAATGCACTTGAAGAAGAAGCATAAAGTTTTGAAAGCTCTCTAAAGCATCTGTGAAGACTATTTTACGCCCTTTCCTCTGAAAATTATCACCTTCTATAACTACTTAGAGTAAAGAAAGGTAACAAGCTTCATGAATGTGGTTGCCATGGTTGATATGTTCTTATGGGTTGTGCTTGAATATTACATTTTAGCTCTAAATAAAAAAATAAAAATAATACTTGAACAGAAAATATTTAGATATTTGGAGCTGAAATTGATGTGCTTGTATCTTATTTAAAAAATATGTTTTTAAGGTTATATCCTGACCTAATAAATATTCTACCATGGAATTATTATTAATGGAATTATTATTAATACATATGAAACATAAGGTGCATATGCATGAGGGTATACAGGTAAACCCTGCCTAACACTAACCCCATGAGCGCTGATTCGCTATAGCACTCCTTTCCCTTCTAATTCCCCACTTAGCAATAAATCTCGCAGTTTAGCGCTTTTTCACCTAGCGCTCCTGCATGCAGGAACACATGTGAAGCGCTAAACAGGTTATTCCTATATATATAGTTGTGCTCAAAAGTTTAAATACCCTTGTAGAAATTGTGAAATGTGGGCATTTATTTTGAAAAGATCATGCAAAAAAAATATTTTATTGAAGGATAGTGATCATATGAAGCCATTTATTATCACATAATTGTTAGGCTTCTTTTTAAGTCATAATGATAACAGAAATCCCCCAAGTGGCCATGATCAAAAGTTTGCATACCCTTGAATGTTTGGCCTTGTTGCAGACACACAAGGTGACACACACAGGTTAAAATGGCAATTAAAGGTTCATTTAAGGTACATTTTAAACTTACAGCCCGATTCAATTGAGCAGTCGTAAGTTACTGGAGCCCGTAAGTGAGGCCGTGAGTTAATTTTTCTAATCATTTGGCGTCTTTTTGCGGGCTCCAAACAGTTTACGGGTTACGGCCTTGAAATTTTTGTGGTGGTTAAACCCAGAACTTACAGCCTTTTGAAGCCTTGGATCTTTCCCATCTGCAAGAGTTCCAATCACTAAAATAGCAAATCACTTCAATTGCTACAATTCCACAAGCCTGCAAATGGTTACACACCGTAAATGGCAAATGTAGTGCTAGAGAGGACCCGCAAGTGGGTTTAACCCCTGTCCACAGCACTGTAAATGCAAATAAGAAATCAATACTGAACTGTAAATGACGGGAAAAGCGATGAAACACAATAGAATTAATTGCACAACATTCTCAAGCTTGCAAATCAGCAATAAAAAATCATATTTTATTATGTGTCATTTCGGGGTTTGTACTCAGGAATCAATGAGTTAATACATATCAGGCCACTCATATGGATCAGAACAGTATTGGCATTCATTTTCTATTATTTTGTATTTTGAGGGTTTGCTAGGCCCATAGCATATCGAACCCCCAAAAATAATTGATTAACATGTAACCTCAATGTTTTACTGCCGTAATGATGGTGGTCTCATTGTCTATTGGCTGTTTCTAAACTGGTGGTTACAGCCTTGCTTAATTAATCATATTCCCGCCCCCTGAATCGCTATGCATGAGTGCATGGTTTACAGCATCGGCGTTCGGCCAGTTACTTGCAGGCTTGTTCAATTGAATAGCAATGGAATTGGAGGCGAAAGCCCGCAGACATGCAGCCTGTATCCCGTGAGATGCGGGCTTGCAATTAAATTGGGCTCTTAGTATGTAGGTGCAAGCTCAATATACTGCCATTAAATGCATGCCTATTTACATAACATATTAACAATGTTGGTCTCAGTGTCAATTCAATTACGCTTACCGGTCCTCAAAGACACCATGCTCTATACAGGAAACATATTGTTAAATAGTATGATTAAAATGCACATTGCTAAAATATAACAAGCATGACAACAGTTAATTTACAAAGCATAATATTTTACAATGTTAATTTATCTACAACATTAATTTATAAAAGGTGTTAACCAGTTACAGATGGTACACTGAAATTATCATTAAATAGGATGACACAAGCCTTCTTCCCATTTGTTTTTATTAGTAACTGATGTTCTTGTATGCTCTGATCATAAAATAAACACTAGAAACTGAGCAGTAAGTCTCAAGCCATTATTTCAATATTTTCTCTTAGCTATGGATTTAAATGCTCACATAAATGATTGTTACAACCATTAACAGTGCATTATTCTTTTGTGAAATGTGAACCTGATAACATACTGCCTTGAACACTTTATAGATACAAGCAAATAAAAGCATCCATCACAGTAGCAATTAAATGATCACAACAGAAGTTAAAACATATGATTATGTACTTAAAGAAAAGCTAGGAAGGGATTAAGATATTCACTCTGATATGTGCTAAAGGAAAACTTGGCAAGCCACATTGAGGGAAACTAATGTAATACCACTTCTTCAAAAGCATTTTTGTTCATCTGAAAACCAATTGTGATTTTAGATCAATAAAGGTATGTAAAAATCATATTGTCTTATATAATTTTTCTTGTTCAAAACTGGAGCACCAGGTGAGTTATGAAGTTCCCCCATCTCCATCCCTTGTGTCTCTATCCCCCCTCTCCCTCCCTTGTGTCTTCTTCCCCTCCTCTCTCTCCCCTGTGTCTCTTTCCCCCCTCTTCCCCCTTCTCTTTCCCCCTTCCCTTATCCTTCTCCCTTTCGCCTTATCCTCCCCCTTATCCTCCTCCCTCCTTCCCATTCTCCTCCCTCCTTCCCCTCATCCTCCTCCTCCCTCCTCCTCCTTATCTTCCTCCTCTCCAATTACCTCACTATCCCCTTTTTCTCATTGTATTGCCTCTCTTTACCTCAATTTCTCAATCTGGGCAAAGAATGGAAGTCTAAGCACAGAATAAGTCTATGTACAAACATTTACTGGTATGTAACATTTTTTTAAATGAATTTATTTACAGTTGCTGTCGTCCAAGATTTGTGGATACGTATTGACAAAAATGGTGGCGGATTAAACAGATTCTGAATAAGCATGCTCCAATACTTAAATCGGATGAACAACTAGAATCCATTTTGGGTCCCACAATAAAGAGTAGTTGGAGTAGATCAAAATCTATCAAAGATACATTTATAAGAAGCCACTAGTCCAAACCTACGAGTACTTCAAGGTTATCGGATGGCACACATATGTGTGGCCACTGTAAATATTGCATACTTTTGTTACAACCTGTATGTTGAATGGGGTATGATAAGAGCCTATTGCCCAAACCTCTTCCCACAGGTGTGATCCGTTCGTTTTACCTCTGTACAGCAGGAAGAACTTTCAGCCCTTTTATTTTAGAGAGATGTCTGTTGTCTTGTATAGCATAGAAATATTTCTAAGTTCTGAAAATAACTTACTCCAGGAACCAGCATCTAGCATCAATAACGAAATTCACACATTAATTATGTGAATCAGTTATAGCATCTTTATTACTGAAACCATCAGACATATTTATACCACAGTCTAACAACAACAGACCATTTAAATCAAATGTGGAACCATGGTTACACCCAATCCTTCCAGCTTACATTATCAGCCCTGCCTGCCAGACAATCACCCATTGTTTTCCATTTGGCAGCTCTGTATTCTTGGTAGGGGGCAATTACATATAATAGGCATATAGACAGCAGGCTGAGGCTTGTGATACATAGAGAGAGATACTTGTGTGATGTGACTCCTAGGGGTCGATTATCTCCCTAATCATGTTAATAAGGGACTAGACCAATACTATTAAATATTGGGCACATGCAATATGTCCCTTGTAAGTGCTAGCCCTCCCAAAGCATAACACAGACATACATCTCTCATAATGTTCATATGCACCCCCCAAACTATAAACATGGGTAGCATAGTATGGGCCTAGTAGTACCCAGGCAGCTTTAAACAGGCATAACAAGGAACAACACACAAATCACAACATCTCCAATGTTAACCCATCTGTGTGGGCCCCTTTCCCCTGGCACAATAAGGCTGAGGGCATCAGTCTGTAAGGTATTGCACAGCTGGTGCCTTGGCATTCCTCAACCATGATGCTTATGTTTAAATGTACTCAAGTGATTGATAGGACGGTGCGCCCACATAAGATACAGGGCTTTTTCAATTGTAATTCTAGTGGAGTCGTTTATTGTCTTCTTTGTCCATGTGGACTGCGATACATTGGAATGACCTTGCGGAAAATAAGACAAAGGTTGGGGGAACATGTCTGCAATATTAAGAATGGTCAGAAAGATCTGGACAAAGGTAAAACTTTGACCGCCCTAATAAGGTGATTAATGAAAGAATGGGAACTGTTGAAAATAGGTGTTTCTTAAATAAGTATTATAAAGGTATAGTTTGAATGGTCAATCTTGTTGACATAAATTTGTTATGTACACTTATGGGAGGGGTTTAACATTTTGTAAACTAAAACACTGTTGGAATGTTGACTACATATATACAAGCGCAACATTGGGCAAGTAATTTGCCAAAGGGACCACATGAGAAACTGGAACTGTTGTGAAGGGCCACTATACATTATCTTTGTATTGTACTATTCTCTGTTTCATGCCATGTCTCACACCCCTCCCACACACCTTTCAGTTGTTTTTAACAAATTTGTTCTGCTCATATTCTTTGAATCTGATCTCATCTGTTCCTCTCTTTCCAGCAACAGCCTGCATCTTAGTTCTAGTTCATAGCAATTACCTTCCCTGAAGTTTGCAACTTGCAACTGCTCTATCTGCCTTCCCTCCCTGCCCCACACCCACTCGCCCGTGCATTCTCTTAATTTATAGAAACTCATATGACTTGCACCTGCTCAGTCAACACCACCTGCTAAAAAAAAACAAAAAAAAAAAAACATTGTCATAAGTCTCTTGGCTACTCACCTACCACAGCCATTCTGAAAAAAACTTATCACACTCTTTCCCGTGCTAGTGAATCTATATTACTACTACTGCCAGAGCTTACGATAATAATTCTTCCCCCACAATCTTCTAATCTAATTTCCTTAATCGCACACATTGTCACAATGCTCTCTTATTCTTTCCTCTTTCTTATAACCCACTGCCACTCTCACAGACTTTCCTTGGCAGCATCTCCATATCACGTCCCTAACAATATTACCATCTCACCTTTCTTGCTCTCCTCTCCTCTTCTCTGCTCCCATGAGTTCCTCTCCCTCCTCCAGTCACAATATCATCCCCTCCCTAACACTCATAAGCAGAAACAGCACTGTAAGTCCCAGTCCCATCTTCTCTCCCTTTCACTCTTCCTTCTCCTGGCTGCGGGAGATATATCCCCTAACCCGGGCCCCTCACTCATCTCCATTTGCTGTCAGCCACGCTCTGGTTCAAGGCCAGCAAACACCCATAACACCCAGAATCTGATATCTATCACATGTCACAAACCTTCAACTCTACCTTTCTCCTGTGCCCTCTGGAACGCACAATCTATCTGCAATAAGCTCACATTCACTCATGACCTACTCACTACCAACTCCATCAATCTACTGGCTCTGACAGAATCGTGGCTCTCATCCTCAGACACTACCTCCCCCTGAAGCACTCTCTCATGGTGGTTTTTATCTCAGCCACACACCTAGACATTGGAACAAACAAGGTGTGGGTATTTTGCTTTCCACTCACTGTACATTTCACCTCATACCCCATCTCCCATCCCACCAATTCTCATCATTTGAAGTTCATACAATCTGCCTCTTCTCACCTATCTCTCTATGTGTAGCTGTAATCTATTAACCCCCCCCCCCCCCCCCCCCATGCACTCCCTCTCAATTTCTTGATCACTTTCTGCCTGGGTCCCTCACTTTCTCTCCTCCAATGTTCCTTCACTGATACTTGGAGAATTTTAACATTGCTGTTGACACTCCCACTTCCCCAGCAGCAGTCAAACTGCTTGCACTCACCTCTTCCCTTGGCCTCTCACAACTGACAGATTATTCTACTTATCATGCTGGACATTCTCTTGACCTTATCTTTACCACTCTCAGCACAACCTCCTACCCAGTCATCCTTCCACTCCCTCTATCTGACCACCACTTTCTTACCTTCAACCTCACCATATCACCCTCTCACAATCCCTCTCCAACCCCTGTCACCATCATGAACAGAAACCTGTGAGCACTTGACCCTACTCAGCTCTCCACTATTATCCAACCACTTATCAGCCCCATCAGCAACCTCAACTGCCCTGACACAGCCACCTCACTCTACAACTCTACTCTCTTCCACCCTTGACACTCTGGGTCCCATATCCACACACAGATGCCCTCTCTCTCATCCACAACCATGGCACACTACACAAACACAATACATCCAGAGGTGCTCCCACACTGCTGAACGACTATAAAGGAAATCATGCACTTCAGCAGATTTCCTCCACTACAAATTTATGTTACTCTCCTATTCCTCTGCCCTTAACATTGCCAAACAGCAGTACTTTCAACACTAATATCAACTCTGTCCTCTAACCCCAAGCGTCTGTTTGCCGCTTTCAATACTCTCCTCCGCACACCACCTCCTCCCATCCCTTCCTCTCTCACAGCTAAAGACTTTGCCAACCATATAATTCATTAAATTCAAAACATCCGCAATTAACTCTTATATCAAAGTTACTCTCACACTCCACTCTCAAAACCCTGTCTTCTCCGTTCTCCAATATCACAGCCACTTTGAACTGCTTTGATCCGGCTACAGAGGATGAAGTCTCCAAACTGCTATCATCCACTCACCTCACTACCTGTCCTCAGGATCCTATTCCATCTCAGCTCATCTCTCCCCTCTCTACCACACTAATCCCAGCTCTCATACATATTTTCAACCTCTCCCTTACTACTGGCATTTTTCCATCTTCTCTAAAACATGCCATAGTTATACCCACAGTTAAAAAACCCTCATCTGACTCTGACTTTGCATCTAACTACCGCCCTATCTCTTTACTTCCCTTGGCTTCCAAACGGCTGGAGTGGCTCGTCTATAACCGCCTTACCAGCTTTATTTCCTGTAACTCTCTTCTTGACAACTTTCGGCCCCAACACTCCACTGAGACAGCTCTCACTAAAGTCACCAATGACCTGCTTACCGTCAAGTCAAAAGGTCACTTTTCAATTCTTCTAGATCTCTCTGCTGCCTTTGACACTGTCGACCATCCACTTCTACTCCATATCCTCTTCTCCCTCTGTATTTGAGACACTGCTCTCTCGTGGTTCTCATCATACCTACAAAATCAATCATTCAGTATATCCTTCTCCGACACCTGGTCTTCTCCTCACCCCCTGTCTGTTGGTGTAACCCAAGGATCAGTCCTAGGCCCCCTCCTCTTCTCCATCTACACTTCCTCACTTGGTACCCTCATAAACTCTTTTGGTCTTCATTATCATCTCTATACAGATGACACCCAAATATACCTCTTCACACCAGATCTATCCCCCTCTCTTTTAACACACGTCTCCAACTGCCTCTTTAGTATATCCTCTAGGATGTCCACCCACCATCTCAAACTCAACATGTCTAAAACTGAACTCCTAATCTTCCCTCCCTCTCCCACAGCGTCAATTCCTCACATCTCTCTCACTCTCAACAACAACATCATCACCCCCTCCTCCCAAGCCTGTTGTCTTGGAGTTCTACTAGACCACGCTCTGTCTTTCATCCGTCACATACAATCACTAACTAAATCCTGTCTTCTCCATCTAAAAAACATCTCCAGAATTCGTCACTATCTTACACAAGACACAACTAAAATCCTTATACACTCTCTCATCATCTCTCGACTAGACTACTGCAACTCGCTTCTCGTTGGCCTACCCACCACCCGACTATCTCCACTTGAATACATTATGAATGCCTCTGCTAGACTAATCTTACATACACAACGTTCAGTGTCGGCATCACCTCTCTGTCAATCACTCCACTGGCTTCCCTTAGCCTCAAGAATAACATTTTAAATCATGACCCTAACTTACAAAGCCATCAACAATAATGCTCCCCCTTACATCTCTGCTCTCATCTCCAAATACTCCCCCACCCTCTTTGTTCTGCTAATGACCCTCTTCTTTCTACAACTCTTGTCACCTCCTCTCACTCTCGCCTCCAGGACTTTGTTCGTTCTTCCTCTAGTCTCTGGAACTCCTTGCCTCACTCCATCAGATTATCCTCTTGCCTCAAAACATTTAAAACCTCACTTAAAATGCATCTCTTTAAAGACGTGTATCACCTTACACCCTAACACGCTTATCTCCTCTCTCTCTCCCTTTTTTACCACTCACTATACCATAGATTGTAAGCCTGCGAGTTTCTATCTTAAGTACTTTGGGAATTCACCATGGACATTGGATTCCTAGCTCAAAGATAGGGACCTCCTTGCTTTGCTATATATTAATTTGTATTTATCTTTGTCTGAACTTAATTTATGTACAGTGCTACGGAATATGTTGACGCGTTATACATAAAATATAATTTTATATATATATATATATATATATATATATATATATATATATATATATATATACTAGCAACTTGCCCATCAAAAATTACGGGGCAATAACATGTGTAGGCTGTGAATGCTGTTTTCCACCCAATGTGAGTCTCTGGCACTCTTACCTTTTTTTTATCTACGAAGAAGTACAACAATTATAGTAAATGTGTTTATTTTTTTAACATGCAACTTGTAGTTCAACATCTGTTAAACCATCCTTTTTTAACAATATTGACCTTTTTAATTGTCATATATGCATGAGTAATATTACAATGGGTCAACTTAGTATGAATCAGTATTGTAAACCATTACATAATGCATTTTAACATGCAACTTGTAGTTCAACTACTGTTAAACCATTCTTTTTAACAATATTAACATTTGAAATTGTCAGCTATGCTGGAGTAATATAACAATTTATCAACTTTGTATGAATGAGTTTTGGCAATCATTACATAATGTTTTGTAACATGCAACTACTGGTAAACCACATAGGTATTGAATCCAGAGGAAGCCAAACAGAAAAACCACAGTGGAACTGTCAAAGGGGGGGAAAATTAATTCCTTCCTGACCCCAGTAACTGGCGATCGGATTACTCCTTGGATAAATACTCTCTATTTAATTATAGATTTCAATTTTCTAAGAAATGATAATCCTCCTACTGCCATGAACCCTTAATTATATACAATAAAACAAACCTTGTAAAATACAATTTTAACAGTACAAACATTAACGTGATGTAATAACATTTAAACTTGATTTTTATGAAAATGCAATGATCTTGAATATTGAATCCAGAGGAAGGCAAGCAGAAAACTCCCCATTGCAATTTAGCCAATAGTGTGAAAGGGGAAAAAATGAATTCCTTCATGACCCCAGTAAATGGTGATCGGATTACTACCTGAATCAATACTCTCTATTTAATTATAAGTTTAAATTTTCCTACAAAGGATCGCCCTGATACTAACATGAACCCTTAATTACGTACAATGAAATTACTTTTCACAGCTTGTAAAATACAATTTTAACACTACAAACTGTCACTTAATGTACTAACATTTAAACGTGAATTTTAAGAAAATGCAACGTAACTGTTTTGTGGGGCCAATCCTGGCAAAAGGTCCCTTCCAAGACATTTCAATTTGTTACTTTGTCTATGGGATATAAGCACTGTTTATTTTTGTTATAGTTTTTTTTTTCACTTGTTTTTTGTTATTGTTGTAGTTATTGAAAATAGCACATAGAGTTTCCTATGTGAACTAGTGGTCTTCTAAAAAGAGTCCTCTAGACAAAATGTTTGTCCTCGAAGTAAAACGTCTGTTCTCTATGTCTGTTGTTTTTTTTTTTGTGAATTTGTCTTTGAGATAAAAGCACTGTTCCTTTTTTTTTGGACACCTGTTGTATTGTAATCCTTTTTTTGCATAATTTAAGTTACAGCACCTCATAGTAGACAATGATTTTGTAAAAATTCGGCCATCATCTAATAAATCACCTTGACTTTGTTTGTTTTTTCAAAATAAACTTTAATTTCCTCTGGATTGTTTCATCTTGAAAATGCATCATTGCATTGTCCATGTGCAAATACAGGTTCCTGTACTCTCACTTGGAGCCAAATCAATTCTTGGTATAACAACGTGTTCACTTTTATGGGTACCATTTATAATTTCTGCATGTATGAAATGTTCTCTTAAATCCTGCACAATTAATCTGGTCCCATAACAAAGTCCTTTTTTGCGGTTCATATTTCTCAATAGCATGACAATTGCCCCATTTTTCAGTTTCAAAATATGTGGTGGCATTCCAGAAGGAGTTAAAAAATTGATAAATTCCATACTAAAGTTAGTTTCACTATCTTTGTCATCAGCCAGAACCGAATCTGCACTGTAATGATATTTTGTGGGTGCATTGATTAATTTTAAATTTGTGTTATTTAGATTCAAGGCATCTATATTTTTTGGTGGTAATATCACTTTGTTTGCAATGTCACGAGGAGTAATCCTCGTTATTGATAGTATTTAGAAATATTGCCGATATTAGTGATTCTTTGCAAACCATTTGTGATGGAACTTCAATGGTATCATCAGGTAGACTAGTTCCTTTAGGCTGTTTTCCTTCTCCAATTTGAATTAGCCAATTATTGAATTAATTTTGGCCTTGAGATCTTATATTTAGTTCTAATTTAAGGTGTGTAAATATTTTTCACAGTTTACTTGTTTTTATACATGTTTCTACAATATCAGTTCTATTTCCATGTGGCACAACAGGTAATGTTTACCTAAAATCTTCTCCTAACAACATCACCTTTCCACCAAATGGCAAGTCATTATCCATAACTTATTTTAACAATCGATCAATACATTGCAGGGCATGACACAACATCATTGTTGCCGCATCCATTATAATTAATTTAGTATGTTTACATTTTTTTAAATCTTGTAATGAATTAATTCGAATATCTGACACTGATGTTTCTAGAATGGGAACTGGCAGTTTAAATCCACTATGCACAGTTCTGCCACCTTCTAACCAAAGTGTGGCAATTCCAGTTGTTGCAAATGGCAGTGCTATTTGACCCAGCGCTCGAATAAAACTCATCAATAAATTACAGTATATAGATAAGTTTTTCCCAATCCACCAGGTCCATCAAGATAGAAATAACGCTCTTTGAGCATGTCATCATCTATTGCATTTTTAATGGTGTTAAATGCTTGCAATTGTAATGTATTTAAAGTTGATTTTTTTGGGGGTTTTTTTTGGTTTTCAAGCTCAGTGTCATAGTCTTCAAAGTTTATTTCATCTATGAGTACTGGATCAGGCAGATTAAAATTTGCACAATTTAATCCATGACAAAGAAAGACTTCTTGAATTTCCATCAATGCTTTTCATTGCGCAATCGTCTCATTGTAACATTTCAAAAGTCTTCACACATATTTTATTTAAACGTTTCCTGCTAATGCATCGGGTACATTTCAAAAGATGCAAATGAATGTAAATTGTTCTCTCAATTGCTTTGGCATTTGACATAGTGCTTCTTGTAGACATCTCTCCCATTCCTTATCATCTACCAGGAAGTTTCAATGTCTTGCAGCTAATAGGAAAGTATCATAAACTATGTCATTCACTGTGCGTAAATGTTCATAACTTTGTGAACTGGGAACATGTAAAAGAAGTAATCTTAAACTGAAACGTTCCATGTCTCTTGGACTAACGGTATAAATTCTTTTGATTTTTTTGGTATCTTTTTTTCGTTGTCGCCATTGGCCATTTACGAATACATAGTGATATGGAATCTGAATGTATAAAAATTGTCTTGCCTCAGTGTTGTGCATCATACAGAATCACACATCACAAGTCAATCACACATAGGCAAGCAAAATAACATACAGTAGTTAGCATAACAATAATATAATATACAGTCATTAACATTACATAACAAAATATAACTATAAACAGACAACGCTACCAGATCACATGAGTCCCAAAACTGGTGGTCAGGAGGATCATGACACCTCCCTTGTGTCTTCTGTCCCCCTCGTCTCTTCTTTCTTCCGGTCCTTCATGTCTTCTTTCTTCGTCACCTTCCCTGGCTTCGCCTCTGTGGAGTCCTCCGGCTGGAACTACTTTCCTGGATCAATCCGCTCATGAGAGGATTGATCCATGAAAGTAGTTCCTGCCAGAGGACAGGAGCCGCAAAGGTGAAGCTGGTGAGTGCTGCACTACAGGCAGTGTCGGAACCAGGTAGGGCCGCAAGCTACTCGCATGGTTTGCACCAACCAGGTATGTGCCTGTACTGCAGGCCACGCGATGAGCATCAGTGGGGCAGGGAGAACATCATTGGTGCAGGGGGAGCCGTGCGGGCCTCTGAATGAGGAGGAAGGGGAGAGACATGGGAGAGACGCTCATAGCAATGGGCGTAATGTGCGGCTTTGCCTCTCATTGCAGTGGCATCCTAGGGGCCATTGGCGCTCATTGCAGCTAAGTCCCAGAAGCCTGGCGATGAGCATGTGCAGCGTTCATCTACAGCCCTGGAATGAGCACCTTCGGCGCTCATTGCTGTATCAAATTCCCATAGGCCTTGCGATGAGCGCCTTTGCGTTCACCATGAGGCCCACCACGGGATGACAACTTGCAGTATGACAACTATATAGGTGATATCACTATGTGAATAACGGAAGGAAATTTTAAGTCCTATCTCCATCCAGTAAAAAGTTTTTTTTGAGTCTCTTGCGTTCTGTGCATTGCTCCTTTACAGAATTTAGGTAGATGACTATGTAATTCTTCCTTTTCTCCTCTGCCAGCCAAGGTGATCTGTACTCTCAGGGGACTCCTTCTCTCACTAAGCCTGGAGAGCACTGACATCCAGTCTAATTGTAGAGGAGACTTTGCAATGGCTGCTCCAGCGCCCTGCGCTGTGAATTATAGTGATCTTGGCATCCGGCCACAGCAAACACTGAAGAAACTTTCCCTTCGGCACTCCGGTCTATCTCTTAGTGCTGGCATCTGGGACTCTGTAACCCAGAGACACGGCAGTTTACTCCTCAACACAGGAACTCTGAGCAAGACAAGGTGGGAGATTCAGAAACACCTTGCGCTCCCTCGCATAATTGCCTGCAGCTGTGTTACTAAGCTGTTCTCTCCATTTCTTCCTGGAGGAGCCCTATTCTATTAGAAGCTTGCAAATACCTTTAACCCGTAAATTTTGCTGCAGGTTTTTTTTCTCTAAATGTTTAGATTCTATTGACTCAAGCTCACAATTTACCTCCTTAAGCTAAAATTTGTAAACCCTGTCCGCACTTACAAGCTTTTAGGAGACAGGATTATATGACAAGCCCATAATTTGCAAATGCGTGACAGTCCTAGTAACCAATAGGAAGCCTAAAACGCTAATCAACTCAGCAGGAAAGGCCTTTCAAAACTAAAGTTGTAGCTAAGCAAGTTCACACGCAGGTCTAGGAGTTGGTGGGTTGGAGATTATAAGAGAGAGAGAGAGAGATTGAGCTATACTGTAAGTTTTTGCTGATTTCATATTTAACTCAACTATTAACACTTAATTTACACCACATATAATTACTGATATCACATAACTCACTCACATAGATTAATATCTACACATAACTAGTACATAGAGTTAGGCCACAGCATATCCCAGTACATCCCAGGAAAGCCAGAAGCTGTGAGGCGTGTCAAAGTGTTGTCAGGCATATTGTAACCAGGCTTTTTGTGGCATTGGCACAGTAAAGGCTTCTTTCTAGCAACATGACCATGCATATAATTTTTGTTCAAGTATCATCGTATTGTGCTCCTTGAAACAATCACACAGTCCTTTTCCAGAGCAGCCTATATTTTGCTTGAGGTTACCCTTGGGTTTTTCTTTGTATTCTGAACAATTCTTCTGGTAGTTGTGGCTGAAATCTTTCATGTCTACCTGACCTTGGCTTGGTATCAAGAGATCCCCACATTTTTCACTTCTTAATAAGTGATTGAACAGTATACTGACTGACATTTTCCAGGCTTTGGATCTCTTTTTATATATTTTTCCATCCTTATGAAGTTCCATTAACTTGTTATGCAGATCTTTGGACAGTTCTTTTCTGCTCCCCATGGCTCAGTATCTAGCCTGCACAGTGCATCCATGTGAGAGCTAACAAGCTCATTGACTATCATTATGATTTAAAAAGGAGCCAAAGAACTATGTCATAATAAATGGCTTCATATGATCAGTCATATTTTCAAAATAAATGCAGAATTTCAACATTTCTGCCAGGTTATGCAAACTTTTGAGCACAACTGTATATATGTATATATATATATATATATATATATATATATATATATATATATATAAAAGATGACTAAAATTTCATGACAAAGTGAAGTACTCATGAGTTATGAGTTTTACTGGCACATTGTTGTGACATCTCCACATGATCCTTAGCAGGGGGAGATATGGGCTTTGCCTGAAGGAATATGCCCCAGACAGCTGACCTGTACTACAATATTATATAGACAACAGCAGGCAGTGATGATCTTACAAACCTTGTCCGGGCTATACTGTAGGGCCTCCTCAGATGTATGTAAGCATCGGAACCGCATCTTGAGCACACCTCAATTACGGTCCAACATGCTTTGTGAGACTCATTGTACATTTCCTCTGCCTCAGATTGTGAATTGTTCACAGGGGTCAACAGCAATGGCAGACACCCATATCCTAAAATACATGTAATAACCCAAATGGGAGATGTATATGTTAGTGAAATGTTGTGATGTTAGTTCAACCCACTGACAATTGTATGTGAGTAGCATGTTAAATTATCAGTTCTGAATCTGGTAATAATATTTTTTGTACATTTTGTTCATGAACTGATACTATATGGGCCAAGAAACACAGGGTTATGTATAACTACTATCCAAAATGTTATGGCTCAGGTAACTCCCTTTGTCACATATGATGGCCATGGAAATACAGTAAATTCATATTTTGATATTCTAGTGTATATTCTATTAGTAACATGTACTTGCCTGTGATTACTCATGGGTACTCACCCAGAACTTACAATATATACCGAAGTGATGCGGAATATGGGTGTCATGAGCACTTCCAGGGAATCCTGCAAGCACACTTTGTAGTGCAAGTTTGCATCACAAAAACTTGTACATTGATTGAATGATACTGTTGGCTATTTCTGAACAGAGCTTCATGATCTTTAGAAGGTGTCGATGTAACATGTGTGCAAGCAATTGCATGTTAGGGACACCTCCTAGGTGATGAAAATCAGATTTCACCATCAAGATCTTTTCCATTGTGTTGGGAAAACTGATGAATTTGGTAGTATTCTGAACCACAGCATGAAGGAATGTGCTCAGACAATTGGAGAAGCTTGGCTGAGACATACCTCCTACTAGGCTCTCAGTGGTTTGGAAACTACAGGATGCAAGGAAGTATATTGTGGCTAACATCAGTTTCATTCCGGGCATAGCCCTATTGGTCTGTAAGAGAGGATCAAGCTCCTCCCTCAGGACTGCATAGAGCTCTTGGAGACTGTCACGGATCACTTGCCCATTAGTTAACCCCTCTAATGTAAATCTCTCCCTATATACTCCGGGTGCCTGGACCCTCCTTAAAGGCTCCTGGGCCTGCTCCTCTCCATGTGGGTCACTTCATGTTCACCCTATTGTTCATCAGCCTCCCCAATTAAAGACAATGCCTGATTGGCTGGTTATGGACCCCTCTCAAACTGTTCACCCATATCAATGTCATCCTTCCTGTCAGCATGTGCCACCATATCCCCCTGTCCCTTGGCCACTGAAGCTATATCCCCTACCTAATCCCCCACCATGACCCAGGTCATATTCTGTTCTAATTCATTTGCCTGCCTTGGTTCTGGCCCAGCATGGATCATATGACTACTCTCACACTCATTCACTCCAAGCCTCTCATCTCTGCAACACTTCTAGTTCACAATTGCAAGAATAGTCCATGCAGGTTCCATGATATGTATAAACCCTTAAGTATTGTTATCCATTTCACAAAAAAAACATTAAAAACATATTTTTATTTGCATATTTGTGGGTTTGAAACTTTCTACAATTAATTAATGTATTTCTATGCTCTTCCATATTTTTAAGTACAGTATTGTGCATTTATTAGCTATTAAGACTCTAATAATTGATTGAAAAAGGCCTTGCGAGTCCTCTTGATTTCACGTAATATTTTTGACAGAAACGTGATATATTTTTCATTTGCAAGTTTGAAAACATTTGCGAATTACAGGTGTGAGTCTAAAAGAATATTGAATTTGTGTAAACTTAATTGGTTAGCACTCCTAAATATTGAACTGTGCTAAAACCAATGGAATTATTAGCTAGGATTTGCAAGTTTGAATCATCAGTAGTGATTGTGGGTGGTCTACTAATAATAGGTTTGCGCGTTGCTAATAGAATATGTGGCAATTGCGAACTGACAATACATAGCAGAAATTTTCATTATGGGGGTAATAGAATAGGGCCCCAAGTCATGTTCAAATACAAGATTACAAACACTTGCTTTTACACAGAAGAAGGACATTGAAATTAGGTATATAAAGTACAAATCTAGGATTACAAGCATTTTCTTCTACATAGAAAAACAACATTGAAATGTATCATACTACATTATAATTTAGTTGAAGCAAAATAAATATTTACCCTTTTACTAAGAAGTTGAATCTACTATATTGGATAGTTCTTTCCAGGAGTCTAAGTGAAATATATTCCCTAATATAATTATAATTAGCGACTTGCCCTTGATGGAGTTCTATATATTGTTTTTCTACCCCCCTCTCCTTCCCTTGGGTCTCTTCCCCCTCTCCATTCGTCTGTGTCTCTTCCCCCCTCTCCCTCCCCTGTGTCTCTCTCCCCCTCCCTCCCGTGTCTTTCCCCCCTCTCCCTCCTCTGTGTCTCCTTTCCCCCCCTCCACCCTCCCCTGTGTCTCCTTCCCCACTCCCCTATGTCTCTTACCACCTTTCCCTCATGTCTCTTTTCCCCCCTCTCCCTCCCCTGTGTCTCTTCCCCCCACCCCACGGGTCCCACGCTCATTGCAGCCAGGGGGGTGATGTGGTCCGCCATACTGCGGGCCTTGCGATGAGCAAGCATCAATGGGGCAGGGGGAGCCTGCATTACAGGTGAGTAAACATATACATTACTAAACCTTTACCTACTAATATATCAATACATTTTCTAAATTTTAACATGAAAATATCAAGTATATAGAAATAACTAGTCTTTATTTCAACTTTGGAACACATGGAGCCATATGAAATTATCAAAATTGCAACTACAGAAGCCCATAATGTAGCCCTCAAAAGTTGCTGATATTCAATTGGCCACCCCTAGCTACCCGCAATCTATTTGCGGGCTACAGGTTGATTATTCCTGCGTTTGTCAAAATTGTTACTTGTTTAAGGTTGCCTGACATAAGCCTGTCCTCAGGCTAAATTAACCAAACTGCATGCAGCAGATGGCCATTATGCTTCTTATCTGCAGTGAAATGTATTTAAAACAAAATATGTTTTATGTATGGATGTTTTGGATTCATTTTGGAAAAAAAAATAACTTTATGTAAACAACACAATTCACTAAGAATTAGATAGGAACTCGATGAACTAGAAAAAGAACTAGAAAAAGAAAAAGAGGAATAAGGACTAGAAGAACTAGAAATGTATTGGCAAAAACTTGTGTTAAAGTATAATTAAGGTTGCAGCACAGGATAGGGGGAAACTTGAGACTAATAAAAATGGGATATTGGGAAGATAAGGATCATGAAACCTTAAAATCACTCCCTCCCCCTGCAAAGGTTTTTCTGATGACATAAATCATGACACCATCTATCACATTAGGTGAATTCATTCTTGACATCATGTATGAGGTTTTTCCCCCCCAATATATATATATATATATATATATATATATATATATATCACATATATAGTTGTGAGCATGCGGGTTGTTGCTAACCGAAGGTGCTCCTTGCCAGCAACTGTGGACCTTGCAAAATTAACGGACTTACGACACAAAAATACGACACGCATTACGACCCATTACGACCTCGCAAAAAACGCCCGAAACCCGTACACATGAAAACATGAAAAACACAATAAATACACACAACAAATACATAAAAAGCTTACCTACAGCAAGGGGGGAACCCAGGACCTTGAAAACTGAAGTTACACCTCAATTTATCTCGAAATAAAAGAGTTTAGACACTCGAAAATCCCCTAAGCAAGAGAAAAAAATGTCAGCAAAAAAAAACGAAAACGAGGCTACAAGACTCTAAAGATGCAAAACAGAATCAAACACCTACCGATTTTCCAAAAAAGACGTACGAGATCCGAAAACAAGGACGCAACCCGTGCGACCCAAAAACCATTAGAAACACAAGAAATACACACACCAAACACATAAAAAGCTTACCCACAGGAAGGGGGTGCACCCAGACCTCTGCAAGTGAAGTTACACCTCGATTTAAGTTCAAATTAAAGATTTTAGACACCTGAAAATCACCTAAGCCAGAGAAAAAATGGCCGCCGAACAAAACGAAAACGAGGCTAAGGATGAAACACTACTACACTTACTCGCAAAACGGAAAGAACACTCCAGTCCAGTTCACAAGGCACGTAACACACACTATGCGGCACGTACCCCACTGCTATTACCAGCTATTTTAAATGAAAAAGTATACAACTATTAGCCAGAAAATGGCGTCTGGAATGCAAATTTAACACTGGAACGCAAATAGCGCATTGCGTATTGCGTTCTAACGGTTTCAAGCACCTCAAAGTTTATAAATACTGCCTACTTTCCAGCAAATTAGACATTTTTCCTCAGGTGATGAACAGTGTGACTGGATAGTTCACTGCTGCCGTTACTTCAGAAGAGAATTACTTCCTAATTTACAACTTCACAATCTGCAAATTCCAACTGAGAGGTAAGCTATAATATATTTAATTTATTAAGAAAGACCTCCCCAAAAAAATAGCAAAAAAAAAAAAGATTTCAAACATTCCCAATCAAGATGTCATTCATGTATAGTGACATGTGAAATGCACATATATGTGTATAGGCCCTACAACAAGCTAATCTTATCTCAAAGTAATCAAATAAGTATATTCAACTGACATTAATTCACAGTAACTCATAGCAACAACAAAAAAATATGACACTAATACATATTTTACCTACAGCTCAATCTTTCCCGTTTTTTTCACAGACTCTGCATCAACAGCGTCACTCAAGAATTTGCAGGACTGTGAAAGAGGATCACTTGTAAAGAAAAGAAAGGAAGAAGAAGAGGTAAGATAGAAAAATACATTACATGCAGAAAAAGGCCATGCTTTGCAAAAACCAAAAGAATGAATATACAATTAACCATTTCACTTTCCTTTTCAAACAGACACTACAAGACTGGCGGATTAAGATTGGCAGGAGGGGACCCTCTGTCATTCGGACAAGAAAAATACTTCAATCAAGGTATAGTATAACGAGTACAAAAAGAAACACAAATCCCATGTTTACTGCCCGCCAATATGAGAAGTCAAACTACAAAATACAAGCCTCAATACAAATTACAGCAACACAAAAACACCACAGTTCAAGAAACTTTCCAAAGACATATATAATTCCCAAATAAACAGACTTGCACAGAAAAAACAATCGATAACACAAAGTAGCGGACACAAAACAGGATAGCATAGCAAACATTAGCAACATACAGAAAACAAAAGTATTTCTCCTGTTTACTGTACAACAACCTCTAACCATCATCCACAAGCCAAATGCAGCATCCCAAAAGTGGTGAACACAAAACAGGATAGTACAAAAAAGCACCACAACATATAGAAAAGGCAATTAACATTCCTGTTTACTGTCCAACAACCTCTAACCCTCACAAAGAAGCCAAATTAAGCATACCAAAAGTGGCAAATGGAGCATCCAAAATGTGGTGGACACAAAACAGGATTGCACAAAAAATCCCAACAACATATACAAAAGTAACTTAACATTCCTCTTTACTGTTGAACAACCTATAACCCTTACAAAGAAGCAAAATTAAGCATACCAAAAGTGGCGGACGCTAAACAGGATACTACTGTAAATAGTTCCAACATTGAGAAAATATAATTCAGTCAGCTTTACTCTACAACAACCTTTAACCCTCAGCCACAAGCCAAATACAGCATCCCAAAAGTGGTGGACACAAAAAAGGACAGTCCAACAAACATTGCTAACATATTCAAAATGGAAATAACATTAATGATTACTCTAAAAAAATGTATAACTGTAACATAGAACTAAAATTAAACAATTTTGAAGTGATGTACAAAAAACTGCATAGCATAAGAAATCAGGATAACAGATACAGTATAAAAAAAAAATTGTCCTGTTTCATGCCCAACCAACTACCACAGTAAAATAATAATACAATTACAACAGTGGTGTACACAAAACACAATACTAATCAATTACAGCCAGAGCTGTACTGTTTCTCACACACTCTTACCTTGGGTGTGCTATGCATCTAAGCCAAAAATTACAACCTACAAGAGATAAAGTAAGAGCAAAAAAATAAAACTGACTCATTTAACAATAGAAAGCAAGTTCATCTACAATGAGCTACAATCACATACAAACAAAGTTAATTTACAATCACAACAGTGCTGCAACAAAAAAATTTGATAAACCAACTTAACATCTCAAACTAAACTAATGAGACATTATTTTCATTTACAGATTAAGATGGTTGATAACGAGACCAAACAGGAAAAGATAAGACGTCAAGCTAGAGAACGACAACAAAGATGGGCAAACCAGCAGACACCGGAGCAGAAGGAAATTCGACGAGAAAAAGAACGGAAAAGAGTAAAAGATACACCCAAAAAACCCACTAAAAAACAAAAGCATTTAGAACCTGTTCCTCAAACATCACATAACATTTCAAATGATGAATTAGAAACTGAAACTGATATATGCTCTTCAATTTGTCCTTTACTCAAGTCTTTAGCAGTAGAGGTTCATAATTGTGGTGACATGAATATTCTATGTCAGTTTTGTGTGGCTTATCATTTTAAACAGGAAAGACACAGAGATGGAAAATTCCTTAGTTGCTGTCACAAAGGCAAGGTCAAACTTCCAGAAACAAAACAATTCCCAATATATTTACAAAACATTGTGACTAAACCTACTTTTCCAAACTACAAAAATTTCACGACAAACATAAAATCCTACAATAGTGCCATATCCTTTGCATCTATGGGGGCAACATTAGCTGCTAATGTACCTGGACATGGTCCTTACTGCTTTAAAGTCCAAGGCCAAATTTACCATCGTACTTCCCATTTACATCCAGAGGAAGGAGAGCAAAGAAAATTTGCTCAACTATATGTCCTAGATACAATGGAACCTGTTGACCAATGTATGCATCTGCAAGAAAATAGAAAATGCTTACCCAGTGTTTTTATAGAGCTAGATAAAATTATGGCCAATGACCACTACACTCAAGCTTATAAAAAATTGGCAGAAGCAGAAAGACATCAATTACCAATCCCAAATGGTGCTTAAAAGAGATAGACATACTGATAAACGCCGTTATAACTTGCCAACATCAAATGAGGTTGCAATGGTGTTTCAAAATGATGGAGAACCACCATTTCAAAGAGACATTAGAATATATCCCAGAAATGAGGAGCAACCATTCATTAATATCAGTATCTCAAGTACTAATTTAGATCCAATGACATATCCCATTTTTTTCCCACACGGAGAAGCAGGTTCGCAACCAAAATTAACGCTTCCCAGTTACCCAAATGCTAAAGTCCGTATGCAAAATAATATTTCCATGCTTGAATTTAAAGTAGCTCAAATTGCCATTCGAAATACATTTAATGCAATTTTATGTGGTGGAAAACTAACACAACAATGGATTATTGATTCCTATTTGCAAGTTGAGGCCAATAATTTAAACTTCATAAAATATCAACAAGATAAACTACGTGTAGAACAATATTGTGGATTAATGGATTATGTCGCTGAGGTTGCTACAAGCAGAAACATGACAGCTGGCAAAGCCATCATTTTACCATCTTCTTTCCAGGGATCTCCTCGCAATATGAGAGAAAGATACAATGATGCATGGCTATTGTCACCAAATTTGGAAAACCCGATTTATTTATTCCATTTACATGTAATCCCCAATGGCCAGAAATTACACAAAATTTACTTCTTGGCCAAATTGCTTCTGATAGTAGCCAGAGTTTTCAAAACTAAATTAAATGAATTAATACGTGACATCACTATAAGTCACTTATTTGGCAAATGTCTTGCTTATGTATATACAATTGAATTTCAAAAAAGAGGCCTTCCACATGCACATCTTCTGATAATTCTTCAAGAAAAATATAAATTAGATACTGGTGACAAAGTGGATTCAGTCATTGTTGCTGAACTACCAGATCCAGGACTATATGGTAGACTATATGAGATTGTAACTCATCGGATGATTCATGGACCCTGTGGCTAGCTTAATCCACAATCACCATGTATGGAAAATAATAAATGTACAAAAGAATTTCCTAAAGATTATAGAGACAAAACTTATGCCAATTGTGATGGCTATCCATTATATAGAAGAAGAGAGGGAGATAGTGCCATTATTCGTGGCAAAAAGGTTGACAATAGATATGTGGTACCATACAATCCACATTTACTTATGAAGTATAATGCACACATTAATGTAGAATAGAGATGTCGCGAACAGTTCGACCACGGACTATTCGCGGCGATTTTGGCATGTTCGCGTTCGCAGCGGACGGCGAACAGATGCACTTTTCGGTTCACCCCCTATACTTTGTCATTGAGGAAACTTTGACCCTGCACATCACAGTCAGCAGACACATTCCAGCCAATCAGCAGCATACACTCCCTTCCAGAGCCTTCCATCTGAAGGACAGCAACCCAAAAAGCCCTTTTTAGGGCTAGAACATCATTTATTTTATTTTATAATTTTTTTCTGTGTAATCTAATTGCATATGCCTGCCTGCCAGCATGTGCGTGTGACAGGTTAACACCTAACAGCTTATATTGTGCTTAGTGAAATAAAACAACACTTTTTTGACTGTAATCGATTGAATATCAGTTGCCTGCCTACAGGCGTGTGTGTGAAGCCTATTGTATCTACTCTGCCAACTTTTGCCAGTGCACATTGACACTCATATCTGGTGGCACTTTAGATTGCACGCGCAGTGCCCCAAATTTGAAGTGGGAGGACCGAACAAGCATCTATTTCCATCTCCCACTTCCAAAAATCCATGCCATATACACGTCCCCTGATAGGTGACGTAACAGGTATCAAACTGATAGGAATAAAAAGTACAACTTAATACACCACTCCTATCTGGTGGCACATTACATTGCATGTGCAGTGCCCCAAATTCGAAGTAGGAGGTCCGACCAAGCATCTTTTTCCATCTCCCTGTTCCAAAAATCAATGCCATATACATGTCCCCTAATAGTGGACGTAACAGGGATTAAACCGATAGGAATAGTACTACTTAACAGTACACACCTTATAATAATGCAGACAGAGGCAAAGCAGAGAGAGAGGAGTCTGAAGAAGAGGAGTCAAAAGAGGAAGGTGGCTTTGAGGAGGTGGAAGACCAAACACAGCCGGCGTCCCAGGGGGCTTGTTGTCACCTTTCGGGGACCCTTGGCGGCTGGGTGGAGGAAGAGACCTTCAATGACATCAGTGAGGACAAGGAACGGGACATGGCTAGATTGGTATCCAACCTTGTGCAAATGGGGAGTTTGCGGTTGTGCAAAGGGACTGTTTGCAGTTGTTTGCGGTGCATTAAACGGGGAGATTGGCCTGTTACTGTGAAGCGGGTATAACCCTTACACTACCTGATCAATACAACATCATACCTGATGTTTTAAAGCATGTTATTCCAAACTATTTAGGAATGTTAGGTGATTTATGCCCTTTATGGCTTAAAACCAGACTCTGCATCAACTATGTAATTTTCAGTAGGAGTTTTGCCATGGATCCCCCTCCGGCATGCCACAGTCCAGGTGTTAGTCCCCTTGAAACAACTTTCCCATCACTATTGTGGCCAGAAAGAGTCCCTGTGGGTTTTGAAATTCGCTTGCCCATTGAAGTCTATGGAGGTTCCCCGGGTTCGCCCGTTCCCGATGTAGAAGCCTGCACTTCCATCAAATCCATTAAATATGTCTACAAATATATTTACAAAGGCTATGATGCAGCTACTGTAGTTGTCAAAAGTGCAGACAATACCAAGAGCACTGAGTTAGTACATGATGAACTTTCATCTCATGTAGATGCTCGCTATGTCAGTGCGCCAGAAGCTATGTGTCGGCTTTTAAAATTTGAAATGCACGATAGATCACATGCAGTATATAGATTAGCAGTACATTTGCCACAAATATATTTAATGTATTTCCATGATGGAAATGAAACTAATGCATTGGCCCAAAGTGAGCATCGTCACACTACACTAACTGCATGGTTTCAATTAAATTCTACAGATTCACAGCAACACAATTCTTATATATTGAAATTCCATATCACTATGTTTTTGTGAATGGATTATGGAGACCAAGAAAAACCAGAGGAAATAAAATTATACCAAGAATTTACACGGTCAGTCCAAGAGACCTTGAACGTTTCTGCTTACGACTACTACTTTTAAATGTTCCTGGTGCATAAAGTTTTGAACACTTAAGAACTGTTAATGACATAAGGCCTCATTCTATTATCGGACGTAGGAGATGCGGGGCCGCAAGGACCGGCCGCAGGCTATTTGCCTATTCTATTCCCTTCCGGCCGGGGGCTCCGGCAGGCTTGCGGCCGGCGCCTTGTTATCCCTTGCGGCTGCACGCGCAGCAGGAAAGCCTTTGATCTTAAACGGCCGCAAGAGTTTCGACCGCAAGAAAAGCCCGGTTGCTATTCTATTGCTACGGGAACCCTCTCTGCAAGGCTAAAACCGAGACGCAGCTTACTTGCACCAAAAGGGTCCCGCAGGCACACAAGTAGGCACATAATAAGGCCATCCTGCACTCTTATGAGAAGATAAAGTGATTGGGGGTGTTAGCATTCATAGCACAACATTCCCCTACACTCAAATCCGCGAATAATTTTTATTTTAATTCATGTCAGATATCCGTGGACAAAGTCCTGAGGGCTTGGAGAACCTCAGACCCGCCCAGGCTGCGGGACGGAAAATAAACCGTTAATGAAATATCGGATTTGGGCCGATGTGCAAGCTTGAGAGGGGGTTGCTATTAATCCTCATGTCCCCCATTATGATCCCTAGCATTTACAGAGCTTTACAGTGCCATCTTGAATTTATTTTTGAATTTAAAGTTTTCAGACCTTGCGGCCGGTTGCATGATATGCGGCCGGCCGTAAGGGGGATATCCTTGCGGCGCTGTCTATTTGAATTGCGAAGTAAAGGTAGCTCTACACAGGGCCATAAGACGGCCGCAAGGAATCGCAGCTTTGTGGCCGTTTTACGGCCGATAATAGAATGAGGCCCATAGTATATTAATTTAGCTGCCAGACATAGAAACTTACTAGCTGATGATACAGAATGGGAAAGATGTCTAGAAGAAGCAGCACTATGTCAAATGCCCCGGCAGATGATGGAACAATTTGCATTCATTTGTATCTTCTCAAATGCTCCAAATGCATTAGCATTTTGGGACATATTTAAAAGTAATATGGCTGAAGACTTTATGCAACAATACAATGAACCCATTGCACACTTAAAAGCAGTAATGGAAATCCAAGAAGTATTTTTAACTCATGGATAAAGTTGTGAAAGTTTTAATCTGCCTGATCCAGGTCTTATAGATGACATAAACGTTGAAGACTATGACATTCAACTACAAGTACAAAGGACAGAAGAAAGACTTGCAACTTTAAATACATTACAATTGCAAGCATTTAATGCCATAAAAAAATGCACTAGATGATGACATGGTCAAAGAGCGTTATTTCTATCTTGATGGACCTGGCGGATCAGGAATAACATATTTAGATAATTCATTAATGAGTTTTGTACGAGCACAAGCTCAAACAGCACTCGCATTTGCCACCACCGGAATTGCTGCACTTTTGTTAGAAGGTGGAATAACTGTACATAGTGGGTTTAAACTGCCAGTGCCTATTTTAGAAACATCAGTGTCAGATATTCGCATGACATCATTATAAGCAAAAAAACTGAAAAAAAAAGGTCATGCTATGCCCTCCAATGTTTTACTTTGTGAAGTCATGTATAATACTTTTCCATTTGGTGGAAAGGTAATGTTGTTAGGTGGCGATTTTAGACAAACATTACCTGTCGGTGTACATGGAAATCGAACTGACATTATCGAAACCTGTATAAAGTCAAGTACACTATGCAAACATTTTACCCATCTTCAACTATAACAAAATATGAGATCAGAAGGCCAAAATGAATTCAATAATTGGCTTATTAAAATTGGAGAAGGAAAAACTGAAAAAATACCAAATTTAACTGACGACACTGTGCACATTCCACATCATATGATTTGTCAACAAGATCTTATATCGGCTATATTTGAAAGTACAATAAATAACCAGGACTATTCTGAACTTGCCAACCAAGTCATACTAACATGTAAAAATAAAGATGCATTAATTCTCAATAATGAAATATTTAAAAAAATGAATGTACCCCAAAGAAATTATCACAGTGCTGATTCTGTACTTGCTGATGACAAAGAAAGTCAGGCAAACTTTTCAACTGAATTCATAAACTCATTAACTCCTTCTGGAATGCAACCACATATTTTGCAGCTAAAGAAAGGTGCAATTGTCATGTTACTGCGAAATATGAACCCAAAAAAAGGCCTATGCAATGGGACAAGATTAATTGTTCAACAATTAAACGACCATTTCATAGATGCAGAAATTTTAACTGGTACCCATAAAGGAGAAAGAGTATTCATACCAAGGATAGATTTAGAACCAAGTGAAAGTACTCTCCTTTTTTACTGTATACTTCAAAGAAGACAATTTCCCATCATTATGGCATTTGCCATGACCATTAATAAATCACAAGGACAAACTCAAATCTGTGGGTATTTTCTTAGAACAACCAGTATTTGCACATGGCCAATTGTACGTTGCCTTATCACGGTGCAAAAATCCACAGGCTATTAAAGTTTACATTGAAAACAATGAAAGTCAAGGGGATTTATTAGAGGATGGATGCATTTTTAGTAAAAACATTGTCTACTATGAAGTACTGTAACTTTCCATCAAACAAACAAAAACCATGCAAAACTAATTTAAAACCAAACGCAAAAAGCCAAAAAAACTAAATATAACCACAATTTTTTTTTGAAAAAGTACACACAACTGTCCGTTTCTTTCAAAAGGTTATTATTACTCCACAGAAATTAGGTTTACACAAACAATATTTTCATATTAAACTACATCAAATTGTAAAACACATACAGAACAGTGGTTACACATCGCGGATCAACTTTAAGGTCTCGCGTTCTATGTGCCATTTAAAACAATTACTACACCAACAAACAAAGGCCAACCATTGAATACCAACAATAAATAAATTATTCAGTCATAATTCATGGAAGTACTGTTTATGCATGATTAGCCCCACAAAATACTTGCCTTGCATTATTTTAACAAATTCTGTTCAAATGTTAATTAACTATGTTACTGTTTCTAACATTACAAGTTTGAAAAAAAATCCTTTCAAATTCCTTACTTAGGCCCTCATTCAATTGCAAATTGGCCAATTGAATAGGGCTCTAAATAAGCACCTAGCATCATTTTTTTACAGAAGTTTTTAGTTAGTGAAGACCTTGCTTTTGGATAGAAGTTCACTGACTAAAAACTTCTGTAAAAAGCTATGCTATGTGCTTATTTAGAGCCCTATTCAATTGGCCTTAGACAGATAAGAAAGTTCAAGATTCCAAAAATATACTTTCAAGTTCCTTACTTAGACATATTACAAAGTTCATGTTAAGAGCACGTTTTGAGGCACAATGTAAATGTTGTATTTCATGTTAAACATTAATCCAGGGAGTAATCCGATCGCCAGTTAATGGGATCAGGAAGGAATTAATTTTTTTCCTGCTTTGATACAATTGCCTACGTTTCAAAGAGGGTTTTTACTGTTTGCCTTCCTCTGGATTCAATGTATTTTTAAGTTAACAGTTCTTGAGCAACAAATTGCATGTTAAAAAAACATTAGCTCAAGTTTACAATACTCATTAATATAAAGTTCAACTGTTCTTACATTCAAATGTTAATACTTTTACTACAAAACTCTTTAACAGTTACTCAAGAAGAAAAGACAATGTTAAAAAAATAAACATGTTTAATATAAGAATTGTACTTATTTCAACATAACTAAAACCTTACAAGTGTCAAATACGTACTGTATATTACTAACTAAACAAATTTACAAACATACACATCTCATTGCTGTCATTTTTTGACGAGCAAGTCGCTAGTATATTTGTATATATATATATATATATATATATATATATATATATATATATATATATATACAGTATATATATATAATAAAAAAAACGTCTGCACCATTTAATCACTGATCACTCATTATTATCTTCAAGAACATGCTTAATAAAATCTCATTGATTCAATTGAAATATTATAGTGTTCTTAGTAATAGGGACTTTTCTAATTTGTTTTAAGTAGTAATAAATATATAATATGCATAGTATGTAAAGTTTTTGAAAATCTATAGTGATCCTTTTGCATATGTAAAGTGCATTATTATTTGTATAAACCAAAACAAAAATCCTCCAAAACCTGCCAAAGGATCACTGTAAGATAATGTAAAAAAGTCATAGCATTACATGGCATTCCACACCATTTATAAAGAATAGTAAAAATGTGATCACATACAGGGGAGAAATGAGCGGAGAAAGCCCATCAAGTGACTTTCTAGTCTTTACATCTAGCTGTACAGAGCAGTTATCAGTATGTGCTCCCTAACAGAGAATTTATCTTACCTCTTTCTAAGGTATTTAAGAGCTAATTAGATCAATTATGGAACAATCATGCAATCATTTTGATTTATGCACTACAATATCTTAGTTGTAACCTAATTGTTCACGAGGCTCCTGCTCCCTAATAGACACTAAAATAATAAAATGGACTTTTACACTTTTGCGCTTATTGAATATTTACAAGCAATCTGTTTTTTATCAAATATTTAATACCTTAAGTACTACAAACTACTTTCACTACGATAAGAATATTCTATTTCTTCTATTTTATCCCACCATAAAGGTGTCGTTAGCATTGCATTTCTTGATAAATGTGCTTCATAAATAAATATTAAGTGGAGTTTTGTGTTTTCTTTATTACACCACTTTTTGAGAACCTCAAATTATTTAAATAGTTGTAAACTCGTATGGAAATTGTTTATTTGCTTTGAAAATACCAGAGATAAAGATATTTCTGCATGTAGAGGAAATACATATTTTCTTTTTACAACTCATGGACCTCAACATTTGTTTGTTTAGAAGTCATGGTCAAAATATGAAAACCTTATTGCATGTATTGATAATCTAAGCCTCATATTATATTTCTTCATTAGTAAATAGGTGCCAGTACTCATAGGACCATTGTATTGCTTATCCAGATGGGAACATTTGTTTATTTAGTTATGAATTAAAAAAATAAATCAGTATTTTAATATAAAAAACATTGTTGTAACATTGCTGATAATATCAACTTAGTTTTTATCTGCCTCCTTCCCTGTAGTGGCTATTGTGGGCAAACCTACACTGTTCAGAAAAAAACAATAGGTAAACCTTATGGACATGTCCTCTTTTACCTTTATACTTCAAACTACAATTCTGATTTGAAATGACAAATGTTTTAAAAGGTATATCTATTTTCTTCCTTCAGCTACTGATTTTATTGATAATGTAACTCAATAAACAGCTGAAACAGCTTTCAGATTACAATGTGAGTTTAAAGGACTGACTTAATCATAGTGATCCAAAACATGGTTCATATGTGTTTCACTTTGTAACTAAATTTGACTATGTATAAATATCTAAATATTTTACACAGAAAGTGCTGGAGAAACAGTGATTTGGCATAATACTTAATCAAAGATCAACTACTCCTAACTTTTAAATAAGAGCACAACTATTTTTTCAATAATACAAAACACACAGTGGTATAAAACTAATACTTTTAATGGCTAACTAATGTAAAAAAATAAGGGAACTTTCAGAATACTATGGTTCTTTAATTGACTTGGGATAAGAAGTAATACTGGAATTGGACACTATGGCCCTCATTCTATTATCGGCCGCAAATCGGCCGCAAAGCTGCGATTCCCGTTACCTTGCAATTTAAGGGCTCCCGTTACCTTGCAATTTAATTATACGGCGCCGCAAGGATATCCCCTTACGGCCGGCCGTATATCTTGCAACCTGCCGTAAGCTCAGAAATCTTTAAAAGCAAAAATAAATTCAAGACGGCACTGTAAAGCTCTGTAAATGCTAGGGATCATAATGGGGGACATGAGGATTAATAGCAACCCCCTCTCAAGCTTGCACATCAGCCCAAATCCGAGATTACATTAACTGTTTATTTTCCGGCCGCAGCGTGGGCGGGTCTGAGGTGCTCCAAGCCCTCTGGACTTTTTCCACGGATATTTGACATAAATTAAAATCAAAATTATTTACGGATTTGTAGGGGAATGTTGTGCTATGAATGCTAACACCTACAATCACTTTATAGTCTCCTCAGAGTGCAGGATGGCTTTATTATGGATTTATAATGTGCTTAAATGTGTGCCTGCGGGACCTTTTTGCTGCAAGTAAGCTGCGGCTCGGTTTTAGCCTTGCAGAGAGGGTTCCCGAAACAATTGAATAGCAACCAGGATTTTCTTGCGGCCGAAACTCTTGCGGCCGTTTAAGATCAAAGGCTTTCCTCCGGCGCGTGCGGCCGCAAGGGATAACAAGCCTGCTGGAATCCCCAGCCGGAAGAGAATAGAATAGGCAAATAGCTTGCGGCCGGTCCTTGCGGCCCCGCATCTCCTACGGCCGATAATAGAATGAGGCACCATATGTATATCATTTTTTTTGGTCTTTAGATAGTGTTTGAACTAATACAGTTAGTTAGGTCTAAAAAGCTGTGTTTTTTACTGCTGAACATGTGCTGAAAAAGTTTCCCTATTGGTGTGTTAATATTCTTCTTATTTACTGTGTAACAACAAAGAGGAGTTGGAATGTCTCCCGAATATAATATCATGTTATAAAGTACATATTAAATAAGGCGCAACTGAAAGATCTCAAAATTTTAGATTAGATACTACTATCAAATATTTGAATATGGCACGCCCAGGAAATGCGTGGCTAAGGAGGAAGCGTTAGCGTGAGCTGCCCCGACCAAAAGCTCTCAGGAAGGATTGAGTCTTCTGTCCATATGAAATGAGGAACTACTAATAACTAGAAAGGAATAAATAAATGAGCCTGATTGATATTAAGGCCGATAGCTACCCTGACGGGCTGTCATTCTGCCGACTTTCTGGATATCCAGTCTCCTGATTTAGCCGCAGTTGGGGTGAGTTTTCTTGTGATTGGACCGGTGTTATGTGAATGAGAGATCCAGCTCACACCTGGAAGTGTAAGGAGAGTGTGCTAGTGCTTGCATAACACCGGCAAGCAGAAGCAGAAGAAGTGCGGCAGAAAAGAGCTTTGCTACAAATACAATTCACAACCCAGGTACGAGAAAGCTTTCTGGGTGCCATGACCTGCTCTTTGAGATATGAAAGGCACTCCCTACCCCTATTTACTGCAGGAATAGCTCTGTTGGGATGACTCTGGACCGAATGATGGATGCAGCCAGCCCTGGCAGGGCTCTCCCAATCATTAGCAGTGCCCAGAGATGCTTCTGGAGATCTATAGTAAGTCTGGATCAAACATTACTGTAGCAGACTGCTAGCTTGGACAATAATTCACTCCAACACCATAATCATGATGGAAAAAATTAAGACCCTTTATTTTACATTGGACAGGTTATATGCAGTCATCATCAAAGACCTGGGGGTGGCTAACCTTGAGGACTCCCTCCTGTGCATATGCTGACCCATAGTAACTGGTCTCTGAGACTTCCTATTTGTCCTGGTCAATGGGCTAAGGGAAATCCCTGGGAACGGCCAGCCTTGTCCCAAAGCCGACCCCCTGGCAACCTGTGTACATCTCCAAGATGGATAGTTAGCCCCTAAAGTAAAAGGCCAGGAAACCCTGTCAGATCTGCCCCTGAGAGGTGCCTCAATGTCTGTAAAGACCCCTTTGTTCTGACCGTTATCACTCCAGTGTGTTTACCTGGGTGATAACCTGGGAGACCAGATGGTTGACCGCCTTATGTGTCGCAATATGTACAGAGATGGCTACCCCCAGTATAATATGGCTGCTTCACTCCCCAACCCTTTATCATGGTCAGGTTAACAGATTTTACTCCAATGCGTAAAGGCGCACATAATCATAACCCGCTTATGTGGAATAGTACTTTATTACGGGTATGTTATGTATCCTCTTAGCCCTATTGTTTTAGTCACTTAGTCTCAGGGTCTGTAACCCCTGTTCCCTGGTACTGAAGGGTAGACACCAGATACCACACCAATCCACTTCATGCGTAATTGTCAACTTTATTAGTGGTAATGTGGTAAGCTGCCTTTTCCCTGAATACATAACAATAACAGTATAACATTGGGTCTCCTAGGCCCAGAACTGTTACTCCCCTGGAAATCGTTGTTTGGGGAGTATATTAGTCTCAGGAGGGCACTTGGTGCACCACCAATATGACATAGATTAACTTGGGCCACGTCCATGGTAAGATGGCTACTAGTGACCAATTTGAGTTATGACACTGGGGGCACCTGCAGTGAGGGTAGAGGAAGGAAACAGCATTTAGCAGTGGCAAACCAAGCACTGAGCACTTCCCTCAAAGTATGTCTGCATGTACTATATAGTTCTATACAGCAGGACTGCCATTGGCAATATAACTCTAGGAGCAGAGAGATATTTCGGTGTAAGCTGTTATAAAACTTATTTAAGCGGGTTCTGCTATCAAAGAAAGCTGATAAAAAATACAGCAAGGGTCCCAGCAATGAAACACTGTTAAACACAGCAGTGATCCTGTTTAGAAAGAGGAGATTGCAAATGAAACAGGAGAAGTTTGGAGAATGGGGTGGATGACCTTATACCCTTTTGTAATAGCACAATCCATGTCCTTGCTGAAGTGAAGGAGGGAAATCGTCAAATTAAGGGATTCCCCCCAGAGGCTGTTTTCTCTCACAGTACTCATGGGGGTAAGCCAAGATTTAGTGACTGCCATATAAGTAATTGGATCAGGGCTACTCTGCGTTTGAGCTTTGCTTCTTGGTTATTTATATGGAGGATAGAGGAAGAATTGAGGATGAGGAGGGAGGTTGAGGATGAGGAGGGAGGTTGAGGATGAGGAGGGAGGTTGAGGAGGGGGGTTGAGATTGAGGAGGGGGTTGAGGAAGGGGGGTTGAGGAGGGAAGATGAGCATGGGGGGGTTAAGGAGGGAGGTTGAAGAGGGGGGTTGAGGAGGGGGTTGAGGATGGGGTGGTTGAGGAGGGAGGTTGAGGATAAGGAGGGAGGTTGAGGAGGGGGTTGAGGATGGGGTGGGAGGATAGAGGATGAGGAGGTTGGTTGAGGATGAGGAGGGAGTTTGAGGAGGGGCGTTGAGGTTGAGGAGGGGGTTGAGGATGGGGGGGTTGAGGAGGGAGGTTGAGGAGGAGGGTTGAGGAGGGGGTTGAGGATTGGGGGTTGAGGAGGGAGGATGAGGATGAGGAGGGAGGTTGAGGATGAGGAGGGAGGTTGAGGAGGGGGGTTGATGTTGAGGAGGGGGTTGAGGATGGGGGGGTGGAGGAGGGGGTTTGGGATGGGGGGTTGAGGAGGGGGGTTGAAGAGGGGGGGTGAGGAGGAGGCTGAGGATTGGGGGGTTGAGGAGGGAGGATGAGGAGGGAGGTTGAGGACGAGGAGGGAGGTTGAGGAAGGGGTTGAGGATGAGGGGGGAGGTTGAGGATGAGGAGGGGGGTTGAGGAGGGGATTGAGGATGAGGAGGGGGGTTGAGGTTGAGGAGGGGTTAAGTATGGGGGTGTGGTGGATGAGGGGGTTGAGGAGGGAGGTTGAGGATGAGGAGGGAGGATGAGGAGGGAGGTTGAGGATGAGGAGTGGGGTTGAGGAGGGAGGTTGAGAATGAGGAGGGGGGTTGAGGAGGGTGATAAAGGAGGGGGGAGAGACACAGGGATGGGAGAGGGGGGTAGAAACACAGGGAAGGGAGAGGGGAGAAGAGACACAGGAGAGAGGGGGGGACACAGAGGGCACAAGAGGGACACAGAGGGCAGCATATTTCCCACCCTCGGCTTATACTAAATAACCAGTATTTTGTGGTAAAATAGGTGCCTCGGCTTATACTCGAGTCGCCTTATACTCGAATATATACGGTTCATTGTATTCCTAGATTTATAATTGACTGCACACTCTTTAAAGAAGTTGAAGACAGAGATAAATAAAAAAAAATATATTGAATATTATATTACAAATAATAAAAACTCAGTTTTGTCTAGGATATCTTTATGGAATGCTGATAAAGCCGTAACTCATTTCATGGTTGGCAACTAGACGTAAGTTAGGGGAGCTTCCTTGAGAGATATCCACATTAAACTATATAATTTACAATAAAATCAATAAAGAGACCCCATTGAAAGAAACCGCTGAAGAAGTGAGGGCTTTGCAATTAAAGATCCTACAGATTCAGATTGACAATAAGGGAAAAATGCAACAAAAGTATTTTAATTTAGCTAATAAATCAGGGAAAATGTTGGCAAATCAACTGAAAACCAAAAAAAAACCTTAGTTGAATAGAAAAAATAAGAAATTCAAAGGGACACATAGAAACTCACCCTAAAATAAAGGGGAATGTTTTGAGAAGTATTACAGCTCCCTCTATAACCTAGAGAAATATTCCAATCTGAAGAAGCCAACTAAAAAGAATATAAGACCCTAGAGGAAGACTTCACAGATAAAGAGATTGAAGAAAGCATTCATTCTCTACAACTGAATAAAGCAGCCGGCCCAGATGGATTTCCAAGTATGTACTATAAAGTTTATTCAGCGTCCCTTAGAAGCTACCTAAAAGATTTCTACAATGAAATTAAGAATAGGAGTATTGCCCGGCAGAGAAATTAGAGGTGGCAGTCATCCCATTTTTGAAAACTGATAAGGATCAAACAGATATTAAGGACTTCAGACAAATATCCCTGCTCAATTTTGATATCAAAATATACGCGAAAATCCTGACCAATAGGTTAAATCCTATCATGGCAAACTTAAGAAAAAAAAGATCAAAAAGGATTTTTGAAAAAGAGACAGGGAGCTGATAACATAAGAAAATTGATTGACATTTTTGACATGGAACAATCCAGGAAAGTCCCAATTCTTGTCCTGTCACTTGATGCCAAAAAGGCATTCGACAGGGTAAATTGGGACTACCTGGATTGTGTTTTGGAGAAATTTGGGTTAGGTTTATTTGGTTCACATTTTATTAAAGCTTTATATTGGAATGTAACTGCTTTTGTATCAGGCCTGGGTTTTAGTTCTAATAAATTTAAGGTGAGCAACAGTACGAGACAGGGGTGTCCTCTCTCACCATTGATATTTGTGCTCTTAATAGAGCCTTTTGCTGAGTTAGTAAGATCGGAGCAGAATATAGAGGGCATACAAATTGATACAATGGCGATTAAAATCACTATGTTCGCCGACATTGTAGTCCTGACACTTGCAGAACCTGGTAAATCTTTGTAATATCTCTTTAAAGTTATTGAGGATTTTAGTTATATTTCTTATTATTAACTTAATTTGGTTAAAACAGAAGTAATGACTTTGAATTTAGACCCTAAAATAAAAAAATCAGTTCAGAGAGAAATATCCTTTTAAATGGCAGCAAAATGGATTTTCACACCTGGGTATCTGTTTTACACCAGTATTGACAAAAATAGTAGAATTGAATTCTGGTAAATTACAGAAACATATTTTCCCTTTATTGGAAGGTTGGGAAGGGCTTCCCCTTTTATGGTTGGTTAGAGTACAAACTATTAAAATGGTGGTTCTCCCAAAGGTTGCATATTTAATGAGGAACATACCCCTTTGAATTCCTAAATACGTAGTCAATGTATTTCAAAGGAAGATAGATCTCTTTGTGCTTAAAGGGAAAAAGTCCTACATTGGAAAGACAATTATGAATAGGAACTATGCTAGAGGAGGCTTATATATTTCTACCATCTGCAGAAGTCAGATTCACAACAACTATATTGGAATATTGAAAGAGCTCTCATAAAAGGGATAGAAGTAAATGATCTGATCTAGCATAGGAGTCTAGCCCTGAAGATCAAGAAGAAGTTCCCTTTGGTGGTTAGAGCAATATTTATAGCTTGGGAGCGGTGCAGTCGGGAATGGAATTTAGTGCAATTTCCCTCCCTGATTGCACCGCTCTCTGCGGTATTGGGTAGGATCTCCCAAACTCATGATTGTAATTGGGAACAATGGAATGTGTCAGATTTGAATAAAAATGGTTCTCTTAGATCAATTGAGGAAATGTGCAAGACATTCAATATACCTAAGGAGAACTGCCTTAAATTTCATGTTAAGAAATCTAATTACAAAATCGGAATATGCCTTGACCTTCGCTAGAGATTTGACAGCCTTTGAAACTTTGCTTAGATTAAGTAAAGATACTTCTATGCCTATCTATTACAAATGTATAAGAACAATGATGAGACTAAATCAACCCCAATGACAAAATGGGAAAGAGAACTAGATGACTGCTTTACTTAAGAAGGCTTGTTTAATGCTCTCTCATTGACTAATAAATGGTTAAATTGTTCTTCTTACAACTAAATGTATTTTAAGATTTGCCAAAGATGGTATACTCTTTCTATGAGTATGTATAAAATAGCTCCAGAAACCAATCCCTCACAGTGCTGGAGAGGATGCAATGAAAATGGGTCATATGCCCATATGTGGTGGACATGTGAAAAGATCAAGGAAATCTGGGTTGAGTCTTGTTTGCATATTTCTAGAATAACTACATTGGACATACGACCAACTCCAGAATTTGTTCTCTACAATAGCAATTGAACGTAACAGGCAGCTAGAAATGGATTTTCGTTATTTAAGCCCTTCAACAGCTAGGAAGGTTACAGATAAATGGACCCTATGGGACCAATATACTCACTAGCTTAAGGAGCCTTTGGTACTCTCTCTCTCTTTGCTTTACATTCCACCAGATCTGAATAAAATTGTTGTATATGTCATATATGTTGTTCTGTTTATTTTGTTTGGGTATGCAATTATTTATGTGTAATATGTTTTATGTTTTATATTTGTGTAATGAAAATAATAAACATAATTTAAAATTAAACATTTTTGCTTACTTTTGTCCTTTTTGTATCTTTATTTTTATGTGCGGAGAAAAGGTATGCAGGTCTCACATCTTTTGTTTTTTTCAAGGGAGTGTTTCAATGGCAAGGCAAATTCTTCATATTATAAATATTACACTGCAGTGATTCTTTTAGTTTAGCTTTTGTCACCAATACTAGGAAATGTGAGCTGATTATGTCAAAAGTTCAAGAGACATTTCAATAGCTATTAGTACTGTAGCTGAGCCCTAAGCAGTGATATCATGGCATTTGTGGTGATGTGTTTTTCAGCAGCTCACAACACCACACATATGATCTTAATATAAAAAGCAAGTGCTAAAAGTGTTACATATATTTGAATTTCTATGGGTGAAATCAAACATGAAATATTAGAGCAACTTGTTTTTTAGGTGAAACTTCCCCTTTAAGCCCCTTTCAAACGTGGAAACATTTTACTTACTTTTTAGAAAAATAATGCCTTTCAGTCATAAGCCATGTGTAAGCCATGGACATAAAAACATTTTTTTGTGGAAAAGCAGACATTTTAAGAATCTGTTTAACGGAAAATTAATCCATTTTGTGGACAATTAGTTTTCTATCTATCCGTGAAGGGAGGGGGTGTGAAGGAGGGAAAAGGGAGAGCAGAGAAGGCTGTGTTAGATAATTATATAAGACAGAAATTTACACCACACTTCTTTCCCCTCACACCTACAACTTCCATCAATGCATCATGGAAGTCACCAGGGTCCAGCAGAAGCATCAACATTTAGTTTTTTCTAATTAAAACAATGCTTTTTTTTCCCGGGTAATAATGTTTTTGTTCAGACTCAAAGTTTTCATATATAGTTTTTATTTAATTGTACAGTGGTCATTTAACATGCTAAATTGTGCATATATATACCCTTAGAAATCACAAAGTGGAAGACCATTGCTGTAAAGCACATTTACAATAATGTTGCTATTTGCTAAGCATAACAATTATCTGACATTTAGTGGATTTTTTGATATGCATAACGTGTGTGTCAAAAATATATAATCATGTCAGGAAAGTAATGTTTATGAATTCTGCAAGAAGGTCAGAAAAGGTTGAAATAATCATATACTGCACACTAGCAAAACACTGAAATAGCACTTGAGAAAACCTTAGAAATAAGCAATCACATATAATGCTAGTGTATCATTGCAAAGGTTAGGTTAATCACTACTTGAATTTTTGACACTTTCGAAATAATACATTTTAGAGCTAGAGATGATAATAAAAGTATTTATGCAACAAATCAAGCATTATAGCAGTTTAATGGATGTCATTAATGCATTGTTGTAGCTGTTCAGAATTCTGTCTCTAATCCTACATATATCCTTAACTGGTTTCAGAGAGCTCCAGGGGATGGAATTGCTTAGGCTTCACGAGACAGAAAAAGATACAGGCTTCATAGACATAGATTAATATTTCTCGGATGTTTCTACTTAAGTTTGCTCTGCTATGTTACACAGAAAACAGGATGATGCTATTCTTGATATTTATGTTCTGTATGAGGAAATGGAATGAGAGAATGGCAGTGTCCAAATAGAAAATTCTCTATTTGGCTTGAATCCGTGAAGCTACTACTTGGGATAGGATCACCTGTGGCGATGCATCTGCAGTTCACATGGCAATAATAGTAATTTTACCTTTAAATGAAGGTAGTGTATTTAAGGATCCAATTGATCGTAGAATGGAGAATAACTTAAAGGAAACCTATTTTGTTGCTGGCACTTCATCCCATCCTGCAGCTGCTCTATCTATTGCTGTCAAAACCATGTAATCTTGGATTACATAATATTAAAGTGGCTATTCTTAAAGACATGGATACGAATCTTTAACTTCATAATTTAACTTCAGAGGCAGCAATAGACCTGGTACATTTTTCCAGCAGATCCTTAGCCCTAGCAGTCTCAGACAGAAGGGCATTGTGGCTTTGATCATGATCTTCAGACTTATGCTCTACTATATGTTTATGCAGTATTCCCATTGATGGAGTTATCTTCTTTGACAAGTGTCTGTTTGCCCAGGGTACAAACAGGACATTTCTGCCTCAAGATAGAAGGGCTAGAAGAAATTATTCCTAAACTTCTATGAATAGATCTATGAATAGATCATGGAAGTTTTCAGGTGGAGCTTCTTCCCGAAACAAGATGGAGCATTGGGAGGAGGCCAGAATTATTTTAGGAATCTATCAGGGGCAGAGGTTTCTCTATAGCGAACAATGATGTGCTTTCCCTTCAAAGGGATTTACGTAAAATTGAGGAATGGGCATCTAAATATCAGAAGGGGGGTTTAATATGAATAAATGTAAAGTTTTGCATCTGGGAAGGAAAAATAGCCATGCAATTTATAATCTTAATGGAGCAAATATAGGGGTATCAGATATTGAAAGGGATTTGGAAGTACTTGTGGACAACCACCTAGGTAACAGTGCTCAAAGCGAAGCGAAGACAAATAAAATATTAGCATGTATGAGGAAGGGTATAGAAGCAATGGAAGCAAATATAATTCTGCCACTATACAAATCTCCAGAATGATCTCATTTGGAATATGGAGTACAATTTTAGGCACCACTTCATAAAAAGGACATTTTAGAGCTGGAAAAGGTACAAAGGAGGGCTAAGTTATGAAGAAAGACTAATCAAATTAAGCTTATTTTCTCTAGAAAAAAGGCATCTAAGAGGAAATATGATTACATTATATAAATACATTTAGGGTCAGTATAAAGAATTGTCCAGGGAGCTCTTTGAGCTTTTCAACTGCCAAGAGGACACCCCTTGAGGTTAGAAGTAAAAATATTCCACCTTAAAGAAAGAAAAGGGTTCTTCACAGTAAAGGTGGTTTATCCATGGAGCTCTCTACCAAGTAAGGTGGTGACAGCGGATTCGATAGATAACTTTAAAAGGGGACTGGAATTATTTCTAATTAAGAAGGGAATTCAGGGTTATCCTGGATAATTAGAGTGAGTGTATTGATCCAGGGAGAAATCCAAGCGCCAGTATCTGGGGTCAGGAAGGAATTATTATTTTTTTCCCTTTGAGACTAAAAAAAATAGTTGATTAATAAAAAATTAACAATTAACAACTAATTAATTAATAACTAATCCTCATATTGCAGATCAGAGGATATCTTAAAAGGTTGAACTTGATGAACTGAAAGTCTGTTTTCAACCTTAATTACTATGTAACGATGTAACTATGTAACAAAGAAGGAATACAATCCTGAAAGTTTGCCTTTCCAAATTTCAGCATTAAGGTGAAGATTGCAAAATTGTGCAGATGTGTGGATAGAGACAATTTCAGATTCATGGGGTCACAGACTGGAATTACTTTCTGATGTGGGAAACAGAGTGCTATTATCAAACTAGCGACTTGCCTGTCAAAAATGACGGCAATAAAATTTGAAGCCATAGCAATGCTGTTTGCCACACAATGTGAGGTTCTCCCCCCTCTAACTTGCGGGCCTCTTCTCCCCTCTACTTTATGGGCCTCGCGATGAGCCCCATAAGGAGTGGCTTTGCCTCTTATTGCAGGCGTCGGCCAACCCGCAACTTTCGGGCCTCGCAATGAGCACCTTTGGTGCTTATTGCAAGCCTCTCCCCACTATCTCCCTCCCTTGTCTCTTTGTCCTCTCTCCCTCCCCTGGGTTTTTTCTACCTTATCTCCCTCCCCTGTGTCTCTTTCCACCCCAGTCCCTCCCCTATGTCTCTTTACACCCTCTATCCCCTCTCTCACCCCTGTGTCTCCCCCCCACTCCCTTCCATGTGTCTCTTTCCACCCTCTCCCCCTCTCCCTTTCTCTCCACTCTATCTCCTCTGTGCTCCTTTTTTTTTTTTATTAGTTTTCAAGTAACAAAATTACACAAAACAAACAGACAAGGTTATACCTGATAATTATAACACTAATATAACACATTATTATGAAATAACAAAAAAAAAAGACAAAACAGAAACAAAACAAAGAAAGAAAAAAACAGATAAAGCCTCATTCACACCACATTCATATCCTGTGCTAATACCCAGACAAGGATGAAAAGAGTCTCGTAACAACTTAATTTGTTTAAACATTCAAGGTTCCGCCATTGAGTCCCAAACCAACCATTTAAGTCTGTGTTGATTAATAATTTTGCCGGATTCATAAAGGTTTTCTAAATCTCTAATATAATTAATGTTTTGAATGATTTCCGCCCGGCTAGGGGCGTTGGATTGTTTCCATCTGCTAATAACGGCAGATTTGACTGTGGAACAAATCTGAATAATTAATGCAAGTTCTCTAGTTTTAAGAGCATCAAAAAAGATGTGAAATAGACAGGCATATGGGGTGAGACAGATTGTCTTTTTTAATGTAATTGAAATAAATTCAAAGCACTCAACCCATACAGAGTTAATACGAGGACATTCCCACCAAATGTGGAGTTGGTTGCCAATACCCCCACAGTTTCTCCAACAAAGGTTATCTTTGATGTTGTGGGAGATTTTGTATACTCAGAAAGGAACTATACACCATCTGTTTAAACTCTTAAAGTATACCTCCCATTGAAGTCTACCCTAAGAAGTTAGTCCTATTTTCTCATAGACAAAAAGAAAGCTAGAGGGGCTGTCAGCAGTCAATCAAAATTGATTGTTCTTGGCTCCTAACACTATCTTGATTCTGGCTGCAGTCTGTAACTGCATATGCTGCAGTGGGCACACCAATACATGTACTCTCTATTGGTTGATTAGACATCTTGTGCCCGCGAATGACAGTGATTTGTCAGCTTCATGGATTTATTTATGCATGACTGATCCATCTATCCCTTTTTAATTCCACAGAGCTGACATGTCAGTGTACTTGTTGGTCATCATGTACATGTGTAGTGTGTGTGATGTACATGTTGTGGCATGTTAGTGTATGTTATATTCACCTGACATGGAGGCTGGATCCTGCTGGTCCACCAGGCCTGAAGCTTCAGCGGTGGAAACCTGGCTCAGTAAGTCTTTGCGCGCCCTCTCCCACTCATTGTATCTCACAGTCACTTGGGGGCCACCACATGGTGTTGCGGCTTGACTAGGACCGGCCCTAACATCCCACCCCCCAAAAGTATAACAGGGCGCTCATGGATGGCATGGAGGAGGACCACATTCTTCCTGTGATTGTAGTTGCAGGACACTGTGTTTGCCTCTTGCTCTCCTGACTGTGGACGGGGATCCTGCTCACCCTCATCAGTCCCGCCTCTATGATACCACCCCCCTTGGGATCAGGCCCCTAACCCTCTGTCCCTGAAATAAATTTACCTATCATTATGAACAACTGGCCACTCTCACCTCCTTTCCTCCACTCTCCTCCCCTCTCCTCCTCATCTCCCCCCTCTCCTCCTCCTCTCCCACTCTCCTACTACTCTCCTCCACCCCTCACCTCCTCTCCTCCACTCCTCACCCCCTCTCCTTCCTTCCTCTCCTCCACCCCCCACCTCCTCCTCTACTCCCCACTTCCTCTCCTCCATTCATCACCTCCTCTCCTCCACTCTTCTCCTATCCTCCTCTCCACCACTCTTCAGGGCTACCTCTCTCTCCTCTCTCTCGTTCTCGCCTCTCCTCTTCTACTTCTTCCCACCTCTCCAATCTCCTCCTGCCATGATAATCCCAAAAATAAAATAAGGATAAATAAAAATAAAGTATGTGTGTATATATTGATGAGGAAAAAAAATTACATTTTATGTGTAATTATTAACTTTTGGGATACAGGGTGGGGAATTTAGGGTGTGTGTGTGTGTATGTAGTGACCTAGCTATGTGTGTATCTATGTGTGTAAATATGTGTAATCCAAGTTTAAGTGTAAAATTGTTATTAGAATAATATAAAATAATAAAACCGTAAGAATTCACCTACTCTCTCTCTATCTGCTCAAACCATCTCTACTGGGACTCTACTGTGTGAGAATCTACAACACAGTCACAGTCTGGGCGTGTGGAACATAGATTTATAATCTCTCTCTGTCAATCATTTTCTGCTAGCCCGCTTTCTATTGGCTCTGAGGCCTGTGTCGCAATCTGTAACTATGGAATTGGATTGTAACAGTGGACCACATCTATTCCAGCCCACTAACAGTTTGCTGTCACGGGAAGGGTTTACAGTCTTGAGGCTTCGGCCCTGTACTTGCAGCATTGTTCAATTGAATCAATCTGCAAGGCTTCCATTCAATTACAACAGTAACAGATCAATTTAATTGAACAAGGATGCAAGTACAGGGCTGAAGCCTCAAAACCGTAAACCCTGGCTTCATATGTAACGCTTCCGGGAATCCGATCAGATGAAGCACGTCAAACTCAAGCAAACTCGTAATTGCCAATCCTGTCAAACCCAAATAACAATAGGAACCGGATAATGCTAATGAACGCTGCAGGAAACAACTTTAAAAGCCTGCGGAAACGGAAAGTTCTTGACTGTGCCATAGCTGAGAAAGTGCACTAAGGAGGGGTTTGGTTTTCTAGAGCAATGGGCTGACTTCTCACTTACGGTACAATCTCACCAGCAGCGAAGGATTGCACCTTAACAATGAGGGAACTTTTGTGCTAGGGGATAGGATGGTAGAAAGCCTGGAGGAGTTTTTAAACTAGTAGGTGGGGTGGGGGGGACTAGATATAAGTAATGGGGTAAAAAGTGTTGAGGGTATAAGGGATTAATTAACAACTCCAAGGGGAGGAGATGGGGAGGGGTAGTATAGTCAATAGGGAGGTAGTACTAAGTAACTCAAGTACAGTGGCAGGCGCTTCAGAACTACAGATTCATAAGATAAGGTGTATGCTTGCTAATGCCAGAAGCTTGCCAGGAAAAGTGGAAGAGTTAGAATTAGTAGCAATTAATGAAAAATGGGATTTAATAGGCATTACCGAAACTTGGTGGGATGAATCTCATGACTGGACTGTTAATCTGGATGGCTATAACCTATTTAGGAAATCTAGGGGCAATGGTAGAAGAGTAGGAGGGATTTGACTGTATGTTAAGCTGGAATTTAAGCCTATAGTCAGAGAATATATTTATGGCGGAACTAGTGATTAAGTTGAATATTTGTGGGTAGAGTTAAATAGCGGAGCAGCAAATTCCAAAAGAATATTAGTAGGAGTATGCTATAAACCCCCAAATATAGCTGAAAGTGAGGAAAAACAATTATTTTTACAGAGTGGAAATTCCGCTAAGCATGGGCAAGTTCTATTAATAGGTGATTTTAATTACCCTGAAATAAACTGGATAAATGAGACCAGCAGTTCAGCTAAGGGAAGCAAGTTCTTGAGTCCACTCAGGGATCATTATCTGGCCCAGGTTATACAAGAGCCTACTAGAAATTAAGCTATCTTAGATTTAGTCATCACAAATAATATTGATATAGTATCAAATGTTGAAATAGGGCAACCTTTGGTAAACAGTAATCACAACACAGTCTCATTTGAGATTGAATTAAAAAAACTAAATTTTAAGGGGCCAACAAAAACTCTTAATTTTAAAAGGGCATATTTTAACGGTCTAAAGGCAGCAACACAAAGTACTAGCGACTTGCCCGTCAAAAATGACGGCAATAAAATTGTAAGGCAGGTAATGCTGTTTGGTCCAGACATAAATTTTGTTGTTGTTCAGAGATCCTTCGGCGCTCATTGCGAGGCTGTTGGTTGTTGTATGTTTTTTCTCTCATAGGCGCTTTTGCTGTTATTGTTTGGTCGGCGGTGATCTGTTTTATCGCTTATTGCAAGGTTTTTTGTGCTATGAGCAGCGTTGGCGCTCGTGTGACACGTTGAATGTCTTTTGTGTTTATTGTGAGTTTTTTTATTTTTTATTTAATAATAATAAATGTATTAATTAATATACTTTATCTATTTGGAAGTAATATATGCAGGAAGCATTGTGTTGAAGAGCTGACAATCTGTTTTGATGTTGCTGCAGCATACAATATAGGTTTGCAGTGTTTTTGAGCTGAGGTGTAAGTGTCAGAAATCTGTTCAGTGTGTAGTGTAAATATACTGCGTGCGCAAGGAAAAGCCGTTAGGGTAGCTGTGTACATGCGCATTGTGTAAGTTAGGGTTTTTAAATGGCGGTGAATGTGTGGTACGCTGCTGTGTATGATTTAGCATCCTTGCTAAAAGCGTATCTTGTACCTCGTACGTCTTTTTTGAAAAGCCGTATGTGCTTGGTGGTGTTTTGCGTCTTTAGGATCCTTTAGCCTCGTTTTCGTTTTTTTTTTTGGGTATTCATTTTTTTTCTCGCTTAGGGGATTTTCATGTGTCTAAACTCGGGAATTTGGACTTAAATTGAGGTGTAACTTCAGTTGCAGAGGTCCTGGGTACCCCCCCTTGCTGTGGGTAAGTTTTTTATGTATTTTTTGTGTGTATTTATTGTGTTTTTAATGTTATCCGTTTCTTATTTTTTTATGCTAAGTCCATAATTTTTCAGTTTTAAGTCCTGCAACTCAGCTAAATCCCGCTAAAAGTGCTCCGGGTTTAATGACTCACCTCGCTATGCGAGGCTCGCCGGCAATGAGCACCTTCGGCACTCATTGCCTAAGTGCTCCGGGTTTAACGGCTCGCCAGGACTGAGCGCCTTCGGCGCTCATTGCCTAAGTTCTACGGGTTTAACGTCTCACCACGCTACCCGAGGCTCGGCGGCGCTCATCACTAAGTCGTACGGACTCCGCAACCAGCGTGGACTATTATAATATGTGATAGACTAGGACAGAGAACTGACGGGTAAAAATACTGAATATAAATGGACACTTAAATCCTTACTAAATATACATACTTATCACCTTATACCAAGTGGGAATAAAAATTAAAATGAGTAAATCACATCCAATGTGGCTTAACAATAATTTAACCATCAAGATACAGAGTAAAAAACAGTAATTTAAATTATAAAAACAAGAGGGGACAGAGATTGTTTTACAGGATTACAAGGAAATCAACAAGGCTTGCAAAAGGGCTATTAGACTGGCTAAAATAGAAAATGAAAAGTTAATTGCAAAAGAGAGTAAGACTAACCATACAATATTTTTAAAGTATATGAATGGTAAGAAGGTGGGGAAGGAAGCTATAGGAACATTACAATGTGACACAGGCAGTCTGAAAATCAGTGACCAGGAAAAGGCAGATGAGCGTAATAGGTTCTTTTCTTCGGTATACACAAGGGAGGTACCAGTGGTTGGGACACTGCAACATAATGGGGCTACACTACCTTTACCGAATAATTGGTTAATGCTGGAAGTAATCCAAAAGTGGGTTGAAAAAATAAATGTTAATAAAGTCCCGGGTCCTGATGGAATACATCCACGGGTACTGAGGAAACTGGGTTCTGTAATAGCGAAACCATTATATCTAATTTTTCAAGATTTACTCAACACAGGGTCTCGACCAGATGACTGGAGAAAAGCAGACGTGATACCTATATTTAAAAAGGGAGAAAGAAAAAATCTGGGAAATTATAGACCAGTGAGCCTCACTTCTGTAGTGGGGAAGCTTTTAGAAGGGTTAACAAGGGATAAATATACAAGAATATGTCTATTTGAACAGGATTATAAGTAGGAGTCAACATGGATTTATGAAGGATAGGTCATGTCAAACAAATCTAATTCGTTTCTATGAGGAGGTTAGTAGGAACCTGGATCAGGGCAACTCAGTGGATGTAGCCTTTTTGGATTCTGCAAAGGCTTTTGATACAGTGCGACATGGGAGAATATTGTGCAAACTAAGAGATACAGAATGTAACGGATCTACTGGCACCCCGACCGGGTACCTCCGTTGATAGACGCGTCCAAGTTTGCGCCGAGGACTACAAGCACCGCACCGGACACCAAAACCACCACAGACTCCAAGGATAGTACATCAGGAACAAGCGTTCAGTAGTTACAGCTCAAGGGAGTATGCAAAAGCATAGCAATCCCCAGTATGATAGCGATCCCCTCCAATAACGCGACGAGACTACGTTTTGAAGGGTCAAGTAGAACTATATTTTAATGACAGGGAATCTCCTTTTATGCAATGGTGCCCTCTGAAGGGCTACACCCACATAATTATCACAACAGCCAATTATCTACATGGTTCAACCCCCACGTCTCCTCCCCTCAGATAACAGGTAACACAATTAAAACAGACACAATTTTAACCACATTCTGGATGTACCCCAAATACAGGGGGTACACCTTTAAGCACACCATTCAATAGCTCTCACCCAGGGGAACAACATATACAAAATTGGCATGAATCAGACCAGGGGTTCAAAAGTTAGTAAAAGTATGTTTTTACACATAACACACAGACATTGCACATATCCCCCATACAATACACATATAGGACAATAGGTGAGTCACACCTCCCTGGCAACTTGGATACAATCAGACATTAATTAGATCATTCTTCTTTGTTCTTATCAGAGAATGAAAACACTTTGGAAAATGCAAGGATCCTTTACAACTTTCTTATCTCTTGAATCTCTGTAACAGGATTATCTATTAGCCTAGGTCTGCTAAAGTCTGGCTAATATTCTGAGCCAATATATTCTGTAGAACATCAACCAACATACATATAGTAGGATCATATTTTAACCATAATAATCATAAAACAGTTTAAAACAGTGATGGGTTCCGCTACACAGAAATTGCAGTAAATATCTGCTCATGGATTCTCACCCAAGATTTAAAGCAGTACATGGCCCCGTCCATCGTACCTTTGATGCGGTGCAGTTGTCATTTCCCCTTAGTAGATAAACATCCATGACGGTTTGACGGTGAGCTTGGTGTTCTTGGGGTTATAGGCAGCATTCCTCCTACTCCAAACACGGTGAGTTGAGTTGATGCCAAAGAGCTCGATTTTGGTCTCATCTGAGAAAAATACTTTCACCCAGTTCTTCTCTGAATAATTTAGATGTCCATTGGCAAACTTCAGATGGGCCTGTACATGTGCTTTCTTGAGCAGAAGGCCTTGCGGGCGCTGCAGGATTTCAGTCCTTCACGGCATAGTGTGTTACCAATTGTTTTCTTGGTGACTATGGTCCCAGCTTCCTTGAGATCATTAACAAGATTCTCCCGTGTAGTTCTGAGCTGATTCCTCACCGTTCTCATGATCATTGAAATTCCACGGGGTGAGATCTTGCATGGAGCGACTGGCAGTTATTTTGTGTTTCTTCCATTTGCGAATAATCGTACTAACTGTTGTCAGCTTCTCACAAGCTGCTTGGCGATGGTCTTGTAGCGCATTCCAGCAAATCTTGTCCCTGACATCCTTGGACAGGTTTTTGGTCTTGGCCATGGTAGAGAGTTTGGAATCTGATTGATTGATTGCTTTTGTGGACAGGTGTCTTTTATACAGGTAAAAAGATGAGATTAGGAGCACTCCCTTTTTACCTGTATAAACATCACATGGGAGCCAGAAATCTTGCTGATTGATAGGGGATCAAATACTTATTTTCCTCACTGACCTGCAAATCAGTTTATAACTTTTTTTTTACATGCATATTTCTTGTTTTTTTTTTGTTTGTTATTGTGTCTCTCCCTGTTAAAATACACCTACCAGTAAAATTATAGGCTGGTCATTAATTTGTCAGTGGACAAGGTGAAGAGGAAGATGGCCAGAGCAGCCCATGAATCTGGTGGTGGACCACCACCAGTTATTACATACTGCACATGGTAGGGGACCCTGAAGGAGTGGATCTAGCCAGAGGCAGTAGTGGGCCTTCCAGGACAGCTGGACACAGATTTTCCAAGACCCATGCAATGTGAGTATCATATACACCATCACACCTTCATATGCACACACATGAACCACACACACATAGATAACCATGCAATAACAATGTAAATCTAGGAAGCAAACATATCATTATCATAATTTTTATCAATGAAATGTCTGCCCAATACCTGCAGTGAAAACATATTCTGAGATTGATTTGACATCCATAAGTGAGTACATGTATGGGTGTGCACACTGTAGCATATGTGGGTACAGACTCTGACAGACTGCATGTTTGTGTCATGTACTAGCCTAACCTGAACCATGTTTCATCTGCATGTTAACAACCATTACTGAGAATTGGTAACAGATTGGTCAGTCTCACACACTGCACAACAGCTTCAGCTGAGCACATGTCCTAATGAACTTCAGATCGCACACCGCAGCATAATTACATATATTGATATGAGTCATGAGCCAGAATGCTCATACACAGGTCAATGTTTATCTACGTAAAACCACAGCCAATTACAAGTGACCATGATATCAGGGATATGGAAACACACAGCAAACATTTGTTTAGAGAATCCCAACTCAGATACTATTGTCCTTTCATTTCAGTACCGAGGAGTTCTAGCCCGCCCACAGAGACACAGGCAGTTGCTCCACTGGAGGAGGAACCACATCCACCCCTGGAAGCGGTGGTTGAGGAAGGCAAAAACATTTCAAAGGGCCCGGGACTGTCACAGGAAGCTGGCCCATCAGCAGGAAGATGGCCACCCATATCACCAGTGTGGGAATCACCCCCCGGGCTCTTACACGCATCACTTTTCTGCCATCTCCAACTCAAACTCACATGTTTTGGAGGAAGCAACCACCACCACCTCCACAGATATCCTGGTGCTGGAGACAACCATCAGCAGGCCCACCACTACCACCGCTCCTCCACTCCTAACCTGGGGTCATCCAACATGGCTCAGCCAACATGGGCCCAGCCAACATGGGCTACAAAATCCCCACGACTGACACCATAGTCATGGCCGAGACCTACACCATTGCCATGGCCGAGACCCTCACCATCGCAATGGCGGAGACTGACACCATCAACAAGACGGACTCCATACCCTCCGGCACCTCTGTCATCACCATCTCCACCGGCACCCCTTTCATCACCAAAGCCCATCCAAAGGCCCAGCAAGTCACTTTGAGAGAGCTCATGCACAAAACTCAGAGGGAGGATGAAAGCCATTACACCATAATGGAAAACCTGGCACTCCAGCTGGAAAGGCAGAATGACATTGCAACCTCCCTTTGTTGACAGCATCAGATTGCTATGTGGTGAGATGAAGAGGCACAATTGAAGGATGGAGAGGTATGAGCAAAAGGCAATTAGGGATAGACAAGCCCAGAGAATACTCATTGAGCGGCTATTGGAATTGGCGGAAGGTCAGGTCATATCTCTCCAGCCTTTGGCTCCACAGGCTTGACCACCATCTCAAACAGAGCCGGTGACTTCCTCATCTCACAACTTACCTCCAATGCCAGCTGCTACTCAGCCACGCCAGATGGACGCATCCTTCACTCCAACACCTCCTCTAAGTGGTAGACGCAGTAGGCGCGCAGGCAAGGAAGGTGGGAGCCCAGTGTGTACACGTATGGTTATGTTGAATATTTCAGCAATTGATGTCTAGTGTGGATTGCTGCTAAGACAAGGTGTTTAAGTCAATCCAAACAGTGTTCTGATTGATATCTTGTTCTTGTCTCTGTAAGTCTTAATAGCCCAATCTCGCAACCATGCAGGAATGTTCCTCAACCTCTTCTTTCTTTTTTTCCAGATTATGATCATCTGTTTGGGATTATTCCTTAATATTTGAAAACACACTGTGTGTGGAATTGATTTGTATGACATTATCCATGATTTATTGCATCTGTTTAATTGAGCAGATGATGGCCAGAAGTAAGTGCTATGCGCATTACTGGTTACTTTCATTAAATGGAGTGATTTTTGATGATCCTTTTTTTCATCATATTCCAGGTTCAGTGGTGTAGGGACTGCATGTGACCGTGGTAGGTGCTATGCATCATGATTATTCTAGACTATGAAATTACCCCTTTTCTTTTGCTGTTATCACGTGTCAGTGTGTTTTCAATGGTTGGGGTTTTGGGACATCCACATACATCATATTTATGTTACATTCCTATATCTGTAAAACAATGACAAACTGCCGTAGTTACTATGCAATACATAAAAAAATAATACTAATATAATAATATAGGGTTAATACACATTAAAGGTCCAATTTGAGATACTGTGGAGTATCAACAGTTCCCATAAGGGCTAATAACAATATGTATACCAAAATATTGTCCTGTGGATTTTGGTACGCATTTAAGTAATAACACCTACACCTAAAAAATAAACTAAGATCATTTTTTGAGTATTAAAACTAATAACAATATGACAGGTGATAATGTGAATTGATTGATAGCAATACACTTGATGTGATTTCCTTAAATGATAATCGGTTTACATCTTGGCACATGGCCACCAGCAATGGATGGGCGTAGCAGAGATTGTCCCTGATGGAGGTGAGTTGGCTGTTGCTCCACTTTCACTCACTCTGCACTGTCTTCAGGTGTGTTTGAGGCCCTTCCGGGTGAGTTAGAGTAGATTAGTTTGGTGTATGAGCCCCTGGTACTTGATGTTTGTCACGTGGTGGTGTCATTTGGCCACTATTTGTTTTCCCAATCTAGATCTGATGAGTGAGATGTATATTAGATTATCTTTTTAGTTTTAGGGTTCACATTAGAGCCTCTGGGAGTGAGAAAGGGATAATATTGCAGGCAGTTTCATGTTTTTGTGTTGCAATTTAATCAATCTTTAATGTCTTTATGCATCTTGCAGCCACATTGTTCATATTGGCATATGAATGACCATTCCAACATATGAAAAAATAAAATATTTTTTAAGGCCTATTTGTTCCTTGGGAATTGTTGTGCAATGTATTATATTGCCTTCCATTACTTCCCCATATTTTAAAGTGCAGTAGTGTGTTTTAACTGTATTTTACAGTGTTACATACTAGTCTGTAAACCATGGGCATAGGAGCCAAAAAAATCTGGGGGGGGGGGGTAAAATTTAAAGAGACAAAACAACTGTGGACCTGACTGGTGCATTCAACTCTACCCGAGGACAGGCAGCAGGGGTGGATCTACTGCCAATGCACAAAGGCCCTTTTCTGGGGAGGGGGGTCAGTGCTGCAGTGTCCCCCCTTTTTTTTTATAAGTTTAAATTATATATATATATATATATATATATATATATATATATATATATATATATATATATATATATACAGTTGTGCTCAAAAGTTTGCATAACCTTGGACAATTGGTAATATATGTACCATTTTTAAAGAAAACATGAGTGAGTAGGCAAAACACATTTCCTTTTTTTCTTATGGTATTCATGTTCAACTGTAGGTCATAACAGAATGGCACAATCATAAAACAAAACATGGCAACAAAGAAAAAAATAAAATGACGCTGTTCAAAAGTTTACATACCCTTAGTTCTTTATACTGTGTATTGCCCCCTTTAGCATCAATGACAGCGTGCAGTCTTTTGTAATAGTTGTTTATGAGGCCCCTAATTAATGCAGGTGGTATAGCTGCCCATTCATCTTGGCACAATGCCTCCAGGTCATGCAACGTCTTTGGTCATCTTGCATGAACCACACGTTTCAGATCTCCCCAGAGTGGCTTGATGATATTAAGGTCAGGAGACTCTGATGGCCACTCCAGAATCTTCACCTTTTTCTGTTGTAACCACTGGAGGGTCAACTTGGCCTTGTGCTTTGCAGTGGGGATGGTATTCTTTTCGCTATATGCCTTGTTGACCCCTCTCCAAAAATAGCGCTTATGGTTGTGACCATAAAGCTCTATTTTGGTCTTGTCACTCCAAATTACAGTGTGCCAGAGGCATGTCAAGGTATTGTCAGGCATATTGTAACCAGACTTTTTGTGACATTGGCGCAGTAAAGGCTACTTTCTGGCAACTCATCCATGCAGCTCATTTTTGTTCAAGTATCATCGTATTGAAACAAACACACCTTGTTTACCTGTGAGTTTTTCAGTGTATTCTGAACATTTCTTCTGGTAGTTGTGGCTGAAATCTTTCTTGGTCTACCTGTCCTTGGCTTGGTATCAAGAGATCCCTGAATTTTTCACTTTTCATTTTCAAGGCTCTGGGTATCTTTTATAACCCTTTTCATCTTTTTGAGGTTCCATTACCATTTTCAAAAAATTGCATCAGTAAGGTCTCCATTCAATTGAGCACATTTTAGTTACTGGAGAAAATTGCAATTGAATGGAGGCCTAAGTCTTCTCATAATTCCTTAGGGCTACAGGAAGGGTCAAAAGGCTTCATCTGATGAATTTGAGAATGTTTTGGATATGCATTAGGCATACTTTTTTTTTCTTTGAATCATTACATCAATATACAAATGTGCACTTTGTATTTAGCTTAAATGAATCACATATAATAGTTGTCAAACTGTGAGTTGTTGTCACACTTGCGAGCCTCGCAAAGTAAAGCGAGCCGTTGAGGCACGAGCTAGCAAAACCAACGACTTGAACCACTGAACTGGAAAAGACACCCAAAACACACAAATATGCCTTAAATTCACTTACACAGGGAGCCTGTGAGTTGAGGTTGTGAGTTAATTTGAGGCATATTTTGCCCTTTTTAACAATTGAAAATCGCAGAAGTTGGGGGAAAAATGGCAGCCAAAAAAAACGTAAAAATTCTGAAACAAGATGAAATTGAGGCTCAGCCAGGCCAGGCATGCAGAACTTAGAAAATACATGACGCAAAAGACAGTAACACTTATACCAACAACGCCAGGCAGGACTTACACAGGCATGCAGGACTTAGAAAATACACCATGGCAAAGACAGTAACACACCAACGATGCCAGACATGTGGGACACAGACGAACAACACCAGGCATGCGGAACTTAGTAAATACATGACGTCAAAGACAGTGACACTTACACCAACGACGCTAGGCACGCGGGACTTAGAAAATACCCAACGGCATAAATACTAACACTTACACCAACAACACCAGGCATGCAGGACTTTGAAAATAAAACCAATCAGCACACGCCACGCAAAGATTCAGCAGAGACACAGAGGAGAAAGACACAGGTAGGAACAGGGGGAGATGGTGGAAATAGACACATGGCAAGTTGCAAGTTGCCGAGGACTGTAAAGAGCGGTGTAGTAGATGGGAGGAGAGGCTCGCAATGAGCACAGAAGGAGCTCATTGTGAGCCACACGATGAGTGCCGAAGGTCTTCAGAGGGGGCATGTCACGATCTGCTTCTTCTAGGGGGCTTGATATGAACCTAGTTCAAACCTACCCCAGAATCATGTAGTTTCTGTTCTCTGTGGCACAAAAGATGTCTTCTGAAGAGGGCAAGGCCCAAAAGGTACAGGCAGAGAATACTGGATCCAGGTTACTTAGTGGCCCATGGCAAGACCACTCCCCAAGTCAGGATACACCACACAGAAATAGTCTCACACCTTGTTTATGTGAAAACTATCTCTAAACCTTTATCTGGAAAACACACGTATATAAACTCTTTACAACATAGTAGAGGGAGGGGCTACCTGAGGTCAGCTCCTAATGGCCTCTGGCCAATCCCGTAGTGTTACACCATGGGAAACATGAGACTCCTCCCAGGTCCGCCCACTAGGTGTGGCTACCTAATTCCCTTGGCTTCTAGCTCTCAGGAGAGACACATGTCCTTTTGCTCTGCTCCCTACACTGATAGTTGGGAGTGGACCAGCTGTAGACCCCCTGGAGTTATGGTGCCTCTGTGTCTGTGGAGATCCCATTGTTTATGGCTCCTATCTCTTAAGTGAGTGTACACGAGGGATTAGCCTTTGTGGTCAACCGACTCCTATGACAAGATGTATGTGTAATATGTACAATAGGGCTACTCTCTACTATAATATACATTTATATATTTACAAATATAACACACAATGTTGCCCCCACATATAACCAATATCTCCCATTAGCTCTGTCACAGGACACTCATTACACTGAGCCTAAACATGGGAGTTATGGTATTTAGGGTTGGGACAGGGCTTTCTCCATCAATCCATGTTATGCATTATGATGACTTTATTAATGGTGATGAGAAAACCCTGCTCCTCCCCCTAGCCCACAGCATAACAATATACAGTATAACAGTGGATCTGTGAGCCCCAAACCCCCCAGTTATCATATACAATATAACAAATGGCTCTTAAATGTGACCATTGCTGCTAGTCACAACCTGGCTGTGCCAGTCACAACATGGCCTTCTGCTATTCAGGCCAAATCCAATATGGCCACTGGCTGATTCATGACAGGGCAGAACATTGCATTGTGTGGTAAACAGCATTGCTAGGCTTCAAATTTTATTGCCATCATTTTTGATGGGCAAGTCACTAGTTTCTTATAAAAATGATGTCAATCACTAATCATCACTCAGGTAAACTGAAAAGGCTGAAAACACATTTCATTATAGAAATATGAATGGACTACCTTTTTTAATACAATATTTTCCAGAAACATTTATTTATCAGCAAACTTTCTCCTCCCAGAACCCAGACAGAAAAATACTCAGTAACTACTAAATATGACTTTTCTGGATACAGTTTAGTATTACAACAGGATACACATAAACAGTGAGGTTAACTGTATAATATTAACTATAATATTAATATTTAAAATAGTTATGCTACTATGTTAAAGCACAGAAACACGTTTGTAATTTGTTAATCACAGTTTAATTGAACATGATTTATTGTCTGGTTAGTATGCCAAAAAACAAAATTAGAGGCACTCAGAAAACAAACAAAATGTAATAGGTTAATTCTATGTATGTGAGAACCCACTCTAAGATTAGTCTATTTTAGCTTACTCGTGACCTAAACAGGGAGAAATATCTGGTAGTATATCGGTCTGGTCTCACTGAAAAGTGTGAGCCAGCCCCAAAATACCAGACAATTCTAACCTTAATAGGAGAAGTAGCAAACCTCAGATGTACATTTCTGCCCTTATTGGGCCACATCAGTGGGGTGTAGCTGCACTCCCTAAGGTATAGTGAGCACGGAGTCCACATCTGGAGCTCCCTATCACCCTTAAGGAAACTAAGTCCCATGGGTAATTCAAATAAACAAAAAACAGAATTACAGGTGCTCAATCAGAGGACAAGTTAAAATTAATAGGTAAATTATGGACATGATAACCCACTATTAGATCACTTACTCCCTTCACAGGGAGAAAGATCCTGTAATATATCAGTCTGCTCTAAATCAAGGGAGTGATGTAGCCCTGTAATACAAGGCAATTATACCCTGAAAAGGAGAAAATAGCAAACCCCAGACATACAGGACTTTTCAGTGGGATGTAGCTGAATTTCCTAAGGCACAGTGAGCAATGATAAGTGAATGGCAAACAACTATAGTTTGATTGCAGTAATTATATAACACTCTGTGTTCTACAATAAATTTGCCATTTAAATGCTGAACATTAGTAATATTGGTATATATTTTTATATGTATTTTTATAATTTATATACAGTGAATCAATTTTTGTTTGCAAGAACGGGTCTAAGAGGCCCATTGTGCAACTAATATCATGGCAGCATTCAGCATTGAAGACCTCTTGCTGAGTGAATAGGTTAACTGGCCTTCCTATCTTAATTACATTAACTGTTCTTACTCTACACCAAGACTAATTCAATTATTAGGACTGCTTTGTGCTCCCATGTATGTAAGTCCCTGTGTGTTTCAATAAAGTGCATTACCCATTTTGAAAGTATGCAAGCCTGTCAGATGTATTCCTGAGGGGTGGAAATAGCTTTTTTAATCTGTTTGCTCCAGTCCAGCTACCAAGGAATTCTGCATCTATGTTTCAGAACTACATGTCTCCTCTCCACAGATCCCAAAGCAAGTCTTCTTAGCACAGATACACAGAAACTTGCAAAAGAAAAGGTCTAAATGATTGGATCAATTCATTGGCTAGTTCAACTGGTCCCTCCTAGTATCATTGCAGAGTCCTGAAGCAAGCATCCTCCTCCAGAGGGCCTAACCCATGGGATGTATTCATTCACCATTCCAGATGGTACCTCTTCGTAACATTGTACTCTTATCTAATAATAGTTTGGTAATGCCCGCTGGAATTTTGTCTCACGCCTTTTTCCATTTTAATGTATGGTGCAATTGCAGTTTTCAGTCTAAAATCCTTCATTTGCTTTGATGAAATTCCCCATGTTACTCTAAATGAAATTCTGCATATACATTTAATGTTCTATTTCTAAGTATCAAGGCTTTTCTTGCTAATGCTTAAATTCATTAAGTATGCAAAGCATAGACATTGCTTTGTAAGTGATATTGACCCTAATGTCAGTTAATGAGTGATTACAGCATTGCAGAGTGATTCTTTTTACTATATTTGCATATACAGAAAAGTAAAAAGTATATTATAAGAATGTCCCATTATAAATATACCTAATCGATTGATAGGTATGTGTACATTTAATATAATGCAGTAATTATGTGTATTTATTAAAAAAGGTGCATAGAGGAGAGTTAATTAAACATATATGTGATGTGTAATGTAATCAGACACAACAATGACTGGACACATGACATCCTATATGTGTTATTGATTTAATGAAGATACATAGATTATGTGAATTATATATTGTCCCTAATGTAGTTGCAGAATAAATTGCATAAAGGGTTAGAGTATTGGCTCTGCTAACACACATAGCAAACTCTCTTCTCTGAATAAATACTGTATATATATTTTTTTTTCCACTGATGTAACTGGTGTGTTAATACAGTGGAGTAAATGAGTAAACCTCTGTCTCTTTAGTATTATATGTAAACCATCTCATACTGGTGTTGCCATACATGGAATTAAAGCCCCATGATCAAGGCCCTCTATAAATCTAATATATATAATAATATATATAATAAATCAAATATAAGACAACCATGTTCAATTATATTTAAATATTGTTGAACAATAGCTTGATTAATTAAAAGTACTGTAAAATGCTTGATTCAATGTGAGGTATACTCCACCCAGTGGACAGATAGAAAAATGCAATTTTTACATTTAATACTTCACTAAGAAAATGTTTTTTTTTAAAGATATTTGACCACTGAGGAAGCCTTCTATTAGATGAAACACATTTGGTTCTATTACATATGTTTCTATCTAAGCCATTATTGTATTTGCAATAATATTTTATTTTGTTTTATGTATTTCATTTGGCTGTACATTTTTTTATATTGGACAAAAGTATACAACATTGATAAAATGTAACTGTGGCTTGAGCGTGTATATGCTAAAGCCATTTGATCTTTCATTAGCCAGTACACTGGAGTATTTACTATACTAATTTAGTCAATCTTGTTAAGAGTCACTCTGGATTGAGAATACTGTCCTAGGATCTGAAATCTACTTACACCCATAAGTACCACATAGCGGTGGAAGCTGGATAATCCGATGTCCAGATAGTAAAGATCCAATGACCCCCAAGGGAGCTCCAACAGCAGAAGGACAAATTGAGATCATCCAGGAGGCTGTGTGGAGAGGATCTCCAGTGACGCGCTTTGCATAACTCATATAGTAAGGTAATAAAATGTGAGTGTTTATTTTCCTTCTTTATCGCTACATTTTCTTTTTGATAAATAGTGAATACATTTACCTTGAACTAGCAGGAGGTGCACTTATCTCCCCCACCCTTTTTCTTGTTCATCTTAATTTTTTTAGGGTATTGCAAATTTGTTCATTTTCCTATAAACTACAACATAATGCACATCTAAACAGAAAATTGAGAAAGTCACTTAATGGTACATTCAGCTACTAAGTGCTGTCTGCCTGATGTGGAGTATATTTATCCTATCTACAAAGGAACTGAGTTCACACGGTTTCCCTAACACCCACCCACTATTCTCTAACATGGTTTGCATACAGCTTTCTCAAAGAGAGAGACACACAAACTGTGCCAAAGATGAGGCAACTTCCTTTTAAAGCTGACGCCCCACTCAATTACAAAAAAAGAACCAATACAATTTTATTAAACTTATTTATATTTCACATATATTGATATCATCAATTGTCCATATGGCATTTTGTAATGTTGTTAATGTTCTAGGATATTCTATTGTTGGAGAATGAATATATGCAATGGATCAAAACTTCATTATATGTGTGAAATAGTGTGATAATGTATCTATTGTTTGTGTATTCTTTTTTATTTATATTCCAAATCGAGTTTTATCATAAATAAAACAGAATAATAATTATAAATCTGGAAAACACAATGCTGATTGGAGGCAAATGTGTATCATGTTCTATATATGATTGTTATGGACAACTCCTATTCCTAGTGGCTATGAGAGGTGACATCACTCTCGGGATTGGATCTACTGTCTTTGTCATGTCTCTCTGACTGATTCAAGAGCTTTGAAAACAGAATGACATAAGTCAGAGACTTAGTCAAATTGATTTGTTTACAAGAAATCTTAAATAGCTTTAAAGCCAAACCCACAAGGTGTGTCGTCATGTATGTGCGGTTGAACATATATTAGGACTCATGGTATTGACAATATAAAAGGTGACAACCTTGAGTTAGAACCGCAAGCCAAACTTTCTAGCAAACAAGATTACAATCTTTAGTTCTACACATACAACCTTTTAATAAACAAACAGTTTGCAGTTAGACTATAATTCTTTATAGCATTTAATACCTTACAATCCCTCCTTTTGTTCTAAGAGAAAAAACACTAGATGTGAAACTCAGGAGAGTAAAAACTCCAAAGGACAGACATTGCTCGCAACTTAGTCACCTGTTCCCTCCTCAGTTGTTTTCTGGATATAAATAGAATCACAACGAGGTATCATAAGGCTTTGGATGGACATGTATACACTTTGTTGCTTACTGGTACTTAAGGCCTCTTTAGAGATACACTCTAATAAACAATTACAGATCATATTATCAACATATATTATGACTAATGCAGCAAAAATTAGCAAAATGTCAAAGATAATTTTTTGACCTAGGGCAACTAACCAGTTGCCTCGACCAAATGTTTAATCCATGTCACCAAACCAACCAGAACTCTTTTTTTTTCATGCATGTTGTACCTCATCCAGTTTCTCCAAAGCTACTTCTACCGTACCCTAATTGTCAATTATCATTATGCAGCATTTACAAATACACAGGTCCCTCATCTGCAGGCTAAAAAGTAATCTAGAGCCATTCTATTCTGAAACACCAATGTCCTTGTTCTTTTTCCATATTTAAGGCACTTATGGCCTCCTGGGTCTAAACAAAAGTTCAACCATGGCTTCAATAGTGTGTTTCAGCTGATAATAAAATGTGGCAACCCCAAGCGAGGCAATTATGATAGTTATTATCTTTGTGACTAGTGGGTTTAATAATCCATCAGTAGAGAAAGCTACCCTTCTCATCCTAAGCAACCCAGTGGGCAGTGTGTCACAGCATACTATAGCAGGGACTAACATTCCCAAAAAAACATGGTGCATGTTGCTCACATGGTGTAATCTTAGTAGCCTATCATCCGCACAGCCAATTCATACCTAAGGGCAGATGCAATATGGGTGGGCCGGTAGTTGTGGTGGCTGAGGAAATATTAGTTAAAATATTGAGTTTGTTTTTTCTGTCTGGACATACTGTTGCAAGTGGTGACTTTTGATTTATCGCCTGCCTAAGGTTTTCTAATGAATGATTATACCTTTGGTATACTACAGCCTGATCTGAGAAGGAAAAGACACAAAATTCCATTGGAGGGGTTGAGCTCCATTTTGGACAGTAACATTATTTTTTAAACTATGGCCATAAAGTTTTGGCTCTATCTGGGTGGTGGAGATTTGGGCATTACTAAAGGTAATGAATCCTGATGCACACTATTAACTAGACTAATAAACTGTGGTTCGTTAATGTTTGTCCAATTTCGCATATCAAAATGTTTCACTAAACCAGCAGATTAAGTGGTTTCCCAATCATGGGGAATCCCATATCCATACTATAAGATGTGTTTGCACATATACAACAATTTTCTCTATATGTGGCAATATTCTGGGTCATTTGATATGTTTGATTACAAACTCATAAAAGTGAATTTTCCTGGTGAGGATCAGGTGACAAATCCTTATTCTTCTGGATAGTGGCCCCTTTAACAAATGTCACAAGTTCATGTAAGCACAGGAGAGTTATGAAGAGGAGGTTTCTGGTGTTGGGACCCATTTCAGGTGACTTATGTGGTTCCAGGTGGGGCTCTTGTAGGTGAGAATGGCAGTCATGGTCAAAGCTTGGACAGATACTAGTGGCCAGGATAGAGGATCCAATAGTTTGTTCTGTAGTATCGTTTTTACCAGTACTTTGTCGTTGGGCTTGAAGGGGTGTGTCGACTGGAGGAAATGGTAAAGAGAGAGCTACATTACCATAGATGTGGTAAACATATTCTTCCTGCATAACTTTAAATAATACATTTCCCTGAGGCTCACACACCAAGAGAACCAGAGCCGGACAAAGGCCTTCCCATTAAGATTTAAAAAGGAGAGAACGCAGTTGGTTGCATTAGGGGCATCCTAATTTCAGCTATACAGCAATTAAATGTTGTGGCCAATTTTTAAAGGTGCCTTTTATGCCTTTGCAAATTTTGTCCTTAATGGTTCTATTAGTTTTTTCAACTTGTCCTGAGGATAATGGGTGGTAGGGAACATGGAATTTCCAGTCAATACATAGTAACCAAGCAGTTTCCTTGGTAACCTTGGAAAAAAATGAGTGCCTTTATCACTATTTCTCTGTAGTAGGCTTCCATAGCGAGGGACACATGATTTTGGCCACTACTTTTGCATTTTCCCTGCCAGTAGGAAATGCTTCTACCCATTTTGAGAATTGATCACAGATTAAAAGTAGGTAATTAAAGGGACCACTAGGTGGCATGTGAGTAAAATCAATTTGTAGTTGCTGCATGGCGCCATTGAATAAGTGTACATGCTCATGTACAACATTTAATCCTATTAGGGTAATTTTCATAACTGCTGGTCAACCAGAGTATGTCCTTATTACACAAAAACAAACAAAGGCATTTAAATCTCTGGTTCCACAATTAAGCTACCTGGTCAGAAGTATGCTAATTCAATAATAATGACAATGCCTTCACTACAAGTAATATTATATATCTATAATTTCTCTATTAGGGTAATCAATACATTTACCTAAAGAATACATTTCAGATAATTTTTATAACCTCTATAAATAGTAAATTTACTTCTGGTAATTTATAAATGTACCCAAATTAAGTGAGCCTATTATCAGGTATATATATCTGCCTATACAAAACAACAAAGTCAGAGGTGCTCATCAGAAAATGAACCAACCTTAATAGGTTAGTTCTATAGCCATGATAAGCCACTCTGAGAGCAACCTCTTTTAGCTCACTTGTGCCCTTCACAGGGAGAAATATCCATTCAGAGGTGGAGTCTACCCTGTCGGGATTAATATGACATGTTATTTTCTAAATAATATAGAATAATGAATTTTGAGTTCAGAATCAATTTATAGACATATATTCCTTTTTATAAAATAACATTTATTGAAAATACCAAAATCAACTAGTCTAATGATAAAAATGTAATGTATCAAATCAAATGCAAATAAAACAAAATATAACCAGCCAGATATTAAAAGAAAATTAATCCATCATATTGTATAACTTATTATTTTATGGCATCTTCTATACAATCCTTAAATCTCAATATAAAAGGTTTTCTCAATCACATGTACAATAAAACCTGGAATCGCAACCCAAAGAATAAAATCAGATAAATCAATTAATGAAAATTCACCCAAAATAACGTTTTAACATGTACTAATAATGTCTAATGATATTATAATATATCTATACAGGAATGTATTAAATATAACACAATTATGGTAAAGTATTTTATAATATAATTGATAAGTTAGCTAAGTAAAATAAATTTATCTGTATTGGTCAAAAAGAAAAATGAGATATCTAATTTTGTATTAAAATTTATATCCAGATTTATAAATTTCAATGACAAAATGAAATCTAAATAACTTTTTAATAAGAAATAAACCAAACAGAGAAATTATGGTAATGGTTTTCAATTATATCATAAAATAAAATAATTCAATTTATACATTACCAATTATGACAAGATTCCACTGGTTAATTCCAAAATTGTCTGGCCTTTTCCAGAGGATCAAAGTTTTCCTCTCTTACTTTCTTTTTCTCTCTCCTTCTCCCTGTGTCTCCTTTCCCCTTTGTCTCCTTCTCTATCCATAATTATACCTCATGCTTATCAGAATCCCAAATCAGTTAAAAGTATCTAGTAACCAATAGAATCTTTCATGATGTCATCACATATTTAAATTTTATAATGAATATATTTTTCTATAGAGACATTTATTCCTTGAACCATAAGATGGCGCTCTCGGACCTTGGAATTTTCATCCCTTTAATTAACTAATGACCCCTTTGACCCACAACCTATAAACAAAATGGGGTCATAAGAATGGTTATCAGTTAGATACCCCTAAACAGATGTATTATTCTGTGAAGCAGACTTGGTGTCTAGGAACAAATTGTTCACATGTGAAATCTTGGGGAGGATTCCATTATTTCTAAGGAACATAACCTTTATAGACCTTTATCCATTAGTTTAGGAATTCACAGATATGTATCTCTACAGAACAAAAAACCATTCAACCATGGATAACTCACTGGTGAAAAGCTGTGAAAACATATCTTTTACATAGATATATTTAAATAATGGAATTGCATGCATAGATATATATAAATATATAAAGCATATAAAATATTAATACATTAGCTATAAAATAGTGGTTAATAATTGGAATATCATATTATACTATAATATCCATATAAGATAGAACTTTATTCATACAAAAGTTCTGACAACCCACAGTTCTAACATCCGTATGTGTAGTGTTAACAAACAAATCCTTGTTGATACCTATCTAATTAATTATTATAATTATTATTATCGTTTATTTGTAAAGCGCCAACATATTCTGTAGCATTAATTTCAATATGAACACATTGCAAAGAATGGAGGGCCCTGTCTTAGAGCTTAGAACCCGGTGTCCATAGTGGTTTCCCCAAATATATATATATATATATATATATTAAGGGAGCAATGTATAAAGTTGCTATTTTTGGATTAAAAGAGTGAGGTACATTGTATTCTCATTTGCATGTCCCCGCCTTTTAGACATGCAAATGGACTTATTAATGTATTATTCGTTTTCTATATATATATATATATATATATATATATATATATATATATATATATATAGGTCTGTGTCCATACATATATAAGTGTACATCACATATAATAGTTGTCAAACTGTAAGTTGCCGTCACGCTTGCAAACCTCTCGAAGTAGGGCGCGCCGTTGAGGCATAGAAGCTTTCCGAGCTTGGAGCACTTAGGTGATAAGCGCCGAAGGTGCTCATCGTCCTGCGAGCCTCACGAAGCGAGGCGGGTAATTGAGGCATTGAAACTCAGAGCACTTAGGCAATGAGCGCCAAAGGAGCTCATCGTCCTGCGAGCCTCACAAAGCGAGGCGAACAGTTGAGGCATTGAAACACGTGAGACTTAGACTGAAATGAGCGCCGAAGGTGCTCCTGTGAACCATTGAGGCAAAATAAGCACCAAAGGTGCTCCTGTGAGTCTCGCGAGGCGAGCAGTTGAGGCATTAAAACACACGGGACTTAGCCTGCAAGCAGTTAAGAAACACAGGACTTACTTAGGCTGCAAGCAGTTGAGGAACACGGGACCTCGGAATCTCTGTGGCAAAAAAAACAAACTCGCAAAAATACGACTTTAACGGCCGAACCGCAATAATCGAAAAACATGAAAAAAAATAAAAAAAATAAAAACACAATTACACACAACACGCAAACTTAAGCTGAATTTGCCGAGTTTCGGCACTCGAAAATTGGCTAAGCGAGAAAAAAAATTACGGCTGAAAAAAATTAAAATAAGGCTTAAGGAGACCGCCAGGCACGTACGAGTTAGCCAGGAACGTAGGAGATAATACATTTATTCATTAATTAATTTATTGTTAACGTACATAAATTTTATAATTATTAATTAGTAATTAAAAAAAAAACATTAACACTGCACTAACAAACATTTACATTTTACAATGCACTTATATATATGTATTACTGCTCATTGGCTAACAATTATTGGACTCTCAAAGCAGTAAATATTTAAATCACTTTATTATGCTCTGACACCTGCAAAAAAAAGTAAAATTTACACTGCACTTAAAATAAAGTATATTTTACACTGCACTTACATATCTACATTACTGCTCATTGGACTCTCACAGCAGTTACATTTTGAAATCACTTTATTATGCTCTGAGACCTCCAAAAATATATACACTGTACTAATTTTTTTTTATAATTTACACTGTACTTATATATTTGTCTTCGCGATGAGCACCTAAGGTGATCGTTGCAAAGCAGGAAACTTGAAGTACACGAGGGGAGAGGCTCGCAATGAGCGCCGAAGGTCCTCAGAGGAGCAAAAGCCTTACATTGTGTGGCAAACAGCATTGCCATGGCTTTAAATTGTATTGTCTTCATTTATGATGGGCAAGTCACTAGTATACAAAACACATATATATATATATATATATATATATATATATATATATATATATATATATATATATATATATACACACACACACACACAATATACACGTATATACTTTCTTACCTGCCCGATGCAACACTCTACTTCCTGGGGTGAGGAGGGGGCCACGGCAGGCCAGATGTCCACAGTAGTCCAAGAGGGCTGCAAAGGTCAGCGGGGGGCCACAGGGGCCTGCTAGGAAAGAATAAGCCACAAAAGGCAGAGGGAGGCCGCATAAGTCCATGGATTGGAGCCACAGGGGCCTGCAAGGACCAAGGGGAGCCCAAGGGGCCAAGGGAGGCCACAGGGGGCCACAAGGGGACACATTGGCTGAGGGTGGCCGCAGAGGTCTGCGAGGGGCCGTGGGAGGCTGAGGGGAACACAGGGGCTTGGGGGGTCACAGGGGGGCCTTGGTGCCTGTGGGGGCACCCACATGATGTCTGCAGGGCCATAATGGGCCGTGGGGGCCACAGGGGCCTTGGGGTGTAATAAAGGCCCTCTGGGGGACACAGGGGGTCTGCAAGACATCCACAGGGCCCCCCATCACTTTTGTAGCACTTGTGATATTTGGCTAACTTTAGCTCTGAAACAGGTAAATCTGCATATCCCTGATTTCGCAAGCTTACTAGAAGTGATCAACAGCTCTTAAGTTTAAACAAAATGTACTCCAGCAGTCCACAAGGCCAAAGCCAAGGATAATCAACAACTTGACCTATGCATAGAGATTACAACTTTATGGTGTTGTGCTCAAATAATGTGACATAACAGGTGTATCAGGCATGGTTGATGCATGCTAACTACATGTCCCATCTTTTATTGGATTGCAAAATATAAATAATTGTTTATTGGCTTAGAAATGGGTGTTCTCCTGGTCCCCTTCTGGATTGCTAAGTGGTGGTGGTGAAGGGTCTTGTGTAAAGGAATGAAGCTGTGAGCTATACCATGTAGGACCACTGTAGATGGGCAGGTCATAGCAGAGATGTCTGACAAATCACAGTCCACTAGAGAAGGAACTGGCAACAAACTCCAGTATCACCTGTCATATTGTTAACAGGCCCTCAGCTCCTCTACCTCCTCCACCTCTTCCACCTCCTTCATTACGTTATACCGCAATTGGATATTGATGGCCAATCGCGGCTCATCAGGCCCCATAAAGGGTTTGCATCTCTGGGCCGTAACTCGCAGCATGGTGGAATTTAATAGCTCCGTAAAGCAGCCAAGTTTCAAGCCTGCAGTCTTTGCGGGCTTGCCGATGCCACTACAGGCTTCAAATTTAATGGGGCTGCACGTTAAAGTTAAATTATTAATATCCCTTCCTTTTTATTTCACATATATGAAAGTCTGTTTTTGTGTGATAGCTAGAGGAAAGCATCAATTACTCAATTACTAAGATTGGGTGACTGCTCTAAAAGTTCAATTTCTAATGCTTTAGGGGAATAATCTGACAATATTAATGATATTCTGTTGAATTTTGGAAAAACAGTCTGAAAACGTAAAAAGAAACCTATTGTAGTTAAAGAGTTGTATTTCTTAGACAAGCATGTACATACAATTTCTCTAGCATGTAATTCTCTAGAGGTGTCAAATAGCAGTGTCAACTGGGAACAAAATCATGTATTTATCTAGTTTACCCATCTCACATTAAAATATGTGACATTTACTGTACATATAATGGAAAATCTATTCCAATCTACATTCATATTCTATGTTATATAAAAATCACCTACTCATTTTTTTATCTAAATTGTATATTATATTACATGAAAGTTTAGTAAAAATGAAGTTTTCCATTAATTTCAAATGAGATAATTACTTACAGTACTTGTTGAACCCAAGCTCATCCCACTACTTGTATTAGGTGTTTCTCGAGTGACAATACAAAATCTGCTACATTCACTTATGACATTTTCTAGAAATATTTAATAATTATTTTTAATCGTGAGAAAATCTGGGATATGGCACCGCTCTGGAAGCAGCTGTAATAGTTGCCTAATTTGGGGGTTTTGGAAACTGGAGACATCAAACACCCAAGCATACAGAAATGTTGTTATTCACCCCCGACACACACAAAGCCAAAGAAAACTGGCACTGGTTTTGAAGTAGTAGCCCCGGGAGAGCCTAGAACATTTGCCTGTACTGACTAGATCTGATGCAATCTCACGGGAAGCGAGACCCAGAGAGACGAGCTGCACCAGAGGTTTGTCATGCGGCTGCATGTGACCAGTAGACGCAAGGAGTATCTGGGTGGAAGCTCAGAGAGCAACTTGTTGAAGGAATGTGCTGTGGCTACAAATGGCAGCAGTCAGGCGGTGAGACAACCTGATGGTGTGCTCAGAAACTAAGATGCATCTTGGGAGTTAAGCACAACCATAAAAGTTCACCTAAGATATCTGCCAGGGAAGCATTTGTGCTGAATAGCATTAAAGTGGGGATAAAGAGGAAAGGAGGAGGCTCTACTATGTTTGAAAGAAATGTGGCAAGTCCTGATCATTATAATGATAACCCATTTTACGGATAATTAGTCACTTGCCGTCAAAAATGATGGGGTAATATATTAATTTTCTGTTTCCCCTCTCCGTCTCTTTCCCCCCTCTCCCTATCATGTGTCTCTTCCCCCCTTGTTTGCCTCTTCCCCTTCTCCCTACACTTAACCCCTCTCTACCTCCCCTGTGTCTCTTTCCCCCCTCTCCCTCCCCCGTGTATCTTCCCCCTCTCCTTCCCCTGTGTCTCTTCCCCCCTCTCCCTCCCCTGTGTCTGTTCCACTTCTTCCTTCCTCCCTGTCTACCCTGTTTCCCTCCCCCCCTCGTTTGTCTCTTCCCCCCTCAACCACCCCTGTGTCTCTTCCCTCCTCCTCCACCTGTGAATCTTTCCCTCCCTCTCACTCCCCTGTGTCTCTTCCCCCTCTCCCTCCCCTGTGTCTCCTTCCTCCCCTCTCTCCCCCTGTGTCTCCTTCACCCATCTCTTTCCCCTGAGTCTCCTTTCCCCCTTTCCCCCTCCCATGTGTCTCTTCCCCCTCCCTCCACAGTGTCTCTTTCCCCCACTTCCCTCCCCTGTGTCTCTTTCCCCACTTCCTCCCATGTGTCTCTTCGCCTTCTCCCTACCCTGTTCCTATTTCCCCCCTCTTCCTTCCCTGTGTATGTTCCCCCATCTCCCTCACCTGTGTCTCCTTCCACCATCTCCCTCCCCTGTGTCTCCTTTTCCCCTCTCTCCCTGGCCTGTGTCTCCTTCTCCCCATTGCACCTCCCTTGTGTCTCTTTCCCCCTTCTCCCTCCCCTGTGTCCGCTTCCCCCATCTCCCTCCCCTGTGTCTCCTTTCCCGCTCTCTACCTACCCTGTGTCTCTTTCCCCCACCCTCCGCTGTGTCTCTTTCCCCCCTCACCCTCCACCAGTGTCTCTATCCCCACCTCTCCCTTCCCGGTGTCTCTTCCCCCCATCTCCCTCCCCTGTGTCTGATCCCCTTCTCCCTCCCTGGTGTCTCTTCCCCCCTCTTCCTCTCCCTCCCCTGTGTCTCTCCCCCCTCTCTTTCCCTCCACCCCCCTGTGCCCTCTCCCCTTCTCTGTGTCTCTTCCCCCTTTCCCTTACCTGTGTCTCTTCCCCCTCTCCCTCCACTGTGTCTCTTTCCTCCCATCCTTATCCCCTGTGTCTCCTTCCCCCCTCTCTCCCCTGTGTCTTCTCCCCATCCCCCTACTCTGTGTTTCCTTCCCCTCCTCTCCCTTCCCTGTGTCTCGTTCCCCCCCGTGTCTTCTTCCTCCCATCTCCCTCCCCTTTCGTTGTGCATTGCGCATGCATTGCATTTGCGCTCATTGCGCATGTGCGACCATTGCAAGGTGAGTATTTTGAGTTTCTAATCATAAATTAATATACTTTACCTATTTGTAATTAATATATACAGCAAGCAATGTGCTGAAGAGCTAACTATCTGTTTTGATATTCCTGCAGCATACAATGTAGGTTTGCACTGTTGTTGAGCTGAGGTGTAAGTGTCAGCAATGTGTGCAGTATGTAGTGTAAATAGGGTGCATGCGCAAGGGAAAGCCGTTAGGGTAGCTGTGTAGTTCCGCATTCTGTAAGTTAGTGTTGTAAAATGGCGGCAAATGTGTATGTGGTACATGGGTGTGGATGATTTAGAGTCCTTGCTAATAGTGTATGTTGTACCTTGTACAGGTTTTTGTAAAAGTCGTATGTGCTTGGTGGTGTTTTGCAGCTTTAGGGGTCAAGTTGCCTCGTTTTAATTTTTTGCGGCTGACATTTTTTCTTTCGCGTGTGTAAACTCTGTAAATTGGACTTAAATGTGTGTGCAAACTGACCCACAGATGTCCTGGCTGCCCCCCCCCTTGCTGTGTGTAATGTTTTTTTTGTTTTTTTTGTGTGTATTTTGTGTTTTTTAAATGTTTTTTTGTGTGCGCTGCCGTTAAGGTCGTATTTATGCGAGTTCGTAATTTTTTTTTTTAAAGTCCCGCGGCTCGTATTTTTTTGTGTAAGTCCGTATTTAGTCATTGCATGTTATATTTTTTTTTTTCAGAGTCCCGCTTCTGTGGCTGTTTGTAATTGCTTGTGAGGCAGCGTAGATCCTCCACCTCCGCAAAGGCGGCCCCTCGATTTGCGAAGGTCCGCATTTGCAGCCTGCAATGAGTCTTCAGCTCATTGCAGTCGACGTTGGAGCCTCCACCTTCCACAAATGCGGCCCCTCGCCACGCAACAGTCCGCATCTGCGGCCCGAACTGCGGCCCTCGCGAAGCGTGACGACGTTTCATAGTTTGACAACTATTATATGTGATTATTATTGGGGGAGGAAAATTGCATTTTTACAAGGTAGTGTTATCTTAGTGACATGCTTAGTAATTTTCCCTGAACTTACTGTCCCATCTCTCTCCAAGTGGTGTGGCCCCCTAAACTATGGACCTCTGTGTCTCAAGCCCAGGGAATCCTGGTATAATGCTTTATTAATATTTCCTGGGGAGAATGCCTCAGTTTGAAACCAAACATGACTGGGATTCCTTCATACATTAGTAAATGAGCAGAAAAACATCTCAACACAGTTTAACATGGCACATAGTGAAGCAAAATGTCTGACATCCCACACAAAAAACTCAATTAATCAACATGGTTTCCATAGTTCCGACAATTGTCAGAGAAAGGAGAGGAAATAGTAGCCCACTCCTGATGTTTAAGGCCCCTGTCAATCCAACAGTTCCATACGTAGTTTTAGGATCTCCATGAGCGTAACAGTACCAAACAGGAATACCCTCTTGATGTTTGCACTCTTATTTGAACCCTTGGCTGAATTAATTAGGAACTCAAGAGACATAGAAGGGATTACCATTGCAGAAAAGTTTCATAAGATCACAATGCTTGCAGGCAATATTATGGTAATAGTGACAAATCCTAGAATTTCCATTCCTCAATTACATAAAATGATAGTTACATAATAATGTCTCTTATTACAAAGTCACAGCGGTTCAGCAAGAACTTTTGCCATGCGTTTTTTGCAAATAACGACTCCCCCCCCCCCGTCCCCGGTATCAACATTATATATATATATATATATATATATATATATATATATATATATACAGTACCAAACAGGGATACCCTCTTTCTCCGTTGATGTTTGTACTCATATTTGAACCTTTGGCTGAATTAATTAGGAACTCAAGAGGATTACCATTGGAGAGCAGTTTCATAAGATCACAATGCTTTCAGGCAATATTATGGTAATAGTGACTAATCCTAGAACTCCCATTCCTCAATTACATAAAATCATAGTTATATAATAATGTCTCTTATTACAAAGTCACAGTTGTGTAGCAAGAACTTTTGCCACGCGTTTTTTGCAAATAATGCCCCACCCCCCGATCCCCAGTGTGAATATTATATATATATATATATATATATATAGTGCCTTGCAAAAATATTAACCCCACTTGACTTTTTACCTTTTTTGCTACATTACAGCCTTAAGTTCAGTGTTTTGTTAATCTGAATTTTATGTGATGGATCAGAACACAATAGTCTAAGTTGGTGAAGTGAAATGAGAAAAATATACACATAAAACTATTTTTTAGAAATAGAAAACAGAAAATTGGCATGTGCATATGTATTCACCCCCTTTGTTATGAAGCCCATAAAAAGCTCTGGTACAACCAATTACCTTCAGAAGTCACATAATTAGTGAAATGATAGTCCACCTGTGTGCAATTTAAGTGCCACATGATCTGTCATTACATATACACCCCTTTTTTGAAAGACCCCAGAGGCTGCAACACCTAAGCAAGAGGCACCACTAATCAAACACTGCCATGAAGACCAAGGAACTTTCCAAACAAGTAAGGGACAATGTTATTGAGAAGTACAGGCAAGGGTTAGGTTATAAAAAAAATCCAAATCTTTGATGATCCCCAGGAGCACCATCAAATCTATCATAACCAAATGGAAAGATCATGGCACAACAGCAAACCTGACAAGAGGTTGCCACCCATTAAAACTCATGGACCGGGCAGGGAGGGCATTAATCAGAGAGGCAGCACAGAGACCTAAGGTAACCCGGGAGGAGCTGCAGAGTTCCACAGCAGACATTGGAGTATCTGTACATAGGACGACAATAAGCCGTACGCTCCATAGATTTAGGCTTTATGGCAGAGTTTCAAAAAATAAAATGGCACGTTTTGAGTTTGTGAAAAGGAATGTGGAGGACTCCCAAAATGGAGGAAGGTGCTCTGGTCTGATGTGACTAAAATTGAACTTTTCGGCCATCAAAAAAACGCGTTGTCTGGCCCAAACCTAACACATCCCATCACCCAAAGAACACCATCCCCACAGTGAAACATGGTGGTGGCAGCATCATCCTGTGGGCATGGGAAACTGGTCTGAGTTGAGGGAAAGATGGATGGTGCTAAATACAGGGATATTCTTGAGCAAAACCTTTACAACTCTGAGCGTGATTGTAGGCTAGGATGGAGGTTCACCTTCCAGCAGGACAATGACTCCAAACACACTGCTAAAGCAACACTTGAGTAATTTAAGGGGAAACATGTAAATGTGGAAATGTGGTCAGACTTAAAGATTGCTAATTACAAGCGCAAACCATCCAACTTGAAGGAGCTGGAGTAGTTTTGCACGGAGGAATGGGCAAACATTTCAGTGGTAAGATCTGGCAAGCTCATAGAGACTGATCCAAAGCAACTTGGAGCTGTGATTGCCAAAAAAGGTGGCTCTACAAAGTATTGACTTTAGGGGGGTGAATAGTTATGCACATTGAATTTTTCTGTTATTTTGTCAGATTTGATGTTTGTTTCAAAATAAAAAAAAATTAAAATAAAAAAGTTGTGGGCATGTTCTGTAAATTAAATTATGCAAATCCTCGAACAATCCATGTTAATTCCAGATTGTGAGGCAACAAAACACACAAAAATTGCCTAGGAGGGTGAATACTTTTGCAAAGATCTGTATATATATGTATGTATGTATATATATATATATATATATATATATACAGTGGATATAAAAAGTCTACACACCCCTGTTAAATGTCAGGTTTCTGTGCTGTAAAAAAATGAGACAAACATAAATCATTTCAGAACTTTTTCCACCTTTAATGTGACCTATGAACTGTACAACTCAATTGAAAAGCAAACTGAAATATTTTAGGTGGAGGGAAGAAAAATAAAAAATAAAAACAATGTGGTTGCATAAGTCTGCACACCCTCTTATAACTGGGGATGTAGCTGTGTTCAGAATTAAGCAATCACATTCCAAATCGTGTTAAATAGGAGTCAGCATACACCTGCCATCATTAAAAGTGCCTCTAATTAACCCCAAATAAAGTTCAGCTGCAGTTTGACAAATCGAGTTCTGAGCACATGTTTCCCCTTAAACCACTCAAGTGTTGCTTTAGCTGTGTGTTTGGAGTCATTTTCCTGCTGGAAGGTGAACCTCTGTCCTAGCCTCAAATCACTCACAGAGTGGTACAGGTTTTGCTCAAGAATATCCCTGTATTTAGCACCATACATCTTTCCCTCAACTCTGACCAGTTTCCCAGTCCCGGCTGCTGAAAAACACCCCCACAACATGATGCTGCCACCACCATGTTTCACTGTGGGGATGGTGTTGTGATATGAGCGTTCTCTTTGATGGCCGAAAAGTTAAATTTTTGTCTCATCAGACCAGAGCACCTTCCTCCATACATTTTGGGAGTCTCCCACATGCCTTTTCACAAACTCAAAACGTATCATTTTGTTTTTTTCTGAAAGTAATGGCTTTCTTCTGGCCACTCTGCCATAAAGCCTAAATCTATGGAGCGTACGGCTAATAATCCTCCTATGTACAGATACTCCAGCCTATGCTGTGGAACTCTGCAGCTCCTCCAGGGTTACCCTAGGTCTCTGTGCTGCCTCTCTGATTAATGCCCTCCCTGCCCGGTCCATGTGTTTTAATGGGTGGCCACCTCTTGTCAGGTTTGCTGTTGTGCCATGATCTTTCCATTTGGCTATGATAGATTTGATGGTGCTCCTGGGGATCATCAAAGATTTGGATATTTTTTTATAACCTAACCCTTGCCTGTACTTCTCAATAACATTGTCCCTTACTTGTTTTGAAAGTTCCTTGGTCTTCATGGCAGTGTTTGATTAGTGGTGCTTCTTGCTTAGGTGTTGCAGCCTCTGGGGTCTTTCAAAAAAGGTGTGTATATGTAATGACAGAGCATGTGACACTTAGATTGCACACAGGTGGACATCATTTTACTAATTATGTGACTTCTGAAGGTAATTGGTTGCACCAGAGCTTTTTATGGGCTTCATAACAAAGGGGGTGAATACATACGCACATGCCAATTGCCAATTTTCTGTTTTCTATTTCTAAAAAATAGTTTTACGTATATATCTTTCTCATTTCACTTTAACAAATGAGACTATTATGTGATCCATCACATACATTTCAGATTAACAAAACATTGAACGTAAGGCTGTAATGTAACATAAAAGGTAAAAAGTCAAGGGGAGTTAATACTTTTGCAAGGCACTGTATATATATATATATATATATATATATATATATATATATATATATATATATATAATGTTGATACCGGGGACGGGGGGGGAGTCGTTATTTGCAAAAAACGCATGGCAAAAGTTCTTGCTGAACCGCTGTGACTTTGTAATAAGAGACATTATTATGTAACTATCATTTTATGTAATTGAGGAATGGAAATTCTAGGATTTGTCACTATTACCATAATATTGCCTGCAAGCATTGTGATCTTATGAAACTTTTCTGCAATGGTAATCCCTTCTATGTCTCTTGAGTTCCTAATTAATTCAGCCAAGGGTTCAAATAAGAGTGCAAACATCAAGAGGGTATTCCTGTTTGGTACTGTTATGCTCATGGAGATCCTAAAACTACGTATGGAACCGTTGGATTGACAGGGGCCTTAACCATCACGAGTGGGCAACTATTTCCTCTCCTTTCTCTGACAATTGTCGAAACTATGGAAACCATGTTGATTAATTGAGTTTTTTGTGTGGGATGTCGGACATTTTGTGCCATGTTAAACTGTGTTGAGCCATCTGTATGCTCATTTACTAATGTAAACCAAGTTAGACTATTGTGTTCTGATCCATCACATAAAATTCAGATTAACAAAACATTGAACGTAAGGCTGTAATGTAACAAAATGGGTAAAAAGTCAAGGGGGTGAATGCTTTTGCAATCCAACTTGGGTGGCTGTGTAGCAGCTGGTGTTGGTGGTGAAATGAGGAGGCCCCAGGCTCTGGTTGTGGTGGTGGTGGAGCCTGTGGACTGCCAACTTCACTTGCCGCTCCATAAGATGTGTCTGGGCTTGTCTGTCCCTATGAGCCTTTCGCTCATACCTCTCCATCCTTCAGTTATGCCTCCTAATTATATAGTGATCTGATACTGTTGACTTGATCAGTAGCAATATCATTCTGGCTTTCAAGCTCGGCTGTCAGCTATTGCATTACTCCGTAATTCCGATTATCTTCCATGTGGATGTGCCACAAGAGGTTCCTCCAGGTGCCTTCTGAGGGGCTGTGAGGTCTGTCACTAGACATAGTTGGACTGGGGATGGGCTGTGGTAAGGCCAGATGTGTTCCCAGTGTTGAAGTTGTTGCCTGTTGTGATGGTGTTGCCAGTGGTGATGGTGTTGCCCATAACAATAATGTTGCCTATGTAGATGGTGTTGCCCGTGGCGATGGTGTTGCCCCAGTCTGTTGAGGCAACATCTGTTGGGGCATCATCTGTTGTGGCAACATCTTTTGGGCAACATCCATTGGGGCATCATTTATTCGGATAACATCTGTTGGGGCAACATCTGTTCGGTCAACATCAGTTGGGGCATCATCTGTTGGGGCCTGGTCTGTTGGGGCCCAATTAGGAGTGCTAGGACATTGGGGTCTGGCCACCGCATCCATTGCATCTCACCAGGTGGCAGTGGTAGGCCTGTTGAGAGTGGACCTCAACATCCCTGGAGGTGGTTGGTGTCTCTTGGTTCACATGGCTGGGAATGTGCCCATGATGCGTGTGAGGGGCCGGGGTTGTTCCCCAAAATGGTCTTGCTGCTGATGGGTAGCCTCCTGTGATGGTCCTGGGCCCATGGCTTCTTCCACCACTACCTGCATTGGTGATTGTGGTTCTTCTTCCTGTGGAGCCACCACCTGGGTCTCTGTGGCCGGGGTACGCCTCCTGGGTACTGAAATGAGAGGACAATAATATGTGAGTATTGATTCTCTAAACACATGTTTACTGCGTGTTTCCATATCCCTGACATCATGGTCACTTGTCGTGATTGTTTTACGCAGATAAACTTTGAGCTGTATCATAAGCATTGTGGATCATGGCTCATATCAATACCAATATCATTGTGTATCATGGCTATACATGATATGCTGGTCCGGTGGGTCATCTGCTGCTCATTAGGACACGGCACAGCTGAATCTGCTGTGCAGTGTGTGAGACTAATCTGTGTCCAGTTCTCAGCAATGTTTGTTAACATGCTTATGAGACATGGTCCAGGTTAGGCTAGTAAATGACATGTACCTGCAGTCCTTCAGAGTCTGTATCCGCATATGCTACAGTGTGCACACCCATACATGTACTCTCTTTGGATGGAAAATCAATCTTGGTCTACAGCTATACCTCGTTTAACGCTGTAGATAAGTTCCAAGCAGTAGTAGTGTTAAGCGAAACAGCTCTGATCGGTGCAGTTTAAGATAGGGATAAGGGAACTCATGACAACAAATACACAACTGCAATTGAAATTTAAACTGTTTTGTTTTATTCGAACTTTGAACAAACAGCAAACATAACACTAACACAAACTGAATTGTCAACTGCTATTCAGAATACGTTTTAACTGCAGGTATTGGACAGACATTTCATTGATAACAATTATGATAATGTTTGCTTCCTGGATGTACATGTTTATTGCTGGTCAATATATCTGTAGTCATAACCAGAGATCTTACAGTGCTATTGTATGTTAGTTAACTATGTGTGTGGTTCATGTGTGTGCATATGAGGGTGTGATGGTGTATATGATACTCACATTACAGGGTTGCCTGAAAGCCAGAGTCCAACTGTCCTGGAAGGCCCACTACTGCCGCTGGATCCATCCACTCCTTCAGACTACACTCCCATCCACAGTAGGTTATGTTAACTGGTGGGCCACCACCGGTTGCACGGACAGCTCTTGCCCGCGCTGCCTGCTCTTCATGTTCATGCGACAATCATATCAGTGTTTGACAGACTTCACATCCCTGTTTGCAACCCCTAATGACGCAACAACTGCAGCAACCACACTCCAGGCACTTGTCTTATCGCAAGGCCTCACATCCCTCCCACCATGTATGATGCTACAGGGGGGGGGGGGGTATTTGATACCCTGCTGATTATGAATGTTTGTCCACTGACAAAGAAATGATCAGTCTATAATTTTAATGGTAGGTGTATTTTAACAGTAAGAGACAGAATAACAAAAAAACAAAAAAACAAGAAAAACGGATGTCAAAAAAGTTATAAATTGATGTGCAGGTCAATGAGGGAAATAAGTATTTGACCCCTTTCGACATAGTACTAAGGGGCAAAACCCTTATTGGCAATCACAGAGGTCAGACGTTTCTTGTAGTTGGCCAACAGGTTTGCACACATCTCAGGAGGGATTTTGTCCCACTCCTCTTTGCAGCTCCTCTCCAAGTCATTAAAGTTTTCGAGGCTGATGTTTGGCAACTCGAACCTTCAGCTCCCTCCACAGATTTCCTATGGGATTATGGTCTGGAGACTGGCTAGGCCACTCCAGGACCATAATGTGCTTCTTCTTGAGCCACTCCTTTGTTGCCTTGGCTGTGTGTTTTGGGTCATTGTCATGCTTGGTTACCCATCCATGACCCATTTTCAATGCCCTGGCTGAGGAAAGGAGGTTCTCACCCAAGATTTGATGGTACATTGCCCCGTCCATCGTCCCTTTAATGCAGTGCAGTTGTCCTGTCCCCTTAGCAAAGAAACACCCCCAAAGCATAATGTTTCCACTTCATGTTTGATGGTGGGGATGGTGTTCTTGGGGTTATAGGCAGCATTCCTCCTCCTCCAAACACAGCGAGTTGAGATGACGCCAAAGAGCTTGATTTGGGTCTCATTTGACCACTACACTTTCACCCGGTTCTCCTCTAAATCATTCAGATGTTCATTGTCAAACTTCAGATGGGAGTGTACATGTGCTTTCTTGAGCAGAAGGGGGCCTTGCGGGCACTGCAGGATTTCAGTCCTTCACGGCGTAGTGTGTTACCAATTGTTTTCTTGGTGACTATGGTCCCAGCTGCCTTGAGATCATTAACAAATCCTCCTGTGTAGTTCTGGGCTGATTACTCACAGTTCTCATGATCATTGAATCTCTACAAGGTGAGATTTTGCATGGAGCATCAGACCAAGGGAGACTGGCAGTTATTTTGTGTTACTTCCACTTGCAAATAATCGCACCAACTATTGTCACATTCTCGCCAAGCTGCTTGGCGATAGTCTTGTAGCCATTTCCAGCCTTCTGTAGGTCTACAATCCTGTCCCTGACATCCTTGGACAGCTCTTTGGTCTTGGCCATTGTGGAGAGTTTTGAATCTGATTGATTGCTTCTGTGGACAGGTGTCTTTTATACCGGTAACAAGCTGAGATTAGGAGCACTCACTTTAAGAGAGTGTTCCTAATCTCAGCTCGTTCCCTGTATAAAAGACACACAGGAGACAGAAATCTTGCTCATTGATAGGGGTTCAAAAATAAACTTATAGGCTGATCATTGCTTTGTCAGTGGACAAATGTTAAAAATCAGCAGGGGATCAAATACTTTTGTCCCCCACTGTAGTAGATGTGATTTTTCAAGATTTCCTTCTCCAGCAATTACTATTTAATTAATAAATTCTGAATATAGTTCCACCCTGAGATTTAATTGGAAGAACTGGGATTTGAATAGCATTGCTGACCTTTTGAAGACATTTGCATTGTGAATAATATCACAAAATAATATATATTTGGAAAAATAATTTGGAAAAATTATCAGTAGTATACTCAAAATATAATCTGGTAAATATAATCTGGTAGAAATTCAACAAAATTTGAGAAATGGTGTCTCCAAAAGGAAGAAAAAATTATGATAAGCAAATGCCATAAAATATTGGGAACAAAGTTTGAGGTGGCTAAAACAGACAGGATGATAAAATGGGAAGAAGATTTAGGACAGAAATGGCTGGAATCAACAGGGTTTGTAGCTTTTCCCATTACTTGCACCTCCATCAAGAAATATACTTTAAGCCGTTTTCAAAGCTGGTACTATGTACCAGTTAAACTGTTAAAATTACCCCAAATTCAAACATAAACAAATGGTTGTAGTAAGAAAGATACCCAATTGCATATTTTGTGGGAGAGCAGCTTACAGGAAATATGGTCATCAAGTCTAGATAGTATCAATAGGATTTTTTAAATGTAACTGTTCTAAATCACCAGAGTTTATTCTATTTCATCTTACAAGGGACATAAGTCATGCCTCTAAAGGTTTAATTCTAAATATCAGCTGCAAAATGGCTAGTTGTAAAAAAATGGAAATAAGAAGAGAAGAGACTGTGAGCAGAAATCGACAGATTGAAAAAGATTTTCAAAGCAATTAAAAGGTATTAACAAACGTAATAATTCAAAATAGGTCTTATGGGATGAATATGTACTTTGATAATAGGATAGACTAAAATGAGATTAAGAACAAACACCTCTCCAACTCACACTTTATATGTTGTTATATGCTGGATGATTGTACTATGTATTTTTTATGAAATTACATAAGATAATTTTGAATATGGTTGGATGTCAAGGTATTGTATGTTTTGTCTTTTTCTAAAATAAAGTTTTACAGGAATATGTGAGAATGGTAGCAAATGCCATTGTCATAAGAGAAGACTGAACCATGTACTGTGAGAAAAAAGTAATTAAAGCCATTGTGGGCTACCTTAATAAGATTATATATTTCTTTTTTTTTTTTTTTTTCTTTTTTTTTTCTTTTTTTTTTTTCCAGACAAAAGAATACAAGTACAAAAACAGAATGTAAATACAAAGTACAGAACAGACAAACAATCGCAATTCATAACACACTTCTGATAATACTCCTTCTTCCTTCCTTTCCCCTCATGTTTTCCTCTTAACGGGGGAAACTTATACCTCCAGGCCAGATTTAAACATCATATATATATATATATGTACACCTATATATATACATATATATATATATATATATATATATATATATATATATATACAGAAAAAGAAAATATTACATCTGTATCCCCTATATTATCACTTAGCTTCTTTGAACCCAGGGCTGTGAGTTCTGTTAGATACTTTGACAGATCTTAGCTCCTCTCTAATATTTGCATCTATAACTATGGCTTTTCGCCATCCCCCCACCCAAAATTAATTCCAACATTATGTGAGAGAGTTTTCCACTATATAGGGACCGGGGTCTACCCTCTCTTTCAGAGAAAGGTCTATTATTCTTTATCGCTTCTCTTTCTTAACTATCTGCCTTCCTACATTTTCCCTATATTTGTGTTTTCAGTAAAAACGTCTGTATATATAGGAACAGAAATTTTTCCTTTTTTACTCATACCTTTTTTTTCCTTTCCTATGAATTCAAGGTATGCCCCCGTTTAACCTCGTTATATTTACAGAATATTTGACTATTATCTAAAGAAAATAAGAGAAGAAAAGGCGTTGCTGGAGAGTTTGGGTTCCTAATCTACCTATTATATGATTTATAGTCTTTTCCTTGACTACTCCCTTTTTTTTTTCCTTCTCCCCTTCTACCTCTTTTATAATTACTGAATTATGATCCGTTTGTCTATACTCCAATAGAACTTACAAATTTATCCCACTTCTGCCAAGGGAAGCGGGTACCTGTTTCCATCAGCCAATTCTTGCCTATGGGATCAATAATCTCTCTATTTTCTCGTATTGCTGCCACCAGCTGTATTCTTGACGGAACATGGGTATTTTTCCATGATTTTACTATCAAACTTTTAGCTACTAACAGAATGTGACATATCAATATACCATCTGAACCACGGAATTCCTCCAAATTCCTATGGAACAGTACCAATGAAGGGGAGCACCTAATTTCTTGAGCTAATATTTCTTCTATTAATTGACACGCATCTATCCAAAACCTGTTTATTTTAGGGCACTCCCACCACATATGAAACGATGTTCCCAACTGATTACAGCCTTTCCAGCATGTTCTTTGATTTTTTGGGTCTATTTTATTCATACGTTCAGGAGAGAGGTACCAATTATTCGAAAACTTAAAAAACATTTCTATATACCTTGGTAGACCTGCTGCTTTTTTTACCATTCTTAAACTTTGGTACCATACCATCTCTTCAAAGGTTTCTCCCATAATTGATTCCCAATACATCAAACCTGAACTTTTCCTCAGTGAACGGTTCTCATTTATAATTTTATTGCATTTCGAAATAGTTCGTAAATTATCTCTTTTTATCACTAGATCTTCCATTTTAGTTGTTTTTAAATGTTGTGAGATCCTGTAACCGCAGGCTACTAGTCTTTTTTTAATACACTCATATTCTAGCCAAGTTAATTTTATATCTCCGAATTTCCTACTCATCCTTTGTAGGTCTATAAGTTGTCCATCTTCAAACAGTTTTGCTGTGGGTGTGTCACCCTTGATTTTCAGAGATGTAATTATTGGGTTAGAGCCCCCACGTTCCAGTGTATCAATTGGGGCAGCCAGTGAGGGAAGATTAATTAGCTGCATGGATAGTCTATTTCTATACCAAAATTTGGTTAAGGAAACCAAATTCTTCGGGAGATCTCTAATCACCGTCTCATTCAAGCTAGGTAGCCACAGCACGGAGTGGATCTTAATATTTCTTAATAAGGCCTCCTCGATTTCCATCCATCTAGGTTGTTCCTTTATCAAATTCCAGCTAATAAGATGTGCTATACAAATTTGTTGGTAAATATCTAATATACAGGGGCAGTTTAACCCACCTTTCTCGACCTTTTGATTTGCTATTATTTTTCCCACCCGGGGTTTCTTCCCACCATAGATAAACTTATCTAGCTGCACTTGTATTTTTTTGATGTAGTTATATGCCAGCACTCCCGGAATACATCTCAGACAGTAAGTGATTTTTGGGATGATATTCATATTGATAGCTGCAATTTTAGCTAACCATGATAAATTTAGTTGTTTCCAATTGGTCAAGGTAATGTTTATTTTATTAATGGTTTCATCTAAATTAGCTTTAATCAACTTACCCAGTTGGAATGAGAATTTGATTCCTAGGTGGGTGATACTATTTGAATGCCAGTTACACTGTAGCATATGCTCTAGAGCATCCCTATCTTCTATCTTTAATCCTCTTTTCAAAGCTACGGACTTAGTTTGATTTATTTTAAAGTAGGAGATTCTACTGAATTCCTCCAGAATGTCCAAGAACTTTTGACATGATGTCGCCGGCTCTGTGAATGTTACTACTATATCGTCCGCGTATGCTAATAGTTTAAACTCATGTTTCCCTATTCTGATTCCACTAATATACGCCTCTTCCCTTATACGTATTGCTAGTGGTTCTAAAAACAGGATAAATAGAAGCGGGGATAAGGGACACCCCTGGCGCGTGCCATTGCTTATACTAAAAGATACGGATTCAAAATCCGGGTTGACTATGCGCGTCTTTGTTTCCCCATAAAGCGCTTTAACTGCCTTCAGGGCAAAGTCTCCCAACCCGAATTTCACCAAGACAGCCTCTAGAAATACCCAATTGACCCTGTCAAACGCTTTTTCTGCGTCTAATGACAGGGCCAATATAGGCATTTCCCTGGCTTTAGCATGCGCGAGTATATTTAAGAGCCTTCTGGTACTGTCCGAGGCTTGACGCCCTGGAACAAAGCCCGTTTGATCTGTATGTATGAGTTTATGGATGACCGTTTTTAGTCTGTTTGCTAAAATTTTGGAGTAGGTCTTCAAATCTATATTTATCAAAGTAATTGGTCGATAGTTTTTACAATCATCTGGGTTTTTATCCTCCTTTAATAGATTTATTATTTTAGATTCTGACATTTCTCTTGGGATCTCCCCAGATATTTTAATCTCATTATATACATTACATAGGGGTTCTTTAATCTCTGGAAGAAGAAGTTGAAAGAAGACTGCATCAAACCCATCTAACCCTGGGGCTTTGTTTCTCTTGTTACTGTTAATTACCTCACAGACCTCTAACTCTGTAATATTACTGTTTAGATAGATTCTTTCTGGCTCCGAGATGGATGGTACATTTATCCCATCCAAAAATTTTGATATATCCACTTTAGTGGGACCTGTAAGTTGTGAGTCCTTTTCCAAATTATATAGCTTGCTGTAGAAGTTTTGGAAAACCTCCCCGATTTTATCTGGGTGATATTGATATTTTCCTTTCAGGTCAATTATTCTGGCTATTCTATTTTGCTCTCGTTGTTTTTTGAGTCTATTCGCCAAAAATTTCCCCGTTTTACTACCGAACTTCAAATGGTTTTGACGATAGCGCCACAATAAATTATCTGCTTCTAGTTGCAGTATTGCCCTAATTTCTTTATTTATAATGCATATTTTATCACCTATCTCTTTGATATATTTTCCCCCATTAATATGATGAAGCTTTATCAATTCCATATACAGCAGTTTTAGGGGTTTTCCTCTTAATTTCCTTCTTTCTGCTGATCTGGCAATTAATATACCTCTAATGAAGGCTTTGTATGTGCACCATATTGTTTTATATGAGCTCACGGTTCCTTCATTTATTTTGAAGAATTCCCTAGTTTTTTTTTTTTAGTTCTTTCATAAATTCCTGATCTTTTAGTAGTGATGTATCCAGTCTCCAATTCCTGTTCTGGTTTTTTTTTACTGTGTCATATAAAACCAAAAGATTCATTGAGTGATCCGACCAGGGGGCCAGTTCTATTTCTATTTTTTTAATCAAACTTATCGTGGCCCTATCGGAGAAAATGTGATCTATTCGAGATGACGAGGAAAATCTATTAGAGTAAAAAGTGAATTGACGGTCACTTGGGTGCATTAGTCTCCATAGATCAAAGTATTCCTTATCCTTCATTATACCTGAGAAATCTATTGCGATTTTACTTAAATTATTTAATGACGTCAACTTACATTTACCTTGTCTATCAAGCTCCGGGTCCATGACCATGTTAAAGTCACCACAGATCAGGAGGATCCCATACTCCACTTTTTTTATCTCTGCTAAAATTTTCTTTAAAAAGCTACACTGTTTTTTATTGGGAAGGTACAAATTGGCCAATGTTATTGGTCTACTTTCCACCTCACCCCTCCAGATTATATATCTCCCCATGGGATCTATTATACTGCCCTGTTCTTTAATATTGAGTCTCCTATTAAAAAGAATCGAGACTCCCTTAGACTTATTTTTAAATGTAGAGTGTATACTTTTGGAAAATATATTATTTAACAGATAGGATTCATTGCCCTTCTTAAGATGCGTCTCTTGTAAACATAAAATATCTATATTCAGCTTAATATAATTATTAAACGCGATTTTTCTTTTAGAGGGGGAGTTGAGTCCATTTACGTTATGTGACACTATTTTTAATCCCATTTAAACCACATAAATAAATCTAGCTGACTACAGCTCCCTTTTCCCTCCCATACAGCCTTTAAACCTACCGGCAGTTCATTCTGGTCTGGTACCTTACTCACACTCATTTCATTCATACCTAAACTTAAAATACCAAGGGTGGACCACACCCCTCCCACTTGGTAATACAAGGCTAAAGCCTGATGTTTGGAAATGATAGATTGGTTTCTACAACCATAGTTGGGAGAGACCCAAGGGCTACCTTTTCCTCCCCTAACAGTCCTCAGACTGGAATGGGAACGAAGAAGAGGTGGTGGGGGGAGGGGGAAGCCCCAAGCTTCTCTCCTAATGGAGAGAGAGAACAACCCAACTACTCTATTGTCAACTCTATCCTCCCCTATAGTTGATATTTTCTTATGCGTTAAGATTGAACTCCCCCCCATCCCCCCATAGTCAATATGTAGCAAATTACTGACCGCGACCAACTTTGCCAGCATACAACGTTTATTCCTTTAATATCATACCCATTTGTTCTTATAATTTCCCTTATCTACTTATCAATGTTATATTTCCCATCCATAGATATCCTTATCAAGGATCTATAGGGGTTCAAGTCTCACCCAATTTTATCCAAATTTAGGGTATTTCTCTAGTGTCCTCGCAATAGAGCATATTTCGCAAATCTTTTATATATTATCGTATTTTCAGCCCTTCGTACAGGGTCCACCCGCTATCCGACAGGGTATAGAGTCGCATATTTTAAGTTTTATTCCCCTTTACTCATAACCTCAGTTTATTCAGGTGATATTAACCTGATTCCTTTTACATTAATCTCTAAACCCAGTGAATATTTCTAAATTTAACTATATGTATCTATGTAGCTCAACTATCTATTATACTAAGTGATTATAGCAAATATTATAAGGGGTATTTTGGCCCATTAAGTTTCAACTAATAGTGTCCGCACCGTGTTCGTGTTTACAAAAAAAAAAAAAAGTAATTTTTTTACAATGTCCTTCCCCATTGATATATTTACCATACCTAACTACCATAGCTACTGCTTCCTATTATTTAGTGGAAAATTATAATCCTACTCTATATTAGTGCTTTTTGGGTTACTCCCAGATGCTTCTAAATTCTGTGACTTTCTATGTTACTAATGCATAACTTTATATCAATTTGAATATATCTTATATCACCACTTCTTATATAAATAACTTCCTCATATACCTCCATTTAAACGTGTAAATTAACATATATCATTTTAAACTACTCAGGTTATATATTTCTTAACATATATTATATATTACTTGCTATCAAAAACCGTTTGATTAAGAGTTTCCTTCTACAGGGGAAATATTTGCTCTTTAGCATTATATATCAAGACATTTTCTTTCTCTTCTGGGATTTTTGCCAAAGTTCTTTAGTGGCTGACAACTGTGGCCTATTGCTCTCCTTGCTAACAGGTGTAATATCAATACCCCATTTCTTCAATAATGCTATTCCCTCAGATGGCGAATGCACTCTATGCCACAGTAGATCTTTCTGTATCGCCAGGCCCATTGGTGTAGTCCATTTGTATTTAATTCCTCTGTGTCTTAGAGCAGCCGTACAGGCTCCATATTCTCTTCTATTTGCTAATGTCTGTGCAGACAGGTCCATAAATATTTTAATATTTTGGTATGGAGCCTCGAAATTTCCTTTTTCGTACGCTATACGCTGTATGGCCTCTTTGTAAGAGATATAATGGACTCTCATTATTACGTCTCTAGGGACTGTTTTATCCAGGTGCTTTGCCAGTGGTAATCTATGTATAGCATCTATTAAAGTTTCTTCTTTAGGGAAATTGGGTAACAGAGAGCTTAATAATTTCTCCATATATGGTTTAAGGTCTGCATCTTTTTGATTTTCTTCTATGCCCCTAATCCGGAGATTATTTTTCCTGCTACAGTCTTCTAGTTGGGCAATTTTTCCTGTCAGAGTTTTGATTTTACCTTCCAGCTCCATATTATAATTCAACATGGTTTCATTATCTTTAACTAACTTTTCACATATATTTTCCAGACTGTCCACTCTTTGTGAGACTTCCGCTGTAGCTTTAGAGTTATTTACAATTTTGTTTGTTAAATCCATAGTTAGTTTAATCTGGAAATCTTGTAGAATGTCTCTTAATTTAGAGCAGGTTAAGGCCTCTCCCTCATCCAAAGACAGGCAACTTAAATTTACTGATTGTATATTTTTTCCTGGGGATCTGTTTTCAGATGTATTTGGACTCAAATCGTCCTCCGGGGTACTTGAAGTTAATTTTTTCTTCCCAGACATAAACATACTCGGAGTTTTAGTTGTATTAATTGTATTATTGCTCTTTTTTTCTTTTGGTTTCATTTTTGAGGGCATCTTAACACCTTAACACCAAAGGTAATTAGGAAAGCTGTTTTCCCCTGAAGGGGTGTTTGATGTTCCAATATATACTCAAATAGTTCCCAATACTTCTTTCCTAATACAGTGGCTTTATTCCTGCCTTTTTTTTGTGAGGGGTGGGGGTGGGGCCCTCCCTGTTTTGTCAGTCCAGATGGTATCTTTTGTTATAGCTGAATGGAGGGACAACTCTGGGAGGGATATAATCATACAACAGTGCACTCCAATAAACTCCACTACCCCCCTCACAAAGTGGTTCTGTTCAGAAGACCAGAGAAATAAATATTTGACTCCATTTCATTAATCTCCAGGTTTACTAGGGCATATATGCAGTTCTCTATTTCTTATACAGAGCAGGAACTTCTCCTCCTACCCCCTTAAGCTTGTAACTGTAATAATATAAATGTCTCTGGGGTGCTCACCTTTTTTAGCTGCTGCCGTGCACGCTCGCTCGTGTGTTCCTTGCTGCGTCCCTTTAAAAACCTCCGTCGTACTGCAGGGCTTTACCATGCTTCACCATACTTCAGGGGCCTCTCTGTCCCAAACACCACAGCAGGCTCTATATACCTCACTTGCTTCTTATGCCTTTGGAGCTATGTGCCTCACTTGCATCTCATACCTTTGGAGCTATGCAGCAATTAGCCTGCTCCCCTGCTAGGCACAACGATTGCCCTGCTCCCTAGCTGGAATTCCAGACCCTCCACTTCTCCAGCCCAGGTCGTGGGTCGTCTCTAAGGGCCCCTCGTATGCACCGGCTGCATGCACAGGCTGAGGCAATCAAAGTCTGTTCACTCCTGTTTTCATATATCGGCTGCACTTGGCAGACTTACTGCATGGCTTTTCTGTGAGCTTTAGGAGGTAACACCCATTTATTCCATTTAAGTATTTACAGTCATGGGGGTAGGGGAACCACTAACTTTAATGTTGTCCAATTTCAGCCGCGGTCTGCTAGCGCTGTTTCAGCATAGCCTCACCGGTCTCTCCCAACTGCTCAGCTCCACTGATTCACATCAGATCTGGAGCATGCATCACTTCCTGTAACGCCCCCTCCCCTTGTGCCTGCCTGAGTCGGGACACAGCAAGATTATATATTTCTTATCTGCTGTAGAAGTTTGAAAAATTGAAAGATGAGTCAATATGAGTCAATATAGGGTATATGAATCTTGCTATCATATATCAAACTTTTACATTTTGATAAGGATAGAAAATAGTTGAGAGATATAATGACTATCTTCTATAAGAAGAATAATCTTATAATAATAATATAAAAAAATTCAATAATGTACTCTTTGATTCTGTAAAGTAAGGGAGTCACCTTATCTAAAAATATGTATATTAAAATAATTGTATTAAATATTTAATTGACTAAAAGAATGTTAATTAGTAACATATATACAATAAGTTTGACAAACTTACCAGATAATGATGTCACTGTTTTTACCTGCATTAAAAAACCATAATATGACTTCTTGTTTAAACGTATACTAAAAAAAACAAAACATTATTGATTTTACTTGCATAAGAGTTGTCAGTTCTATCCAATAAAATTGTATTGCTATATACTGTAATACTTTTTATTTATATAACATATTAAACTTAATGTTTAATGTATATATTGTAGATATATTAATATATGTCAAAACAATTATGTACTAATTGGTACTAGAAATATATGCTTTGAAAAAATTGTGTTTAGTTTAGGAATGTTCAGATTAGTTTAGTATGGCAGTATCATGAAGAAGAAATACATGACAGTGCTTATGCTATCATCCTGACATGTAGAAACATTTTTTGTTAAGCAAAAACGGATTCCTGGATTTTTTGTATTATTTTTGATGTAATCCAGGATTGTGATTGTGTAACATTTGATGTACAAGTTTTGAGTTCTTCGCTGAGCTAAATAATGTTGAGCCATTAAATTGACCTTACCTGATACTATGGAGCATCATTCCTGGCTTGCATACATATATGATACTGATTGGTATTTAATGACTTGGGTTAAGTTTTATTCTTCTACTTTTGCACATTGTAAGAATACCTGATAAATATTTTAATAATTGTGTTTTTTGCTTACAACTGTGTGATTGAATTTATTCCTCCTTGTGTTCATGGTTATCCAAATGTGTGGAAATTAGCAGCACATACTGTATGTTTTCTTCAACTGTGTGCTACATTACTTTTTTCTTCTTTGATATAAACGCATAGCTTTTGTCTTTACAACATGGACTACTATGTTGCTAATTGTGTCTAGGAAAAAATAGATTGATACTATACTACTAATATACTGATCTTTACTACTTAAAAGTCATGAAAGCGAAAAAGGGTGGGGTGACATTTTATTATCCATTAGATGATACAGAATAATGGGAATGTTTGTATAGCCACAAGGTTTTAATGTATTACTGAACTTTTAAATGTACAGGTAGATGAACAGTTTGATATGTTGTCCTGTTCCATTTCAGTAGTCGGGCTCTGATATTTTCTCTGGGTCTATTTATTTATTGCGTTAGTGTTATTTTATCTGAAAATAGTTATGTACATTGTCACGCCTGTAGCATGCCAAGGTACAAGCTGTGCAATACCTTACAGACTGATGCCCTCAGCCTTATAGGATAAGCGTATTGCGCCAGGGCAAAGGGACCCAATGAAATATGGGTCCACATTGGGGAAACTGTGATTTGTGTGTTATTTCTTGTTATGCCTGTTAGAAGCATAGGATAGTGGAGATTGCCTAGGTACCACTAGGTCCATACTATGGTACCCATGTTTATAGTTGGGATGGGCATAGGAACTTGCTAGGAGTAATGGGATGTATGTCTATATTGTCCTTTGGGGGGGCGGGGTCTAGAACTCACAAGGGAAATATTGTATATGCCCAATATTTCCTAGTACGGGATTAGTCCTTATTAACCAGATTAGGGAGATAACTGACCCCAGGAGTCACATGACACAAGTATCTCTATCTATTATCACAAGCCCTTAGCCTGGTGTCTCTATGTCTATTGTGTGTAATTAGCCCCTACCAAGAATACAGCGGGGAAAGGGGAAAATAATGGGAGAGTCTCTTAGACTTTCAGGCATGGGTGATAACATAAGCTAGAAGGTGATTGGGGTAACCATGGATGCACATTTGAATTGATTGGCCTTTTGTTGCTAAGAGTACAGTATAAATATGTCTGTTGTTTCAGTAATAAAGAGGCTATAACTGATTCACATATTTAATGTGTGGATTTCGTTATTGATGCTGGAATTCTGATTGCCGGAGTAAGTTCTTTTTCAGAAATTAGAAAGATCTTTATGCTATACAAGGCCACAGACTTCTCTCAGTCTAACACAAGGGCTAAAAGTTCTTCCTGCTGTGCAGAGTTAAAACGAACTCGGCACACCTATGGGGAGAGGTTTGGGCAATAGGCTCTTATCATACCCCATTCAACATACAGGTTGTCACATCTGGTTAGCAGTGGTTGGACCTCTGTGGAATACAGTAAGATGGCAACTTACAAGGACATGATGCTAAGCATGGATCAGCAGACGACTGTCCTGGGACAGTGGGGGAGGAGAGTGGTATGCAATGGCCCTTTCCCAGCTCCTGTGGGTGGGGAATGCTTATCCCCATGGAATGGCCTGTCAAGAAATGGCACTTCAAAACAAATGGATGGCGCTTCTGAGACTATGGCTGGGTCATGAGCTGACAGAGTGGCTGGAGGACTTGGTGGTGCAGAAAAGGGACTTAAAGGACCAGTATGTAGCCTGGTTGGGAGCTGTTGGAATCCCTAATGTGGAGCTCTATTTGTCATTAGGGCTGAAGGAGGGCTTCTGGGAGCTGGCATATGGTCCTCTGAATGGTGCAGTGGGCACTGTACAGCGTACAATGGATGTGCTTGAGAGACGTTGGAACTCTCTGGGGGTGGCTCAATGGTTGGATAAGACGTTTTCACTGATGCCAATGATCCAGCAGGAATTACAACTGGAAGCAGGCTATCTGGCCTGACTGGATGAAGCAGCCCTAGAGGGGTTTTGGCCACCCCGTTGGGAGGGGTTCTGCCAGTCAGGCATGGAGGAGAGTCACCTTCCAGAGACCAGAACTTGCTCTCAGAGGGCCCCATAAAGTGTCAAGAGCCCTGGAGAAGGGATCACAAATTGGATTGCCAGGCCAAAGAGAAGGCCTGCAGGGTATCTACCATCCTCCTGTGTTCTTGAAAGAACCAAATATAGATGGTGCCCTGGAAATGGTCTGTGAACATAGCATGCACCTTCAACTGATAACAAATGTCAGGAAGCCAGCCAAAGTTCAACGGAGAGACTCAACAAGCAGCCCTGGGAGCATGGAAGTCCAGGGGACACAGCCCTATCCAGGTGGTGGGGGCACCGATGCTTACGACAAGGCAATGGGGCAAAAAGAGAATGTCTGTTAAATCGATGGCCCAAGGAGAAGTCTGGATGAGAGCAGTGAGGGCCTGCCAGGGAACGCCATGACCATGTACTCAGAAGGAGGTGAGTGCTATGCCCTGGCGGTGGCTCTAGAGAAAGGGGTATGTGATATGCTGCTCCAGATGCAACCTAGAGGACTGGAGCCTTTAGGCCAGTCCTCAATATTGGGTGCTGGCTTACAGATTCGGCCAGTACATTCCCACTTGGAATTACTATTTTTCTGGGCACCCCAAGCGAGTGTTTTACCCATGCAGCGGGGCAGAAGAGTGCATCAGCCCTGGTTTTTGGTGGGTGGCATGGCAATGGCACCTTTGGACTGCATTGATTACCCTGGCACAGAGAACTGTTGGCAAAACCCAGGCCAAGCAAACAGTCTGGATGGGAGCAACTATGCTCCTGGCCTAATAGCCAGGGATGAGCACCCACCCTGGCCTGTGGGGCTTGTGCTAACAAGGAATCCACAGGGGTTGCCCCTGGCATTTATTTCTCCCCTAGAGTTCGTACAGGGGAATAATGACAAGACTGTTTTTCCTAAGGGAGGGGGAAAGAAGGGGCAATGGCCCTTGCTTTTGGTGAATGGGCTGGTGATAACACCTGGTGAACAGTCATCTGAACTGGTTACCCCCAGGGAACTGTTTAGATTTCGGAAACCAAAAGGCCCAATGGACACCCCTGAACTCAGACTGGGTCAGGGGAGGGAGCGGACCTGGGGAGGGGGACTAGATTGCCTAATTGTGGTCACATAGGCCCAGAGTCTGTTTTTGATATGCCTGCACAGCTCTGGGGACTGGCTGGGTGGGGGAAGGTTGCTCTAGGAAAGAAATTGTGGCCCACATTTTTGACCCTGGGGCCTGGCACTGGCGTGGATTCAGCAGGTCAGGTTACTTTACTGCTCCAACTTGGGGATTATTGCAAGTACCTGCTAGTCTGGACTAGCAGTAAGGTCCCCCCGAGTACACTGTTGCCATGTGGACCCCAAAGAAATGGCGTTGGACCAGGACTACCACAGATTGTTTCATGCCTGGATGGGCCACATTTTATGGAGCTTGGCATTGACATTTAACTTTACTGTGCAACATTGAAAGAGCAAGCTTCATCAGAATGCAGACGGTTGTCAAGACAGGAGGATCACTAAACCTCAGTGTAGTTGAGAAGTCCTCAGATCCAAATGACTCCGCAAGCTACACTAGAAAAAAAATAGGGAGGAGTTGTCACACCTGTAGCATGCCAAGGTACAAGCTGTGCAATACCTTACAGACTGATGCCCTCAGCCTTATAGGATAAGCGTATTGTGCAAGGGCAGAGGGGCCCACTGAGATATGGATTGGCATTGGGGAAATTGTGATTTGTGTGTTATTCCTTGTTATGCCTGTTAGAAGCATAGGGTAGTGGAAATTGCCTAGGTACCACTAGGTCCATAATATGGTACCCATGTTTATAGTTGGGGTGTGCGTAGGAACATGATAGGAGTAATGGGATGTAAGTCTATATTGTCCTTTGGGGGGGGGGTAGCACTTACAAGGGAAATATTGTATATGTCCAAAATGTCCTAGTACTGGACTGGTCCTTATTTACCAGATTAGGGAGATAACTGACTCTATGAGTCGCATGACACAAGTATCTCTCTCTATTATCACAAGGCCTTAGCCTGGTGTCTCTATGTCTATTGTGTGTAATTACCCCCTACCAAGAATACAGAAGGGGAAAAGGGAAAACAATGGGTGAGTCTCTTAGACTTTCAGGCATGGGTGATAACGTAAGCTAGAAGGTGATTGGGGTAACCATGGATTCACATTTGAATTGGTTGGCCTTTTGTTGCTAGGAGTGTGGTATATATATGTCTGTTGTTTCAGTAATAAAGAGGTTATAACTGGTTCGCATAATTAGTGTGTGGATTTTGTTATTGATGCTGGAACTCTGATTGTAAGTTCTTTTAAGAATATAGAAAGGGCTAAAAGTTCTTCCTGCGGTACAGAGCTAAAACGAACTGGGCACACCTGTGGGGAGAGGTTTGGGCAATAGGCTCTTATCATACCTCATTCAACATACAGGTTGTCACATACATGTTTCATGTAAAATACATTTTAGAGTATGAAACATGCTGTTTTAAATGCATAATAGAAAATAATTTGTCGTCTGTTAAAGAATTCTGTCTAAAACACAGTAGGATGAAAAGTGTGGCCATCACTTTAGTTGTAATCCAAGATAAAAACATGCACAGACACAAAATGATGAGATTAAATATTTTAATATTGTTGCTATAATGAATACATATACTTAATGCTATATTATATGCAGAACTGTAAAAAAATAATCTCAATACAGTATCAAAATGTACATAATTGTTTCTAATTGAAAACACCACAGTCTGGTATATTAGGCACTCCAGATTAGTGCTTCAGGCCTGTAATTTTGATTTGTAATAACTTTATACGATAGGAATGCAACAATTTCTCTTCATATTTTAAAAGACATAATTTCTGCAATTGCAAGATAAACAAGCCATGCACTCATTTGGTATTTCATAATGAGAAAAATAATAGTAATACATGTTTCTCTAGTGATTAGTATTTGATGGGAGAGTTTAAAATATGTTCACATATACAAGATATTTCACCCATTGTTAAATACTTAAGAAAATAATTTACTTTAATTATATATTTTGCTAGAGTTGTATAATTGCCACTAATTTAGAACATTTATTTAAAAAAAAGCTTGATAGATGATACTTAGCATATGTATCCAAATATTGAATGCTTCATTTTAAATATAGAGTGGGCTACTATTAAATATCTTAAGGCATTTTCTTCAAAAACGCAATCTATTCATTGTGTTTCATATTTTGCCAGCAAATTATTTCACTGCAAGTTGAATTGTTCTAAAAGTCCCCTTAAATTAATGAAAATGATTCAAACTAAATAATGGTTTAATATTTGGAAAGACCTCCTTGGGCAGTATCACATAAGATGAAATTATATGACTAAAAATGTTCTTACTTAATATGTTCAAATGTTATACAGTAACTTATGTTTTGCAATGCAATTCTTTGGGGAAATGTTTTTAGAACTTTCACTTTTCTTTTAATGTTTGGGATGTACAAAAATTTACTTGAAGGGCATAAAAAATGATCTTCATTAGCAAATACTAATTCTCCTCTTAAATTGTTATAGGAGCAACAACAGATTTAGGTTTCCCCTCCCACAAATATCCTATATAGATGAATGTTAAAAAAATATTTTAAAGACGAGTTTAGGTCTACTTTTTTGTTGATTTAATTTTAACATAGCAAAACATTTGTTGCATAGTAAAACAGCTTGGTTCTGCTTCTCTATGTGCATTACTAGTAAGCAAATTAGTATACTTCTGTGTACATAGATATCTATAGTAAGTCATTAGGATTACTAGATAAAATACGTGTACAGTGTATGTAAAGGGGAAGTAATTTTGTCTGCTTTTGTTTTTATTTTGTAAGTGTATTATCTAAGTTAACAACCAAGAAACAGCAAATGTGAATTTCACAAGTTATGCATTTTAAAATATGGATTTTTCTATTGTGCTACCATTCAAATGTTTAGTACAGATATTTCCAACCATGAAATCATGAAACATTTCTTCTAGATATGTGAACAAGGAAACCATATATCTATGCTTTGTCTATGTAGTTGGTTTTAGTTAAACAAAATAGTGTTTAAATTGCAATGTCTTAAGCTAGGAAGTATTCAGAGTAAAGTATCACCTTCTATTATGGAATAAATGTAATTTGTAATTTTGTACTAATTTGTGAAATATGCATTAGGCTTTGGACTTGCATTAGAAAAGGTGACTAATGTAATAAAAGCCTCACTAACCCCATCATAAATGTCAGAATAATAGAAAATGTAAGTTATTATAGTGAGGCTTGCTGCAGAGATCCTAGCAAGGCTTTTGTGAGACTGGCATCACTGCATCGTGAATGAAGTCCATAGTTTGTACAGTACACATAAATAATAAAGTACAATATGAAAACTTTTAAAGACATTGTTAAAATGTTGAAAATGTAAATCTAACTTACATTTATATCTTGAGTGTCTACTGATGCATCCAAAATCATGTTGTGATTAAAACTTCTAGAGCATTGACTTACAGTTTATGTATTTTGAATCTCTTCATCCACATAAATTACCATTCATTTTACTTGATTAGATTGCCATATGTATTTTAGTAACTACATGGTTTTTAATCAAGACTCAATGAATACAATGAGCATATCATTGTTTGGATGTGCAAAGCATTTAAAAAAAGATTAATATCAGGTTTAATAAGTTGCAATTAAGTTAAGTTTTTGACTTGTACATAGCAAAAGGAAGTGATAAGAGTGGCTTGTCAATCATGTGTTAAATGTCAAAAACGGAATAATGTTTTATCTATACATAAACCCAAGAATGAAAATATATATTTTTTCATTACTTAGTATTTCATATATCCTTTGTATCCACAGATTGCTATGACATGAGATAACTCTCACAAATAACAGTTTTCATAGGCCATTTACAGACCTTTTCTTGTCCTTAGCTTTGGTTTACAATGGTAGAGGGCTTGAGAGTGTGGAGATGGAAAGAAAATGGAATCACCATCTCAAATAATTTTATGTTGGACTGTCTTAAATAATTTTATGTTGGACTATCTCAAATAATTTTATGTTGGGCCAAAAATATATTTCTTTCTCCAAAAAAATGGAGACATTTTGGGAAATCAACCAACACTCTTGAAATAAGTTCTAACTCAAAGCACTTGTAACTTACAGCAAGTACCACAAGCTATAGATGTAGCTGTTTAGCATTCAAAGATCTAATCATGAGAGACTCTGTAAAATGCAATGGAGAAGTTCCCATAGCAACAACCATCATTACATGGAACTTCAAAGCATTAGGAGGCATCTCAGGGTATTAATAAAGTGCTCAGTAGTTGATTGACAGTTAGTATTAAGAGAAGAGAATTTTATGGTAAATTGATTTAATGGAAATTGTCAATTTATTTTTATATAAGGAATGTGAGTAGAATAGTATGTAGATAGCATTAGGTTATGTTTAATCTCTCCAGAGGAAAGTCCTCAACTCTCTTGCATCAAATTTTCTACTATTTTACTACATTGTAATGTCATGGTATTTCTTTACAACTCATACTTTGTTCTTTTACTGTAACCACTTTACTTTACTGTATCTTTGTAGTGGAGGCAATTTACTAAGCACATTCTCACCTGAAATGAGGTGAGAAAAGCTGAGATAATGTTATAAGTGCTGTTTTACCTCGTAGGAAATAATATGTAGTAAATCAAGAGATAACATGAGATGCACTTGAAATGCTTAGTTAATAATCCCTGATGTGTGTTATGTGTGTTTCCCAGAGTGTTGTGAGAAGTAAAAAGTGAGCCAGGAGATGCTGTGTCTTAACATGAAGGTTTTATCAGACAACAGATTTGCCTGTAGCAATTATGATAACTAATTTTCTTTGGCTATCATGATGAGTATGCAATTGACTTTGAATTTAACTTCAGTAGTATGATGGAACTGCATAAAAAAGACACTTCATACTGTCCACAGTTTGCTTTACATTTCTTAGGCTTATTTGTCTGCACATATAATTCTGTAATCTGTGCTTTTGCACATATTCTAATTTTACTCCATAAATGAGTGCCGAAAATAGGTTAGTGTAGAATAATAACAAAAAGATCCATATTTTATATTTACGAATTAACAATATGCATTGGAACTTCTATATTCTTCATTAATCCATTCCTGAGGGACAGACGAATACTGAACCGGACGGAAATAGAATCACATTACCATGTGGTGGGTGACTTTTTGAGCGCTTTTTCAGATTTCTGGATGAATATCAGAACATTTTTTATATTGCATTTGACTAACACAGGGGTTGATAAATATAGAGGTTCCACTGCATTGACTTTATGTCATTACTGATAAGGATTTTTTTAGAAATAAGCCTTATTTAGGTTTGTGTAAATGTTATAGTTTTTATATTCCATTAATTAAAAAAATGCCAGATTATTACATTTTTTTTCTCAAAAATATTAAAGAAATTAGAAAACATATATGAATCACAACATCCTGTTATATCTGCTCCAATTTAGTCAATTCTACAGTTTATTATTATAGGCAATGTACTTTTTGAAATTATTTTTGGTACAACTGTAAAAGTTAATGTAATCTATGTAGTACGATGTATGCAAAAAATATATTGTGGCAGTGGTATAGACCTGTAATTTTACCTTTGGTTATAATACAATTAATGAATTATATAATTTTGCTCAATAAGATCTAAACATCATTAATAAAATCATTTGCAAGCTAATATGCCAATTTTATACCAAAAACAGGTAATAATAAAAAAAAAATATAGCAGCATATTTTAAGAGCATTGAATATACACAGGGAAATTTTTATTTATTTTCATATTTCAGGTTGAATTTTAAAAGTAATCAATTAACTGGAAAAAGAATAAAGAATGAAATGGGAATAATGTGTTCATAGAGTATATACATGATAGGCATCAGACTCTTATTTTTCATAGAAGGTTGTTTTCTGAATTTAATACAGACATCATTTTTAACTGTAAAATATTACCACTAATACACATTTATAGATCAGGCTCAAAGCATGCAAAAAAGCAAATAAAAAGGTAAAAAAAACAAAGTAAACAATGTCCGTGTGACATATTTGCTTGTAATATATTCAAAATAGAAGATTGTTGCATTCCTATTATGTAATACTTAAAGTGGAAAAATAAGCAACTATTTATTGTCACAAGCCTGTTGCACAGTCATACAAGAAACTATCATAGCATTTTGAAAACAGCAAACATCTATCATAGCATTTAACTACACACAACCTAATGGTTTTCACATATGAAGAAACCAAACTACACACATCTATGGCACCTCCTTGTCAATATTTAGGCAATCTGATAAAGAGCATCTAGCATTTGGATAATGGAAAGACATGCTTTGAGTATGTTTAAAATGTTATCTAAAGGAATGCTAGGCAAGGAAAGCTTTATTTCCATAAATGCAGTGCAATTTTGTAGATTTTGTAAATAGCCAGAAAAAGAACATATAAAACTGAAAAATTTAGGAATGATCCATCTCACATTATTTTTTAAATTAATTTTTGATTTGAAATAAAACATAGTATCTTTAAATTCAATGTGGTCCCAATATATTCATTTTAAATAATTTAAATTATATCAAAAATTGATTTCTTCTTTTTAGAAATAAATTATTTTTATCCTTTTAGCTACACACCCTGAAAGGAAACATGATATTTAGCACCTCAAAATACAACTAATCAGAAAATACATTAGCTGGAAAAAGCCAGAGCACAAGTGTATGCTCACATTATGATTGTGCAGCACCATTTTTTGAACAAAGTTATACAGATAGGAACAGCAGGAAGCTTTTATTTATACACGGTGACAGCTTTTTAATGATATCCTCTGCAAAATATATATATATATATATATTATTTATTTACCATAATGAGAGAAAAACAAGTTAGTTGTAGCCAATGAGAACATTTTGAGGAGCAACTGAAAAAATCTTTATAGACGAATTACAGAGCTTTCAAAATCCCAAGTTTCCTTTTAAAGTGTCTTATAGTAGCATGAAGAAGAAACCTGTGTGGTCTCAAAAGCGTTTTCATTCATGTATGATGATTTATTTCAGTTGATCTTCCAAAAAATATACCAGCAGAGTTTGTACTTTACTTACTTTGCTGTAATTAACAATTTTATTTCTCGATCCCATTAAAGTCAATTACAATGCAGAAAAATATGGAGAACAAGTGTTAACCTATCTGTACTAGAAATAACTTGCAATTCTCCAGGACTATTATCTGAACCTTTATACTACGTGATGGGAGACAACACCCTTCTCCCCTAATATTATATGTGTTAAATATAAAGGAGCAAATTCAAACTTCTATGTTATGAAATTTCTGCAACATCAAGAAGTTGGCCAATAACAATTAATATTTAAAAAGAATAATAAGAATTCTGCAGTGTGTTACTTTATATTAATATTATTACCTTTAATAGAATAAGCTTCCCACAACTTTTCCAGTTATATTACTAGAGGAACATATTCTCTGTAAATTATGTTTACCTTTCGGTTTAAAAAAATTGTGCCATCACCAAAAGATATACGGTACTCTATGTATGATATGTGCTCTAAAACACAGTGTGCATTTTGTATTCCAAAGGACATAATTGCTATTTGAAATATAATCTCAGAGATGTTATGCCATATTTAATGTAATCAATCTATACAATGATAAGTTCAGACATGCTACTCTGCCTGGGGCTTAACATTCGTGATTAAATCTTCTTTGTGAATATCTCTTTGTCATTTTAAAGTTGTTCTTTTTCTTCAAATGGGCTCAGGCAATATTCATCTTCTATTACATGGGTCCTTTGTACTGATTTCCCGACAGATGTCTAGTTCCAGGACATGAACCTGCAGCATCTCCAAGTTTCCTCCACACAACCTAAATAAAAAGGATATCACATATAAATTGTTTGAATGATATAACATATTTTATTAATTTAAATATGAAACATCAAAAGCCTTGCAAGTCAGTATTTATATAAATAGAGAGCAAACAAAGAGAGCTTATGCTTTTATATTGTAATCTCTATAGCACAGATAGAAAATGATCCTTTAAAGCAAAACACAAATGAATACTCAGGAATAAACCATATTAAATATATATTTATAATACAGATAGCTGATAAACAGGAGTTTATAAGGCTTAGAATTTCCATTTCTCCTCAGGAAGCATAGTATCAGTTATGATATCTCCCATTGCCTACAGACATCACAAGAAACCTCCTTGTAATTATTTCAAGTGTCAGCCTTGGGTATCTTGAGTGAAATCAGCCAGGGGGAAGACTGAGCTTTAACCATGATTACTCATAAGACTCAGGAGTTATAAGTTTTATAAACCACAGGTCCATATGTTTAACATCTTAAAATATTTTTCCTATATTTTTTTATACATTGTACTAGACGTTTCTCTTTACACTGAATCATGCAGCATTTATTGTGTGGCTCGTTATGTTAATGTGAAGATCAACATGTTAATTTGCAACTGCATGTGGCAATGAAGTGGTTCTAACTGCATGATAACCTTAAGGGGCTGTTTTTGTCACAGATAAAGATCAAGCTACCTGCAATCCTACAGCCTTATTCAATTGCAATTCGGCAAATTCTAAAGGTCTCTATATAAGCACATAGCCTATGTATTTACAGAAGTTTTTAGTTCGTGAAGATCTTGCTTTTGGATAGAAGTTCACTGACTTAAAAACTTCTGTAAACAAATATGCTATGTGCTTATATAGAGCCCTTTAGAATTTGCTGAATTGCAATTTAATAAGGCTGCTAATTTGCACATCAACTCAACAAATTTGTATTCTGCAGCTGCTCATTTTCATAAGAATAAAGCAGAAACAATGCTGTTATTTCAGGACTGTTGCAGATTAAAAAACAAAACGTTTGGGAAGATAGAGTTTTTATTAATGGTTTACCATTAGATCCCAACTTACAGCCTTATTAAATTGTGATTCGGCCAATTGAAAAGGGCTCTATATAAGCACATAGCATATTTTTTTTTACAGATGTTATTAGTTAGTGAACTTCCATCCAAAAGCAAGGTCTTCACTAACTAAAAACTTCTGTAAAAAAATATGATCTGTGCTTGTACAGTGACCTATTCAATTGGCCGAATCGCAGTTTCGTAAGGCTGCTAATCTCTAAAGGGGAAAAACATGTCAGTCTGCCACAGGACTTAGTACCCTTTCTCCCATATCATACCACACTCTCTTGCTTCACAATAAAACTTCTCCTCTCCTACTATACCTCTTTCTGACATTTATTCCTGTTTATTGGTTCCACAGAGAATTTTGCTAGCTTTTTCTATGCATTATTAGATAAATACAAATGTATTGAGTACCCTTTTAATTCATTGTGAGTATGAACAAGAGGCTCTTCAAATAAAATATGGTAAATTAGTAATTGCTGCTATATTTTAAAAATTATTTGTGTTCGATAATATACTTTTCTTTGCCCCTTATAAAATAAATATCTCCAAATATTCCTGATAAAAAAATCATATTGCAGCTGGTACTGTATTTTCTATTTTCTTAGTAATTCATATCGAAAAAACTACATGGATGGTTCACAATAGCTGCCTTTGCTAGCGCTTTTGAAATCAATATGTTGCTCTTATGCTAACGGTTTGTATTTGTTGCAATATTTTAGATTCCATTACTATCAGAAACTTCAATACTTGCTGTTACTGACTGTAGTAATTCCAACTTTTCATTGTAATAAATAATGTGTTCATTATATATTCACATCAATATTTTATTAGCTTACATATTTCAAAGCTTATTTCTCCATTCACTGCTTAAAAGTAAGAACATAAAAATGCCTTAGTGATCATTTTGCTGTTATGGAATAACTACAAACGGGCAATGGGGGATAGTAAATCATATCAACCCTGCTAAATTAAACCAAAATGTTATAGTTCTAAGCAATAAAATCAACTGTTATGATAAATATGCACACCATGTAAAATAATATATTCACAGGTATAACATGTTATAAATTTTATGTTGATGACTAATACCAAAGAGCCTAAATATTTTTATTGTTCAAAAATAAATAAATAAATAAATAAATAAAAAGCACATTTATTGACTGCAGCTGTATTTCCAGAGTAATATGTATATAATATCAAAGATTTTGATTGTGCTATTTGGCTTTCAATGAAAGATACTTTACCTCCTACATGTATTATTTAATAATGTATACTTTGCTTTCAGGTGCCTATCAAGCAAACTGGCTTTGCAACATACACTAAAATGACAGTAATTGCCGCTTACAAATACTAAATATTGGGATAAATGTTTTTTTTTTTGTTTTAGTTACTTGTTAGCCTTTTTTATATTTTATCATTTTAAGGATGCTAAAAGTGTGAATCTGTTGCTCTATTCCTATAACATGCATTGTTCTTGCAACCCTAGCCAACAGAGCAATTATCAAGTAGAAAAATAGAACTTTTTTTGTTCTATTTACAGACATGGCATTGGTCTCTGGACCTACTTGATATAAATTATTTCTCTCTTCCAACATACTTTCACTCGTTCTTGGCAATTTTAACATTGCGAATGACACTCTGACCTCCCCTACATCTGCAAAACTACTTGGCCTCTCACAATATAATCCCCAACCCACAGTGATGGTCACTCCCTTGACCTCATTTTTACCACTCTCTGTACTATATCCAACCTTATCTCCTCAATCCCTCTTTCTGACTATCATCTCCTATCCTACAGCCTCACCACACTTTCTCTCTCTGCCCCAGAACCCAAAGAAACCTGCAAACACTTGACCCACAACATCTTTACACTGTGCTACAACCTCTTTTCTGTCACCTTGCCACCCTCACTTGTCCTGACATTCCCAACACACATTACAAATTGACTCTAACTTCCACCCTTGACGCTCTTGCTCCTATAACCACAGACAGAAGCCCTTGCTCTAACCATGGCACATAAACATGCTACATCCAGAGGTGCTTCTTTACTGCTGAACCACTGTGGAGGAAATCTCACTCTACAGCAGACTTCCTCACTTCACTATAAGTTCATTCGACGCTCCTATAACTTTGCCCTCTATCTTGCCAAAAAAACACTACTTCTCATCATTAATATCTAATTTGGCCTCTAATCCCAAACATTTATTTGCCACTTTGAACACTCTACTCCCCCCATCCCTTCCAGTCTCACAGTTGAATACTTTGTTAGCCACATTAATAATAAAAAATATCCAACAAACTCTACTCATTGAGTGTCCCTAATTCTCCCTCCTCTCAACAAACTGTCAATACCCAGCCTCTACCCATCAAACATCTGAGGATGAAGTCTCTAGTATTTTATCAACCACTCATCTTAAAACTTGTCCACATGATCCTATTCCATAATAGCTAATCTCTCCCCTCTCTCCCCTCATACATCTATTTAACCTTTCCCTTAAACACTGGCAAGTTTCCATCACCCTTAAAACATGCCATAATTACTCCCATTCTTAAGAAGTCCTCATATGATCAAGCTTCTCCATATAATGACCCCTTCAACTCTCTACTTCCCCTGGTTTCTAAACTGCTTGAGTGTATTGTCTAAAATCACCTTTACCAATTTATTTCCTCCAACTCCTTCCTTGACCCCTTTCAATCTGGCTTCCAGCCCCAACACTCCACAGAGACAGCTCTCACTAAAGTCAATAAGGACTTGATCATCGCCAAGTCTAAGGGAAAAGTCTATATTCTCCTGGATCTCTCTGCTGCCTTTGACAGAGTTGGCCACAATCTTCTTATACAAATTCTCCACTCTCTTGGCATCCGTGACACTGCTCTCTCTTGATTCATATCATAGCTAGGCAATTGAACATTTACAGCTTAATTTAATTGTGATACGGCCAATTGAAAAGGGCTCAATATAAGCATAAAGCTTATATTTTTACAAAAGTTTTTAGTTAGTGAAGACCTTGTTTTTGTAAAGAAGTTCACTAACTAAAAACTTCTGTAAAAAAATATGCTCTGTGCTTATATAGAACCCTTTTCAATTGGCCGAATCGCAATTTAATAAGGCTGTAAGTGTCTACTTCTCTGGTCCCACTTCTTCCCTTCGCCCTCTGACTTGGCATACCCCAAGGTTCAATCCTAGGTCCTCTTCTTTTCTCCATCTATACTTCCTTGCTTGGCACCCTAATAAATTCTTTTGGATTTCAGTATCATCTATATACAGATGACACCCAAATCTACTTCTCTGCTCTAGAACTATCCCCATCTCTTCTAGCTCAAGTCGCCAACTGCCTCTCTTGCATATCCGCCTGTATGTCCGTCCGTCAACCCAAGCTCATCATGTCAAAGTCTGAGCTACTAATCTTCCACAGCTTCCACTTCTCACATATCTCTCACTGTTGATAATGTCATCATCACTCCCACCTCTCAAGCCCATTGATTTGGCGTTCTTCTGGATCCTGCCCTCAAATACAAGCAATCCCTAAATCTTATCATTTTCACCTAAAAAATATCTCCAAAATATGTTACTTTCTCTCACTTTTACTCTGCTAATGACCTTCTTCTTCCCTCCTCTCTTAATACATCCTCTCAACCCCATCTTCAGGACTTTTCTCATGCTGCCCCTATTCTTTGGAACACCTTACCTCACTCTACTAGACTATTCTCCTGCTTCAAAAAAAATCATTTACAAAGCTGTTTTTAATACTTAATATATAAATATCTATAGAGAATGTTACACTCTGTATCAAAAAAATAAACCTTCAAGTACACAAAGATCAGGCAGCTGCTATAAATAGAGAACATGTCACAGACCTTAACATTTTATCAAATAGACATTACCACAGGGTATTTCATTGATGTTAGTGAGGTTATCAAAACAGACATCAGAGAAATGCTGTAAGAGATCTGAGATTTCCATAATATGTTCATATTCAACATCATCTATATCTTCAACCAATATTGTGCTGCATTTGTACTTACTATAGTATGCTGGTTTGTCTAATGAGATGGTGAATACATTTAGCTTTTTATGAAAAGTAGGCAGTATATAGTATTAAATATAGTAGTAAAAATAAAGTAGGGATACTGTCTTTTGAAATTAAAAAAGTGTAAAATAATATTTATATAAGTGAGTAAAATGTGTAGTTATCTCCAGTTCCTATATTATTCTTTTTAGCATATTTATCCAACTAGATTAAATATAACCTTTTTATAGAAATGTCATATGTTGAATCCACCATTTAAACAGTTCCATAGAAAACGTAATAAATGGGATTTTTTTATTTTATTTATTTCACCCTTGCTTATCCCTATCTACCCCACTTTTATCTAAAAAGCTATAAGAAAAAGCAATTACCTTTTTTCAAGAATTAGGGATATAAGTAAGCTTTTGGGGTTTCATCAGTATGAAGCTTCCACAGTAGGAGGAATCCCTTGAGGATCATAGATACATTGAATTAGCTTATATTCCTCTTTATTGTAAATATTTGTTCTTTTAAGCACTGTAATTTGATAATAAAGTGAAAAATGTACTAAAACATTATTGCTATTGTTAACAGAATTTTTGGTGGAAATCACCTAAGAAATATGCCCTGTTTCTGATTTGAAGATGCCTCTGATGTCATTGCTAAGAACTATAATAATTATATCTGCTTGAAGGTATAAGACTAAAGCTGAAATCACCCAGAGGTCTGATAGAACTGATGAATGCACAATGGTTTTTTTACGTCTGTTGTATGACGCCATTGTTCTTCTATATCACAGCTCACTGATATAGAAGGTTCATTCTGAATATCAAAATGGTAAAACTCAATCCAAGGAATAGCAAAAAGCTCCAGACACATCAACTGTACATGTAGTGGCTCTTCTGAGTGATTGTGTGATTATGTAATTGATAATGGCACCGTTCTTGTGATCTGTTACAACTGTTTTATTTCTGTTGATAATCATAGTTGAATGTTAAAGCAAGTTTTAATCTGTTACCACTACCCTACCACCATTTTGCTGCAACACCCTACACAACACTGCTGTAACATTTAAATTACTTCAAATTCACATCCTCTTAATAGTCTTTCCAACTACACTGTCACTCATGGGCATAGGAGCCAAAAAAATATGGGGGGATAAAGTTTAAAGAGACAAAAAAACTTTGGCCCTGAGTGTTGCAAGATTAACCATAGTGCCCCTCAAGAACATTTTTAATTTTATTTATTTCACTAAATATTCAATGTTCTTTGCCACACCACCAATATTTACAGTTGTGCTCATACAGATGCATACCCTGGCAGAAATTGTGACATTTTGGCATTTATTTTGAAAATATACCTGATTATACAAATAAAATGTCTTTTATTGAAGGATAGTCATCATATAAAGCCATTTATTATCACATAGTTGTTTGGCTCCTTTTTAAATCATAATGATAACAGAAATCCCCAAATGGCCCTGGTCAAAAGTTTACATACCTTTGAATGTTTGGCCTTGTTACAGACACACAAGTTGATACACACAGGTTAAAATGGCAATTAAAGTTTAATTGCTCACACCTGTGGGTTTTTAATTGCAATGAGTGTTTGTGCATAAATAGTCAATGAGTTTGTTAGCTTTCATAAGGATGCACTTGAACCATGGGGAGTGGAATAAAGCCTGCATAACAAGGTAATGGAACTTCATAAAAATGGAAAATGATAGAAAAAGATATCAGTACTGTTCAATCACTTAAAGATTTCAGCCACAACTGCCAGAAGAATTGTTTGGAATACAAAGAAATAAAAGAAAGACAGATAACCTCAGGAGAAATACAGGCTGAAATGGAAAAAAAGACGGTGTGGTTGTTTCAAGGAGCACAATTCGACGATACTTGAACAAAAATGAGCAGCATGGTCGAGATGTTAGAAAGAAGTCTTTACTGTGCCAATGCCACAAAAAAGGCTTTTTACAATATGCCCGACAACATCTTGACACGCCTCACAGCTTCTGGCACACTATAATTTGGAGTGCAGAGATCAAAAGAGAGCTTTATGGTCACAACCATAAGTGCTATGTTTGGAGAGGGGTCAGCAAGGCCAATAGTGAAAAGAATACCATCCCTATAGTGAAGCATGGTGGTGGCTCACTGATGTTTGGGGGGGGGGGGGTGAGCCCTAAAGGCATGGATAATCTTGTGAAAATTGATGGCAATATAAATACAGCATGTTATCAAACAATACTGGCAGACAATTTACATTCTTCTGCACGAAGGCTGCGCATAGGACGCTCTTGGACTTTCCAGCATGACAATCACCCTAAGCACAAGGCCAAGTTGACCCTCCAGTGGCTACAGCAGAAGAAGGTGAAGCTTGTGGAGTGGCCATTACAGTCTTCTGACCAAAATATAATCGAGCCACTCTGGAGAGATCTCAAACATGCGGTTCATGCAAGATAACCAAAGACTTTGCATGATCTGGAGTGATTTTGCCAAGATGAATGGGCAGCTATACCACCTGCAAGATATAGGGGCCTCATAGACAACCATTACAAAAGACTGCACGCTGTCATTGATGCTAAAGGGGAAAATACACAGTATTAAGAATTAAGAGCATGCAAACTTTTGAACAAGGTCATTTAATTTTTTTTCTTTGTTGCCATGTTTTGTTTTATGATTGTGCCATTCTGTTATAACCTAGAGTTGAATATGAATCCCATCAGAAATAAAAAAAATGTGTTTTGCCTGATCACTCATATTTTCTTTAAAAATGGTACATATATTACCAATTTGCCAAGGGTAGGCAAACTTTTGAGCACAACAGTCTATGTATATATATATATATATATATATATACATATGTATTTGATCAATTGCTGATTTTTATCAATTGACCACTGACAAAGAAATGATAAGTCTATAGTTTTAATGGTAGGTGTATTTTAACAGTGAGAGACAGAATTACAAAAAAACAAACAAGAAAAACGCATGTCAAAAAAGTTATAAATTGATTTGCAGGTCAATGAGGGAAATAAGTATTTGACCCCTTCGACTTAGTACTTGGTGGCAAAACCCTAGTTGGCAATCACAGAGGTCAGACGTTTCTTGTAGTTGGCCACCAGGTTTGCACACATCTCAGGAGGGATTTTGTCCCACTCCTCTTTGTAGATCCTCTCCAGGTCATTAAGGTTTTGAGGCTGATGTTTGGCTACTCGAACCGTCAGCTCCCTCCACAGATTTTCTATGGGATTAAGGTCTGGAGACTGACTAGGCCATTCCAGGACCTTAATGTGCTTCTTCTTGAGCCACTCCTTTGTTGCCTTGGCTGTGTGTTTTGGGTTATTGTCATGCTTGGATACCCATCCATGACCCAATTTCAATGCCCAGGCTGAGGGAAGGAGGTTCTCACCCAAGATTTGATGCCGTACATGGCCCCGTCCATAGTCCCTTGGATGCAGTGCAGTTGTCCTGTCCCCTTAGCAGAAAAACACCCCAAAGCATAATGTTTCCACCTTCATGTTTGACGGTGGGGATGGTGTTCTTGGGGTCATAGGCAGCATCCAGTTGAGTTGATGCCAAAGAGTTTGATTTTGGTCTCATCTGACCACAACACTTTTACCCAGTTCTCCTCTGAATCATTCATATGTTCACTGGCAAGCTTCAGACAGGCCTGTACATGTGCTTTCTTGAGCAGGAGGACCATGTGGGCTCTGCAGGATTTCAGTCCTTCACGGCGTAGTGTGTTACCAATTGTTTTCTTGGTGACTATGGTCCCAGCTTGCCTTGAGATCATTAACAAGATCCTCCCGTGTAGTTCTGGGCTGATTCCTCACCGTTCTCATGACCACTGAAACTCCACAAGGTTAGATCTTGCATGGAGCATCAGACCGGCAATTATTTTGTGTTTCTTCCATTTGTGAATAATCGCACCAACTGTTGTCACTGTCTCACCAAGCTGCTTGGCGATGGTCTTGTATCCCATTCCAGCCTTGTGTAGGTCTACAATCTTGTTCCTGACATCCTTGGATAGCTCTATGGTCTTGGCCATGGTGGAGGGTTTGGAATCTGATTGATTGATTGCTTTTGTGGACAGGTGTCTTTTATACAGGTAACAAGCCGGTATTAGGAGCACTCCCTTTAAGAGAGTGCTCCTAATCTCAGCTTTTTACCTGTATAACGGACACATGGGAGCCAGACATTTTGCTGATTGATATTGGATCAAATACTCATTCCGCTCACTGACTGCAAATCAATTTCTAACTTTTTTGACATGCGTTTTTCTTGGGGGGGTTGTTATTCTGTCTCTCACTGTTAAAATAAACTGACCATTAAAATGTTGCTGACTGATCACTTCTTTGTCAGTGGACAAAATCAACAGGAGAGCAAATACTTCCCCCCCCCCCCACTGTACAATATATATGTATTATTTGCAATATAATACATATATATATATATATATATATATATATATAAATATATATATATATATATATATATATATATATATATATATAAAAATATAATATAAATACCATACCCTCTAGTGGCCAAATATGGTAATGCATGATTAAGTTTTATTTTGCTAGTTTTTTGTGTCCCCTATTCATATGATCTAGGGGAATTTGTCCCTCCCATCTCCCCCCAGTTCCTACACCCCTGCTGTCACTGTTGGCTTTATTTGTATAATGTTTTAGGTAGATGCTCCGGTTATACTAGGAGTTTAACCAACAGAGATTTGCTAAAATAATATTGGATTAAATCACAATTCTACAGTATTAAGTATAAATTGTATAATGTTGTATAATGTTTTATAAATTAATAAGCAAAACTTGGATACACACAGGAATAGCCAGTATGCGATGAAACATTATGACACATAGCCTATTAGTATAAATTCAAATTGTCATTGTAAGTGCCAAATTAATATATTTTATGTCAAGTCATCCTCTGTAGTATTCATGTAGCTATCTGTTTATTTCAGTGTGATTGATTCATGCAGGTGCAGAGAAACATGTTCCTTGGGACAGCATTATGACTAGAGTTGCTTGGTAAATAAGGCCTCACATTAAGATGCTCAAAGTATATTTCATTAAATGACACCAAACTGTGTCTTTTCTATGACATGCCTGCTGGACTACATTTCCTTGTGCTATTATTTTTAGAACAATACATAGAATGCACATACTTTTTCTGTCAGCTATAAAATGTATTTCTTCTCTGCAAGCCGCTGGATGCTTCCTCATTTATATTTGTTCTCTGGAATAAAAATGAGGCTTCATGGCAAATATTCATTTTTATTCAAAGTAGCAACTTCTCTCAAAGCAAAACCAACTTTTTCATGAATATGTATTTTAAAATTAATAGATTCCTCCAGGGTTTACTACTTTCTTCTGCTCTATTTGAAGTATTAGTATCATTACCTCTGCAGCACAAATTTTTATGCTGCCTTTTAGAAGCTTCAGTAACATAACCATAAGCTCTATTAAGGAAACATCTTTTAGTTTTCTTACCCTAAAGGTAAGAATGTTTCTCTCATTAGACCTTGTTTCTGCTCCTACAATTTATTAATACATTAAGTGTCATACTGCATAGTAAATAATTAACAAGGGAAACAAACTTATATCAAATAGTGAATTATATTACTATAAAAGAAGCCCCAGGAAAGTATTAAGGATCTGCTTGTGATACAGTATAATAAAAACGTGGACAGCAAACAAATAATAAGAGTAAAGATCAGCAAGTACTGCAATGGAGCAAATCTGAGGGATGAACACAGGAAATCACTACTTCAATTTAATTCTGTGTGATGGTGAGTGGTAAAATATAAACTGACCAGAATGTAAAAAAGAAGCTATATACTGTACATAAGAAATCAAAAAAAGGAACAATGACATAAAAAGCAAACAATAATAAAATGTGCTTTTAGAATATATGGCCTATTTCACACACACATATGACATGTTAGGGATTTGCAAAACTTCATGCAGGGTTTGAGACAATTAGTATGTAATTTAAATTAAGCATATATAAATAAATGTATTGGTAACACTGAAAATATGATGATAACAGGTATTTAAAAATACTTTTATTACTTTATCTAGCGATAGTATATTAACCAAAGTTGGCATGAATTACAACCAAGATTCAGTACTGTTCCTATTCAGCTACATCAATTTTATGCATCTCCAAGAACTGTCATCTTATAGACTACATTCTGGTGCACCAGCGAGACCTTTGGGACGTCCTACTCACCCTAGCATTGCCTAGTGCAGAATGTAATATAAACCACCTTCTGATGAGCGGTAACCTCCAGTTAGATTAAGTGAAGGCCCACTTCCAGGCGGATCTCCACTCAAGACTATAGGATGCTTCTCGGATCTCTCTTCAGATGCTCTATGGGAACACTTCAAAACCAGCATCCTGCAGACCACTGAAGAGGTCCTGGGGTTCTCCACAAAGAAGAACAAAAACTAGTTTGGCAAAAACAATCAGAAGATCCATGAATTACTGTTGAAAAAGAGATCTGCTCAGCAAGCGTCTTGTGTGCAGCAACTTCTAACGAAAGCCTTGAGAAATTCAGAACCAGTGGTGGACCAACCTCGCAGAAAGAAGTCAATGTTGGCAGATGTCTGGGACTACAGAGGCTTTTTATGAAGTTTTGAAGGGGGTCCTGGTTGAAATCCCATCGCACAGTACAGACGGTCAAACACTCCTTACAGACATGGCATTGATTCTGAACTGGTGGTCGTACCACTTTCAGACTCTATTCTGTGCCAACCGCATAGTTTCAGTCTCCGTGCTCCATCACATTCCACAACAACCAGTGAAATCCCTATCCTCGAAGAGACTGAAGTTATTGGGTAACTAAAGAATGGTAAGGCAGCAGTAGTTGATAGGATCTCAGTAGCGATCTGTAAACATGAGGGCCTAGCACTTCACTCTAAGTGGTGGCAAGGCAAACTGCCACAGGACTTTTGTGAAATAATCAAGAAGGTAGAAAAGTCAGACTGCTCCAATTACCAGGGGATAAGTCTGTTCTCCATCGTGTTGAAAATCCTCACAAGACCCCTCAACAGACTGGTTCTCACTATTGCATAAGAACCCCTCTACGAGAGTCAGTGTGGCTTTAGAGCCAACAGGAGCACCATGGTTTTTGTTCTTTGGCAGCTCCAATAGAAATTCTGAGAGCAGAACAAGGGACTTCACGTGGTGTTTGTCGTCCCTAAAAAAACATTCAATACCCTGAGTAGGAAGGGTTTGTGGCAAATGCTGGAACATATAGGATGTCCTTCTAAGTTCCTCAACATGATCATCCAACTACATGAAGGCCAGCATGGAATACATCCAAGGGTACTGAGGGAACTGGGCTCTGTAATAGCCAAACCATTATATCTAATTTTTTCAGAATCACGCAACACAGGGTCTCTACCAGATGACTGGAGAAAAGCAGAGGTATTTCCTATATTTAAGAATGGAGCAAGAAGAAATGCAGGAAATTTTAGAACTGTAAGTCTCACTTCTGTAGTGTGAAAGCTTTTAGAAAGGGTAATAAGGGATTGTATACAAGAATATGTCTATATAAACAAGATTATAAGTAGGAATCAACACGGATTTATGAGATATAGGTCATGTCAAAAAACCTAATTTGTTTCTATGAAGAGGTTAGTAGGAACTTGGATCAAAGCAACTCAGTGGATGTAGTATGTTTGGATTTTGCAAAGGCTTTTGATACAGTGCCACATGGGAGACCATTGACTAAACTAAGGGATACAGGAATTGCAATCCATCTGCTCATGGCTAAAATACAGGAAGCAAAGGGTTATTGTAAATGGAACATACTCACATTTGACTAATGTGTTAAGTGGGGTTCAGTATTAGGTCCTCTCCTTTTTAACATATTTATTAATGACTTAGAAGTAGGATTGGAAAGTATTGTCTCCATTTTTGCTGATGATGCTAAGTTGTGCAAGGTAATTAAATCAGATAATGATGTACTTTCCCTCCAAAGCTATATGCATACATTAGAGAAATGGGCAATTAAATGGCAGATAAAGTTTAATACCAATAAATGTAAAGTTATGCATCTGGGAAGAAAATAGCCATGCAATTTTAATTCTTAATGAAGCAAATCTAGGGGTGTCAGATATTGAAAGGGATTTAGGAGTAGGTGTGGACAACCACCTAGATAACAGTGCGCAATGCCAAGCAGCATCTGCAAAGACAAGCAAAATATTAGCATGTTTTAAGAAGGGTATAGAAGCAAGGGAAGCAAAAATAATTCTGGCACAAAACAAATCCCTAGTACGCCCTCATTTGGAATATGGAGTACAATTTTGTACATTTTAAAGCTGGAAAAAGTACAGACAAGTGCAACAAAAATAATAAGGGGAATGGAGGGCCTAAGTTATGAAGAAAAACTAACCAAATTAAACTTATATTCTAGAAAAAAGGCATCTCAGAGAGGATATAATATATACTGTATATAAATATATCCAGGGTCAATACAAGGCTTTGTCAAGTGAGCTTTTTGTGTCAAGAGGTTTTCAACTGACAAGAGGACATCCTTTGAGATTGGAAGTAAAAAGATTTCACCTTAAAGAAAGAAAAGGGTTCTTCACAGTAAGGGTGGTTAATCTGTGGAATTCTCTACCAAAGGAGGTGGTGACAATGGATTCGATAAACTTTAAAAAGGGATTGGATATATTTTTAAATAAAAAGGGAATTCAGGGTTATCATGCATAATTAGAGAGGGAGTATTGATCCAGGGAGGAGACCGATCGCCAGTATCTGGGGTCAGGAAGGAATTTTATATTCTTTTCCCCTTTTGAGACAATTGGTAAAGTATCACTGTTTTTTTTTTCTTCTTTTTGCCTTCCTCTGGATCAATTAACAATTAATCTGCATATTTCAGATCAGAGGAGATCTAAAAAGGTTGAACTTGATGGACTAAAAGTATTTTTTAAACCTTAATTACTATGTAACTATGTAACTATGTAAGTCAGGTATAGGAAGGACCTGTCGGAGCACTTTCTAATAAGTACTGGTGTGAAGCAGGGCTGTGTCCTTGCACCAGCCCTTCCACAACAGGCCTTCATTGGCAGCCTGTTTAAGAGCTACTCTTGGCCAAAGACACTGCCCTTACGGCGACAGCTCTGCAGCAAATTATATCTTGCTTTGCCAAGGCTGCCAAGCTCTTTGGTCTAGAAGTCACTTTGAAGAAGACAAGAAGACTGAAGTTCTCCACCAGCCCGAACCTCAGGATGATTACTTTCCTCCTTGCATCATTATTGGCGAGTACAAGCTAAACAGTCCACCAATTGCATTATCTCCTCGTAGGCTAAGGTTAACAAGGAAATTGACTACAGAGTGGCAAAGGCAAATGATGCATTTAGCAAATTATATAAAAGGGTGTGGAACAACAAGCATCTGAGTAAATGCACCAGTGTGTACAGAGCTGTTGTCGGTTACCTACTTCCATCACATATGACTTCTTGAGCACTTTCATCAATGCTGCCTTCACACCATCCTCAACATTCACTGGAATTACTACATCACCAGCAATGAAGTCCTAGAACAGGACGGAGTCACCAGAATTGATGCAGTTGCGCTGGGCAGGACACATCTCCAAGATGGAAGATGATTGGCTTCCAAAGATTGTGCTATACATGGTGAGCTCACCACTTGTAATCTTGACATAGGAGGACTGATGAAGAGTTACAAGGATTTGCCGATATTGATACCTGACACATTGACCATCATCGATGGTTGGCTTTAGCTTTGGACCGCAAGGTCTAGAGAAGTACCACTTACCCAGCTGTCTCCTCTTTCGAAAGAACATGCAGTGCTGGCCTTGAGGAAAAAAGGAGGCAGAGGAAAAATCGTGTCACTGCAGCACCCAACCCTGAGCAACCACTGTGGTTGGATCTGCCTGACCCACATTTGCCTCCTCAGCCACCAGAAATCCCGCAGATGTGGAAAACATCCCTGATAAAACTTTGTTCACAAAGCCAAGTCGAAACATAGATTTTCTAATTCAGTAGACTCTCAGTTAACCGGCACCCATGGGGATTGGCAGATGCCGGATAAATGTAGTTTCTATTAAAAGAGGCATAGATTAGCTGCACATAGGTGTACGTAGGTAAGTATATCTGTCAGTGAGGGCTGTTCTAGCAGCAGCAGATTTCACTCCTCACTTACACAAAGGTACGTTTGCTGGGGGGGTGCAGTGCGGAACCCATGGAATGTAACGCAAACACTGCACTGGCTCAGTAAATCGTGCCTTTCTTCTTTCAGGCAAAATTGTGGGTGAAATCTAGGTGCCTGCAAGCAGTTTGTGGCATGACAACCTGGCATTTGTTGAGGCCTGCACATTTTTATTTTTATTTAAAGTGCAGTATTAAATTTTTTCTGGTTGCTTGAGAGTTCTGGTTGCTCGAGTTCTGGTTAACTGAGAGTCTACTGTATATCCTTTGCAGCATGCTTTGTTTTTTTTGTTTTTTTTTTTAAATAGCAGAAAAAGTATTATTAGTATGCAAAATCTAAACAAAATTGTGTGGAATTCTTCAATTAAATGCTTATTTTCAAAAGTAACAAAGAATAAAATGGTACTCACTGCATACCCTCACATAAAGTAAAAATCAAACAAACTGCATATTAATGTTTACTTTCAGACCATTTTAAACAAATTTAATGTGCTATGCAAATGCTTGTAACTAATGGAATGGAGGGTATATGGCCCTGGCCCACGCAAAACACCGCCAACCGCATACCACTTTCACCCAGGAACCTACGAAGTACAAAATACACTATTACAAAGGACGACAGATGCTTGCGAACTGCGTAGCACATAGACAAACTACGCTCGTTTACAATCCTAACTTGCCACTAGCAACATTATGTATCTAAAGTAGCGCTTTACACAAATAATCAATGGTTTGCCCTTGCGCACGCAGCCTATTTCTAATGCACAGTTGGGACATTCATAAAACTATCTCCTCAGGCCAGCAACAGTCCAACTGGACATTATATGCTGCAGGACAATAAAAAGCAGATTGTTACCTCTTCAGGCTATTGATTGTTACATATATTAATTAGAAAAGGTAAACTATATTAATTTATTATTCAATTAATTCATGAATTAGTATTTAAAAAATAGAGAGAGGAGCCAAAGGACACGAGAGGAGAGGTTCGCAATGAGCGCTGAAGGCGCTCATTGCAAGCCACAAGATAAGTGGCGAAGGCGCTCAGTGCGAGGCTCGCAATGAGAGCCAAAGGTCCTTACAATATAAAAAGCTTAACATTGTGTGCCAAACTGCATTTTATTGACCGTAATTTTTTGACAGGAAAGTCACTAGTAGATATATAATACAAGCAGTATTTACATTTACACGTCTAAAACAGGTTAGAATTTCTGTTCCCATCTAAAAATTTCAAAATATATGACTCTGATTGGGGAAATGCAATGTGTTCTCACTCTTTAAGGGACCATGTCAGAATATTTCTAATGCTCCACTGGTCCATGGAGGCATCTATGATAATTTGGTGAAGTGTATCTTACAAGCTGCCTGAGTATATCTAGGGGAAAGGGATAGATCACAGATACTGTAAACTCCAGTAATATAACAACTCCCACTCCCCTCTTATTTTCCCACACCTTCCCTCCACTATCAGTACATGCCTTCAGGGTCCAAGCTATCTGGAAACACTGAAGCCAGACAAGTTTGAGGTATCTATATACAAACAGAGTCAGCAAATCATGATTAAATCACTAAAAATGATTTCATGTTTATGGTTTACCGAGCTGAAAACATTTGTTAGTTTTAGCACATTTGAAAAAAAATAGGTTTTATATACAAAACATAAGCACGGCACATAGCGTCTCATTGCATCTGCCCGTAAAGCAAAAACAAGATCTTTCTCTCTGATCAGCTGAACTAAGACATATATTATATATCAGAAAGGTGTGAGTAACATACTGAAGATAAAATCATAATCAGTCAAGACATCACCAACCTTTTAATTAAGTTATATGTATATGATTACAACTGTAGTAGTTTCACATTTTGCAAACAAAAACAGAAATTGTGATAAACTAATCAAAAAATTAAGTCTAGAAGCTTACAAGTGAAATGAATCAGGCATACATTGTATGGATCAACTATAGACCCTTATCAACATATCAGAGATACTTTGGTACAAATATGTTTGATCTTAAGTGTTAAGAAAAGTATCTGAAGTTTTAGGAGAGTAATGTAGATATCTAAAATAATGAATATGTTGTTTTTCAATGAATTTACTATGCAATACATTATTAAGTGTCCTTCAATAAGAAAAAAGTTAGAAAAGACTAATTTTGTTGTAAAGAAAACCTGATTTGGAGTCAATTTCATTGATATGTTGCAAGGAGAGAGCTGCAAGCACATTTTTAGTCCTATGACTACATCCATAGGCTGGTCACCTAAACAGCTTAACTTGGAAGAGATGACAGGATGCTTGTTGTTTGCAAAGCCATTAGCCAAACTAGTTTGATCAATGACTTCAGTAATCCTATGACAGTTATTGCAATTTGTTTCAAGTGTTGGACTCAAATACCTATTAGGTTCTTAACAAATCTATTTACTATTTAATACATACATGTCTTCTTTTTTACCAGCTGACTATTGAAATAAGTATTATTAGGTTAAAAGAGATATATTTTCAGTAGCCTTTTAAACTATGTATGCCTATCATTAGCATATTCCTTCCGTATAATAACATTGCATTATTCTATAATAGCATTGCATCAACTCCTTGTATGCCCTGAGAATAATAAAACATGTAATGTTGCTCTTCTGTGTTTTGCATTCTTAGCCTCACTTTTATCTAACCCCACTATACCATTCTACAACCACTGCTCTACTACTAGACTTACTCCTACTAGTATCCTTAGTGCTAATCTTAAATCTTTTCTGCTCCAAGCCTGTGCATCTAGAATCTCTTCACAATGACACTATTTTAAATTTTTGATTTAATAAGCACATACCGTTTGTTTAATCAATACACAACCTACCATATAGCTATAATTTAATATTTTACATTGAATAATGAAAAAGCTTAATCTGAAAAGATTAGTATTAACAATACAGGTTAAATTGCACACCTGTATCCAGCTCTTGTGCTTGTTTATTTTGTTTAATTAAAATATATGAAGCTTCTTTAGACAAATTCAAACGTTAGCAATGCAAAGTAAAAGCTGTTTTAGGCAAGTTTGTATACAATTAAAGCTGGAATGGCATTTTAAACTGCTTTGTATAAAAAAAAAAAATTCTCACCAGCGGGGGCACAGGCTGAATTGCATTTTACTTGTAGCAAGGTTCAGCCATAAGCTTTATATTGGCCTTAAATTACTTTTCTAACACAATATAAATAAGAAGTGTTAATTGCAAACTACAGTCACATAATAACACTTTAATTCTGGAAGCCATTTAAACATTTTCTTTTAGTTTTCGTATAAGTAAATGCAAACCTTAAACAGTTGAAGTACTTAAAATGAAGAGCACAGTGGTTCTCAAAAATGTTAGTTTTCATGGCACCAAATGCTTTGCAGAGAGAGCTGTTTTTTTCTCTCTATTCAAGTTCAAATTCTAAAAACCCCATACTATGAGCCTCATTTAATTACAATCTCGCCATTGTCTCCAAATGTAAGTTTTGACTGCGGGTCACAATTTTTCTAAACATTTAGATGTATTCAATTGTTTCTAACTCGCTACTGCCCTTTCACAGCCTCCACACACAAACCATGCACTCATAAGTAGGGTTTCAAGGGGCAATATTTAAGCAAGCCTGTAATTTACTTCTTAAACACTCACAATACTTCTTAGACACAGCCAATAGAAAATGAGCGTTTGTAATTGAATGCTGGTTTTGCGTCTTTAGCACTGTTAACATTTGTGGGCTTGATAAATCAATGGAGCTCTTGAGACTGTAACTCGCAATTGGAATGCGAGTTGCTAAATGTATCCAATTGAATAACTGTTACAGTTACGGGCTACATTACGGGTTCAAGTAATTGCGATTTGGCCAACTGAATGAGGCTCTATGTATGCAAGGCACTTATTATTCATACATATTCTTATATTTGCAATTCGCTCGGGCAAACGCTTGGGACGCAGTAGCCATAGCACACCCCTGAGCATTCTTATGTATCATTTTCTACCCTAGTACTTATTTAGATACTCAGGTTTGAAAGTTCAGATCCAGGCCAATGAATCATTACCATGTCTATGCATTTCGACTTGAGATCTGACCTTACTATGGTCAAAATATTATCAGCCTTATTAAATTGTGATTCAGTACATTTAAAAGGGCTCTATTTAAGCACACAGCAAATATTTTTTACAGAAGTTTTTAGTTAGTGAACTTCTATCCAAAAGCAGGGTCTTCACTAACTAAAAACATCTGTAAATAAAATATGCTGTGTGCTTAACTAGAACCCTTTAAAATTTACCGAATCGCAATTTAATAAGGCTGTATATTCCCCTCTTTTCTAGGAAATGGATTAGATTTTTGCATCTGGCATCATCTTCTGTCTTCTGATCTGATATTCGGTTCAGACTCAATCGTCACAGACAAACAGATTATACTTAGGCATCACTTGCTTTCTCTTTGATGTTCTTTGATGAGAGATATCCTGTAGCATATGAGTTTGGTCTCACTTAGACCCCCCCCCCCCAGACACACACACACACACGCAAGGCCTCATCAGTGATGTGTATTTAATCTCCTTAGGGCAAAGTGGGAAAAGAGTCTATAGTCCTATATTGCGAGAACTGCTAGAGTCTTATATTGAGAGAACTGCCTGGTATTTCAGGATTAGATCACTCTTCTAAGTAAGATCATTCTACAATATATTTCTTCCCTGTTATAGTAAGCTAAAAGAGATTTCTCTCTTAGTGGGACATCCTGCTCATAGCACACAATTACGGTGTTGTTCATTCTCAGATTGGGCTTCTCTGACCTTGTTTGTAAATTTACGCAAATGACTATTGGTTTAGTTACAGGGGTCACAGGGCCACAGGGGTGTCCAGACATGAATTTTTAGACTGTAGCATCTCTGGCCTTGTACGTACAATGTGACAGTATGATAATTCATTGGTCCTTCCATAATGAACCCCATCTTATTGATCATCAGGGAACTGCTATACTGCTCCCTCTGGCAATGACACTTTTTTCATTATGACAAATATCTATTCCAATACCATCCCTTTCAGGGGACCATCTTTCCATACCATCTCACTTTTAAATGCCTCCGCCCAAACTGTCGTATTCTTGCTGAAATGAATTAGTCTTACACATGTCAAAATAAATAATTAGCCCTGTCAAAATTTATAATTTGCAATGCCAATATAATTAATTTCCAGCCAGAATAATTAATTTTCTATGTCAATTATAATACATTTTGACAAGCCGAACAGTAACCTTTCAGAATAATTAATTTTCTCTGCCAATATCAACAGTTAGACTTGTCAAAATAATAACTATTATCTCTGTAGATAAACAGTGTAGCCCAATTATTGTGTTCATTTATATGGTAGTAGTAGCAAGTAATGCCTTACCTACTTTGTGTTCAATGTAATAAACACTACAGAAGTCACTACATTGTGACTTGCATCTATATTTATATAAGGTCAGCTAATGTATATCTAGGGTCTAAGATATTTGTATCTTGTTTCTGCCCAACTACGGCTTCCCCAAAGTCAGGAGATTCTAGTTGGTGTTCAAAATATCACATTTTTGTTGATGTGCCATTCGCCTTTCAGTACTTTTAGGAGAGATAGTCCAGGGTTTTAGTTAGTAGATATTAAGCTGAATTTCTATATGTGATATCAACTATGCACATGGCAAGCCACAGATAGATTTTGTAGTATATCAAACATAGATTCAAAATATATAATCTTGTGACATCATAAGATTTTGAAAAGCTTCCACATATATATAAATAGAAAAAAAAAACGTAATGACTCACATTCAGGGTGGTTTGCCCAGAGCTCAATTCTTTCAAAAGCCATGAAAATGAGCCCTCAATAGTAATGCTGTTTGGTAGATGAGTGTAATATTTTACCTGACCTGACCTCAAGCTTGATCCTGTAGGAACTCCAGCAAGGCTGGTATGTAGCTATGGGAAATCTTAATAGAGATTTTATGTAGCTATTATATGGCTCACACAAAAGATCTTCTGTAAAAGTTACTGACTCCCACCCAGATTTTGCCCGTAGCTCTCTTGCTCTAACACGCACTCCCAAACTGCCTTGCGTATACCAGTAGGAGACTACAAGTCTGAAACTCCATAGTCTTCATAGCAACACTACAGAATGCTATCTACAGTACTACCTAACATGAACACATTATACTAGCCATAACATCTATATAAATCCCAAGTGACAGAATGTGACTTTGCTGCCTATATCCTGCCCCCCTCCATGAGCCTGGGGAATCCTTTCAGCCCCCTTTCCTTCACCCTTTTTTGCCTTTAGATGGGGATCAATTATCCCACCTTAACCCCCTTAACTACACCCAACCACACTAAATTAATACTAAGTGCCCCAAGGGGGCCCCAAATCATTCCTATAGGCCCTGTGGGTCAGGTAGAGGCTTTATGGGGGTCCATAGGGGACATTATATTTTGGGACATCGGGGTCTATACTGACCCCTATGGTAGATAACAACAGGATTCTTTGAGGTCTGTAGTGGTCCCCATATGTGATAGGGACTATGGTGTCCACTGGGAGCTGTTCTCAGTTATTTATTGTGGGTATGGGTAGATTAGGGGTTTAATGTGGATTTAATGTGCACAAGGGTTCAGGGGAAAGGGTTTTGAAAAATCCTAGGAGATTCCTAGGCTCATAGGGGTAGCAGGATATTGGCAAAGGGCTCATAAACCTCGACATTCGTTTTTTATTATACCTCAGATGCTGCAAGCACTATAATCAGCTCACTAACTGGTTTCCATCAAAAACGCAAAATCTACCTTCTCATATCTAATTAGTAAATGAAAAAAAAAACTTTATTACAAATTACCATGTATCATGTATCAGGCGCACTTATGGACAAAATATCAATATATATAAGCATTTCTATGCATAATCACACATTTTTCTATGGCACTTCGTCTGCATATTCAGATAGCCTGCTGCCTATTGAAAATATGTTTGTAATTTGTAATGTCTTGCATTTAATGATCAAAATTAGTAATACTTAATCTTGCTTTGTCTTATATTTAGATTCAAATAGGGGATTTAACTTCTTAGTTGTATGGTTCTATAACCATACCGTAATTAAATAAACTATAGCAGAAAACAAAACGAAATATTCAATACTCACCTATTCATGTGGCACAATTGTGCACATCTGTATGTATCATTATGCTTTGAGCTTGTTATACATTGTAGAAGAATACATACATGTGTCCTATAAAATGAACTTAGTAAAAAAATATTCATCTCCAACACATCGGTGTTGTAGATTTTCTCTTGAAATAAATGAGAGAAGAATTAGTGCACAAAATTCATATTGTAACTGGCAGCTCAGAGATAAGGTAAAGCAACAATAAACATTAACTGGCAGAAGAAAGTGCCAAAACTCTTGTTTAGAAATCCAATCACATTCATCATAGGAAAAATGATGACTTGCATAGTGGATCATACATCATTTAATACTTCCTACAACAAGTAGCTAGGTTTAGTAACAGTATGAGTTTGCTTTGATTAATACAAGAGTATCTGCTAAATTAGAGAATGCTCAATTATAAGATAACACATCCTAGGCACCTTATGTGAATAAAAATCTCTTGACAGCATTTGCTCAAATACCTCTAACCACATTTGATACACATTATTAGAGACAATCATAGATGGAGATAGTGCAGATCCCTTGAGTGCCCTCCAGGTTTATGCTGTTCTACTCCCCAAATGAAAGTGTTTGTAGAAACATATGACCTGTAAACTCAATTTACACTATATAAATAGGATTGCAGTGTAGCAAAAGAATATCAGCTTGTTTTTTTCTCTTACACCAGTAGTACCTGAACCGGTTTGTGTTGAAGAACAAACCAATTTTTAAAACTATCCTTTTGCCCAGAACCATCACTGAATAATTACACTCAATTTGTTGTAAATTAGAACACATATTAGTCTCAGTCCCCGCCAGTCTAGAAATAAGCTCCTCTAAATAAGATAAATCTTGGAGCACAAATATTCTATCAGACATGATAACTGCAGCTGTTGCTAGGTGACAACTTCATTTTTAAGTTTTTTACAAAACTTATTTTTTTGCAACATTAAAATGAAATGTTTAGGTTTTTGTTTTTTTTACACATTTTTATTAAAGCGTAATAATGTTAAGTAAAATGTTGATTACTGATACATCTTAGAGGGAACAGAAACTATTATTATTATCTTTATTTATATCGCGCCAACATATTCCGTAGCGCTGTACAGGGGGTTAGTACATGGCAAAAAACAAACTTAACACCTTAAAGAATGGAGGGCCCTGTTTTTGAGCATATAATCAAATGTACATAGTGCTTGTTTCCAAGACACGGACACAATTGAAAACTCGCAAACTTACAATCTAAGGGTTTAGGTGTGATACAAGAGGGTGACAAATACAAAATGGCAACGTGAATGCAATTTGTTTAGTCAATTGGAGGGGTCTGTGAGCTGTACTGTAGATTGTGGGTGGGAGTGTTATTAAGCTGTGGAGCGTGCAGTTGTAATTATAGAGGATGAAGGTGATATGATTTTTTAAATAGGTGTGTTTTTAGTAATTTCCTAAAGGTTTTGAGGCAGGAAGTTAATCTAATGGAGCGAGGCAAGGAGTTCCAAATAGTAGGGGCTGCACGAGAAAAGTCCTGAAGACGGGAGTGAGAGGAGGTGATGAGAGAGGAGGAAAGAAGAAGGTCGTTAGCAGAACAAAGGGGGCGGTTGGGAGAGTATTTTGAAACAAGAGCAGAGATATAAAGGGGTGCACTGTTGTTGAGGGCTTTATGCGTTAAGGTCATGATTTTAAATGTGATTCGGGAAGCTATGGGAAGCCAGTGGAGTGATTGACAGAGAGGAGCTGCAGACACTGATCGTTTGGTATTGAAGATGAGTCTAGCGGAGGCGTTCATTATGGATTGGAGGGGAGACAGACGAGAGATGGGGAGGCCAGCAAGAAGGGAATTGCAGTAGTCGAGTCGAGATATGATGAGAGAGTGTATTAGAATTTTAGCTGTGTCTTGCGTAAGATAATTACTAATTTTGGAGATGTTTTTTAGGTGAAACTGACAAGATTTAGTTATAGATTGGATGTGAGGAATAAAAGAGAGAGCGGGATCCAGTAGAACCCCAAGACAACGGGCCTGGGAGGTGGGAGTGATGATGGTGTTGTCAACAGTGAGAGATATTTGAGGAGTGGAAGCTGTAGTAGAGGGTGGAAAGATTAGGAGTTCAGTCTTAGACATGTTGAGTTTGAGTTGACGGGTAGACATCCAGGAGGATATGCTAAAGAGGCAGTTGGAAACTTGAGCTAAAAGAGAGGTGGATAGATTGGGTGCAGAGAGGTAGATTTGAGTATCATCTGCATAGAGAGGATACTGAAATCCAAAGGATTTTATGAGGGTGCCAAGGGAGGAGGTGTAGATGGAGAAGAGGAGGGGGCCTAGGACAGAACCTTGGGGAACGCCAACAGACAGAGGGAGAGGTGAAGAAGAGGTGCCAGAGAAGGAGACGTTAAATGTACGATCTTTTACATAGGATGTGAACCATAAAAGAGCTGTGCCCTGGATGCCAAATGAACGGAGAGTTTGGATTAAAAGAGGGTGGTCAACTGTGTCGAAGGCAGCAGAGAGGTCCAGGAGAATTAGAATGGAGAAGTTACCCTTTGATTTGGCAGTTAGCAAGTCATTGGTGACTTTTGTGAGGGCTGTTTCTGTTGAGTGTTGGGCACGGAAACCAGATTGGAAGGGGTCAAGAAGGGAATTGGAAGAAATAAATTGAGTGAGGCGATTGTAAACAAGCCGCTCAAGCAGTCTAGAAGCCAGGGGAAGTAGTGAGATAGGGCGGTAGTTGGCGGCAGAAGCTGGGTCAGATGAGGGCGTCTTGAGAATGGGTGTAATTACGGCATGTTTTAAGGAGGATGGAAACCTGCCAGTGTTTAGGGAGAGGTTGAATAGATGTGTGAGAGCTGGTATAAGTGCGGTGGATAGGGGAGGAATTAGCTGTGAAGGAACAGAAACTGTTTAAACCATAGATATATACAAAATGATTGCAAACAGACAATTTCTTATTTGCCATTCCATCCAAAAAGTATTTATAATCTAGAAATGCTAGTGCAAAGTTTATAAGGCAGATTAACTAGAGAGTTGAAAAGCATGTGGAAAATTAGGTTACATTTTTAAAATAGATCAAGAATTGACTTGGATATTGTCATTTTAGTTTAGCTCTTGAAGCCTTCGCATAAGAACTTGCATAAATAATGGGGTCTTTAACTGTTGTACATTGTATTCGGGATTTACCCTCTATTTATAAGCAAAGTATGGCGGCACAGTGGTAAGCCATCTGTTTCAAAGATTTTTTTTTGTTGCTAAACCATGAGTTCGCCCTCCACTTGTTTATTTTTATTATGTTTTTTACATATTTATATGGCACCCCATCTTTGGTGCGCTTTTCAAACAGGCGAGGACACATGCGCGCACAAAGAAAAGCGTAACTGTGAATAGCGCCCCCCGACATCTGCATGCATTGCTGAGGGAGGACCTAGACAGCACGCAGGAGGAGGAGGAGTGAGACGTGAGGATGTGGGACCTGAGGTAGAGATGGGAAAATCGATGGATGGTTCAGGATAAGATGGTCAGGGAGGGAGGCGAGAGAGAGAGAAAAAGAGAGAGAGCGAGAGAGAAAGGGAACAAGGGAGATAGATGGAGAGAGACAAGGAGAAAGAAGGAAAGAAAGCGAAGGAGAGGAAAAAAAGAGAAATAGAGGAGAGAGAGGAAACGAGAGAATGAAAGAGAGAGCAAGGAGATACTCCAAACATCAATCTCCAATCAATCTCCAAAGATACTCCAATTAATCGCGCGGTAAAGTCGGGGTGCCGTCGGGGGCGCGCTATTGACAGGAGTGTTTCTGTTTCTGCCGCATGCATAGGTGCGCATTTGAAGGATCTCATTGTTAAAAGGTATCAGTCAGGAGAAGGGTACAAAAGAATTTCCAAGGCATTAGATATACCGTGGAACACAGTGAAGAAGTGGAGAAAATATGGAGAAAACATGCCACAACAGTGACATTACCAAGAACTGGAGCTCCCTCCAAAATGTATGAAAAGACAAGAAGAAAACTGGTCTGGGAGGCTACCAAGAGGCCTACAGCAACATTAAAGGAGCTGCAGGAATATCGGGCAAGTACTGGCTGTGTGGTACATGTGACCACAACCTCCCATATTCTTCATATGTCTGGGATATGGGGTAGACTGGCAAGACGAATGCCTTTTCTTACAAAGAAAAACATCCAAGCCAGGCAACATTTTGCAAAAACGCATCTGAATTCTCCCAAAAGCATGTGGGAAAAGGTGTTATGGTCTGATGAAACCAAGGTTGAACTTTTTGGCCATAATTCCAAAAGATGTGTTTGGCGCAAAAACAACACTGCACATCACCAAAACAACAACATTCCCACAGTGAAGCATGGTGGTGGCAGCATCATGCTTTGGGGCTGTTTTTCTTCAGCTGGAACTGGGGCCTTAGTTAAGATAGAGGGAATTATGAACAGTTCCAAAGACCAGTCAATATTGGCACAAAACCTTCAGGCTTCTGCTAGAAAGCTGAACATGAAGAGGAACTTCATCTTTCAGCATGACAACGACCCAAAGCATACATCCAAATCAACAAAGGAATGGCTTCACCTGAAGAAGATTAAAGTTTTGGAATGGCCCAGACCTGAATCCGACTCAAAATCTGTGGGGTGATCTGAAGAGGGCTGTGCACAGGAGATGCCCTCGCAATCTGACAGATTTGGAGTGTTTTTGCAAAGAAGAGTGGGCAAATCTTGCCAAGTCAAAATGTGCCATGCTGATAGACTCATACCCAAAAAGACTGAGTGCTGTAATAAAATCAAAAGGTGCTTCAACAAAATATTAGTTTAAGGGTGTGCATACTTATGCAACCATATTATTTTATTTTATATTTTTTCTTCCCTCTACCTAAAAGATTTCAGTTTGTTTTTCAATTGAGTTGTACAGTTTATAGGTCACATTAAAGGTGAAAAAAGGTCTGAAATGATTTATCTTTGTCTCATTTTTTTACAGCACAGAAACCTGACATTTTAACAGGGGTGTGTAGACTTTTTATATCCACTGTATATTGTCGAATAATCAGAGTATTGCAGTGAATAGTGATACCTTTTTTTTTGGTCAAACGTATTCATAATATAGCAACAAACTTTTGAGAGATAATGCCTCTCTTTATCAAGCCAAAAAGAGAGGTATTATCTCGTCATTATATTATGAATGCGTTTGTGCAATAAAAAAGGTATCACTATTCACTGCAGTACTCTGATTATTTAACTGGATTACTGGACATTCACGGCTACTTCACTCTTTATATATATATATATATATATATATATATATATATATATATATATACAAACTTTTACACATACTTTTTAAAGCAGAGTGTGTTGGTCTAGTGGAAAGTGAGTTTAATAAAAATGAGTAAGTCATTGATTCTAAAACAATGCCTTACATATTTTTTATTAGCTAATGTTTTTATTAACACATGTATGGCATATATATATATATATATATATATATATATATACTAGCGACTTGCCCGTCAAAAAATGATGGTCAATAAAATTTGAAGCCATGGGAATGCTGTTTGAGACATTGAAACCGTTTTCTACTGTGAGGACCTTCAGCGCTCATTGCGAGGCTTGCGCTGAGCACGTTCGGTGCTCATTGCGAGCCTCAGGACCTTCGGCGCTCATTGCGAGCCTCTCCTGTCATGTACTTTTGGTCCTCTGAGAAAGATATATATTTCAATGTATATGTAGTTAAGTAATAATTAATGATTTAATCAATAAATTAATTAAGTAATAATTACTGATTTATTCAATAAACTAATATACTGAAATGATTTATATTTCATATATGCAGCGAGCAATAGGCTGAAGAGCTAACAATCTGTTTGTATTTTGCGTCTGCGTAGAATATACATTTTGAGTGTTAGTGCCCTGCTTATAAAGTGTAATGAATGTTTGAACTGTGCATTCTAAATAGGCTGCGTGCGCGAGGTAAAGCCGTCGGTTTATTGTGTAAAGCGGCATTGTATAGTCGTAATGTTATTAATGTGTTACGCATCTCGTGAGCTTTTTTTCGGCTTTTGTAATAGTGTATTTTGTAGGTGGTAGTGTGATGTGTAAAGTGCTATGCATTTGCAGTGTTTTGCGCGGTCCAGGGTCATGTAGCCTCGTTTTTTGTGTTTTTCGGGTTTTTGGTTCGGCCACTAATCTCGTAATTTTTTGAGTCTTGTAGCTTTTTTTTTCTAAGTCCCGTGTCTCGTATTTTTTTTCGTCTCATATTTTTTTTTTGCTAAGTCCCACTGTGTTTCAAGTTTAAGGGCTCAACTCGCCGGCAATGAGCACCTTCGGCGCTCATTGCCTAAGTGCTCCGAGTTTAACGGCTGCCAAAGTGTTCCGAGTTGGAAGCAGTTATTTTAAAACTTATTTTAGACATTCAAATGTGAACACAGATGTACTATTTCTTTACTTGCGGCAATCACAGCTCCAAGTTGCTTGCCACATCTTACCATTGGGATTTTTGCCTATTCCTACTTGCAAAACTGTTCCAGCTCCTTCAAGTTGGATGGTTTGCGCTTTTGAACAGCAATCTTTAAGTCTGACCACAGATTGTCTATTGGATTGAGGTCTGGGCTTTGACTAGGCCATTCCAACACATTTACAAGTTTCCCAGTGTTGCTATAGCAGTGTGTTTGAGGTCATTGTCCTGCTGGAAGGTGAACCTCCTTCCTAGCCTCAAATCACACACAGAGTGGTACAGGTTTTGCTCAAGAATATCGCTGTATTTAGCATCATCCATCTTTCCCTCAACTCTGACCAGTTTCCCAGTACCGGCTGCTGAAAAACATCGCCACAGCATGATGCTGCCACCACCATGTTTCACTGGGGATGATGTTCTTTGGGAGATGTGATGTGTTGGGTTTGGGCCAGACATAGCGTTTTCTTTGATGGCCGAAAAGTTCAATTTTGGTCTCATCAGGTCAGAGCATTTTCCTCCATACATTTTAGGAGTCTCCCACATGCCATTTCGCGAACTAAATACTTTTGGCACTGTATATACAGTATATATGTATATATATATATATATATATATTTTTTATATATATATATATATATATATATATATATATAAATATATATATATACATACATACATATAATATATACATAGTTGGTCACATAATTATTCACATAAATAGTAAAGAAAAATCTTTGGGGAGAATTGAACTCAGGATCTTTAGCTCCACAGGCATCTGCATTACTTACTGAGCTATGTAATCAGCTTTTGCATTAGCTGCTAGAATTTAGTGAAGTAGTGATTCAGTCACGGAAAGCTTCTACACCTGATTCTAATTAACTATTCATTGTTCTGCAAGGTAAAGAGCTCATTACTCATGCAGGCAGAGGCAACTCACTGAAATACTCTGACTTGATATGACGTGATCATAACTCCATCACTTTAGCATACATTTTCAAAATTAAAACACTTTTTCACTCTGCTTGTTAACCCTGCAGAGCACTGCAGAACATATATAGGGAATGTTTCTGGTCTTTCAACTTTCCCAGTTTCACTCACTCTTATACATATATATATATATATATATATATATATATATATATACTGTATATACATACATATATGGTCCAGTCACATTACATGTGACCACCAGCTAGCTAATATCTTGCATAACTGATGTGTTCAGCACGGACAGCATCTACATGACATGGTAGTGATTCAATAGCATGCTTGAGGGTTCGCAAGAATATCTGAAGCCATGCAGAATGCTGAAGACTGCTCACATGGCGATTGAGGTGGTCCCACTTGTGCTCAATGGGGTTCAAGTCCAGGGAATTTGGAGGCCAGGGAAGTACATGGAAGTCTTCGCCGTTCTCCTCCAACCACTCCCGGACCATTCTGGCCATATGAAATGTTGCATTGTCCTGCTGGAAGATCCTATCTACTCCAGGGAAGACAATCAACATGTATAGGTGTACTCAGTAGCATAGCTGATAAGAGGCGCAAGGGGCGGAGCGCCCTGGGCATCAGGTTGCTAGGGACGGCAACACAGCCTAATGTGTTCAGTCAGGGGGAGACAAACGTGGGATAAGAGGGAGACAGAGAAAGAGAGAGACAGTAGATAGAGAGAGTGTGTGTGTAAGAGAGAGAGAGTGTGTGTGTGAAAGAGAGAGTGTGTGTGTGAAAGAGAGTGTGTGTGTGAAAGAGAGAGTGTGTGTGTGTGTGTGTGAAAGAGAGAGTGTGTGTGTGAAAGAGAGTGTGTTTGAAAGAGAGAGTGTGTGTGTGAAAGAGAGAGTGTGTGAAAGAGAGAGAGAGTGTGTGTGTGTGAGAGAGAGAGTGTGTGTGTGTGTAAGAGAGAGTGTGTGTGAAAGAGAGTGTGTGTGAAAGAGAGAGTGTGTGAAAGAGAGAGTGTGTGTTTGTGTGTGAAAGAGAGAGAGAGAGTGTGAAAGAGAGTGTATGTGTGTGAAAGAGAGAGAGAGAGTGTGTGTATGTGTGGGAGTGAGAGAGAGAGTGTGTGAAAGAGAGAGAGAGTGTGTGAAAGGGAGAGAGAGTGTGCAAAAGGGAGAGTGTGTGTGTGTAAGAGAGAGAGAGTGTGTGTGAGAGTGTATGTGTGTGAAGGAGAGGGAGTTGCTCATTTTTTCAGGGGGGGCAGAGTTGGGGCGGAGTTGGGGGCATGGAGGCCGTGTTGGGTGGGGGTGGTGATGGGGGGGGCAAACTCAGGGGTAGCCTTGGGCGACAAAAGGTCTAGCTACCCCACTGGGTGTAATTGATCTGCAAGGATGCATAGATAACCCAACCAGTTGAGAGTGCCTTCCAGATGTATGAGTGGACCAAGACAATGCCAAGAAAACGTTCATGGTTTCTTAAGATAGTAGTTGTTACTGTGGCAAAAACTACTTGACCCCTTAGCCTGCATAAAGGGCCAGGGAGAGTTATGAAATTGTTTTTGGAACGAGGAGGGACGGGCTGATGCTAACATAGGTACACATAGTGGTAGGTATATGTGGTTTAAGTAGTGGAGAAGGCTCCTGCCACAACTCTAAGTCAACACCTGACCATTTGTGGTCATCTCCTTCTCTTAGGATTTGACTGATAATTTTTGGGGATAGTAGATGTTGGTGTGGCAAAAAGCTACCTGTTCCCTCAGCCTGCTAAGAGGCCAATAATTGTCAAAAGTAGGTATGGTTCTTTGATAAGGAATAGTGATGGTATTTTGAGGGGTTATGTTATATAAAGCTTCTCTGATTTCTATGGATGGATCCGGTAAGTATCGTGTGAAACAAATACATTTCCATCTTCCAATGTTTTTAATGATATGAGCTGATGTTTGCGTTTTGGATGCTGATGTGGCTGTGACTATGTGGGATTAGAGGCCTGGGTATGAGAAGGGATAAGTTCCTAATCTAATGAGGAGATTTTGTATGTAGTGTATGAATAATGCAGTAGACAGAGACTGACTTGATATGCAAAGAAGTGGGTGGAACGTAGGTTTATTGGATGTGAATTGAAGAAAGGTTGAGATAGATGGGACACCAGGAGTTATCTGTTGGGTAGTAGGATATCTGTGTTCCATGCTGTGCTTTCACTGCTGCAACCTGGGTTTGATTCCAGTCAGGGAACACCACCCTAAAGCGAAGCAGGGTTGGGCCTGATCAGTACTTGGATGGGAGACCATCTAGAAATACCAGCAGCTGTATGCTGTGGCCCACTGGAAAAGGAACTGGCAGCCCACCCCAGTATCTCTGCCATGAATATCAAGTATATATATATAGTTATGACAACCACTACTTCTGTTGGTTCTTGTTATTATCCCTAACAGAACCGGACTGTTTTTTGACCACCAGGACGACCACAGGAACACGAGAATCACCAGTAAGAGGACAAGAGTTACTGGCTGAAACTATTCTTTTGGCAGATGTAGAATCCTTAATCCCAATGATAAAGATGAACCCTTTCCTCAATAATGAACACACACGTAATTATGTATGATCCCACCGAGAAATGAGCAAACATTCCCTTTAGCCAATCCTCAAGCCCCCTTCTCCTAGCCATGTGGCCCACCTGTCAATCAAAGCATGACAATCTCCCTAGGTACCTTGGAGCCTGAGATGGTGATTAACAAATTGCTCATTTGTCCTGTTTTCGTGGGGGCTAGCTAGCTAATCAAGGAAGGAGAAAGCTTGTCTGGTGGTCCATGTGACTTTGTTTTCTGGTCTCTCACTGAGATGAAAGCATAGCCACGATCAAATATTGCAAACCATAAGTGATAAGCTCTTAAAGTAGTAATGACTAAATATCACAATGGAACAATTATGTCTAATTAGATCTCATTTTCCCCACATTTAAACACATTTCCTGGGTTCCTTAGACCTCTAAATATTTTCTGAGCCCTCTACCCTGGTACCCCAGAACTTGGATCCCATTCCCCAAGGATGTGGGCCACATGCTTTATTGTATTTCTTGAAGGAAACCGAACCTCTGGATATCAAATACACTAGGGCCACTGACAGTTACCATATCACACAGTTATAATTACACATGCCATCAATGCAACAATAATTACTATAAATCCACATATGCCAGCAGGGCAACCCTAACCCATACATCTAGGGGGTACCAGAATTACTACCACCTTGCTCCCAGGGAAATAATAGCCCAGATAACAGTCCATATATCCATTTGTAACAGTCCATATATCCATTTACAGTTCATATATACATTTACAAGGAGTCCTGAAAAGGATTCCTTTGTCCACGCACCCCAGGGCACCAGCTGGTTGAATAAATCCCAGGAGCCCCCAGTGGCCCCTGTGTGTCACAATATACTGTATATTTATATATATATGCGTGTGTGTATATTAACTGTATTTATATATATATATATATATATATATTTTTTTTTTTTTTAATATATATATATATATATATATATATATTACATAGTTACATAGTATTTAAGGTTGAAAAAAGACCTTCAGTCCATCAAGTTCAACCTTTCAAGATCTCCTCTAATCTGCAATATGCGGATTAACGATTAATTAATCAGTTTTAAAAAAAATAAAAAAATCCCTCCTGATCCCAGACACCTAACCGGACTTTTTCCTGGATCAATACTGCCTCTCTAATTATCCAAGATAACCCTGAATTCCCTTTTTAATTAGAAATAAATCCAGTCCCCTTTTAAAGCTATCTATCAAATCCACTGTCACACCTCCTCTGGTAGAGAATTCCACCGATTAACCACCCTTACTGTGAAGAACCCTTTTCTTTCTTTAAGGTGGAATCTTTTTACTTCTAACCTCAAGGGATGTCCTCTTGTCAGTTTAAAACCTCTTGGCACAAAAAGCTCCCTTGACAAATCTTTATACTGACCCTGGATGTATTTATATAAGGTAATCATATCTCCCCTTAGACGCCTTTTTTCTAGAGAAAATAAGTTTAATTTGGTTAGTCTTTCTTCATAACTTAGCCCCTCCATTCCCCTTATTAGTTTTGTTGCCATCCTCTGTACCTTTTCCAGCTCTAAAATGTCCTTTTTATGAAGTGGTGCCAAAAATTGTACTCCAAATTCCAAATGAGGGCGTACTAGAGATGTGTATAGTGGCAGAATTATATTTGCTTCCCTGACTTCTATACCCTTCTTAATACATGATAATATTTTATTTGCCTTTGCAGCTGCTGCTTGGCTTTGAGCACTGTTACCTAGGTGGTTGTCCACAAGCACTCCCAAATCCCTTTCAATATCTGATACACCTAGATTTGCTCCATTAAGATTATAAATTGCATGGCTATTTTCCTTCCCAGATGCATAACTTTACATTTATTCGTATTAAATCTCATCTGCCATTTAGATGCCCATTCCTCAATTTTATGTAAATCCCTTTGGATGGAAAGCACATCACTATCTGATTTAATTGCCTTGCACAACTTCGTGTCATCAGCGAAAATGGAGACACCACACTCCAATCCTACCTCTAAGTCATTAATAAATATGTTAAAAAGGAGAGGACCTAATACTGAACCCTGAGGAACCCCACTTACCACATTAGTCCAATCGGATTATGTTTCAATTACAACAACCCTTTGCTTCCTGTCTTTTAGCCAGCTCCCAATCCATGAGCAGATATTTACTGCAACTCCTGTATCTCTTAGTTTGCACAATAGTCTCCCATGTGGCACTGTATCAAAAGCCTTTGCAACATCCAAAAAGACTACATCCACTGAGTTGCCTTGATCCAGGTTCCTACGAACCTCCTCATAGAAACTAATTAGATTTGTTTGACATGACCTATCCCTCATAAATCCATGTTGACTCCTACTTATAATCCTGTTCAAATAAACATATTCTTGTATATTATCCCTTATTAACCCTTCTAAAAGCTTCCCCACTACAGAAGTGATGCTCACTGGTCTATAATTCCCCGGATTTGCTCTTGCTCCCTTTTTGAATATAGGTATCACATCAGCTTTTCTCCAGTCATCTGGTAGAGACCCTGTGTTGAGTGAATCTTGAAAAATTAAATATAATGGTTTGGCTATTATAGAACCCAGTTCCCTTAGTACCCTTGGATGTATTCCATCAGGACCCGGGTCTTTATTAACATTTATTTTTTCCAACCTCTTTTGGATTACTTCCTGTGTTAACCAAATATTTGGCAAAGGTAGTGTAGCCCCATTATGTTGCCGTGTCCCAACCACTGGTACCTCCCTTGTGTATACCGAAGAAAAGAACCTATTTAGCTCATCTGCCTTTTCTTGGTCTCTAATTATCAGACGGCCTGTGTCACATTGTAATGTTCCTATAGCTTCCTTCCTCGCCTTCTTGCCATTAATATTTTAGGGTTAGTCTTACTCTCTTTTGCAATTAATTTTTCATTTTCTGTTTTAGCCAGTCTAATTGCCCTTTTGCAAGCCTTGTTGATTTTCTTGTATTCCTGTAAGGCAGTCTCTGTCCCCTCTTGTTTGTATAATTTAAATGCCTGTTTTTTACTCCGTATCTTGATCTTTAAATCATTGTTAAGCCACATTGGATGGGATTTACTCCTTTAGTTTTTTTAATTCAATCTCAAACGAGACTATGTTGTGATCACTGTTTCCCAAAGGTTGCCCTATTCCAACATTTGATACTATATCAACATTATTTGTGATGAGGAAATCTAAGATAGCTTCATTTCTAGTAGGCTCTTGTACAACCTGGGCCAGGTAATGATCCCTGAGTGTACTCAAGAACCTGCTCCCCTTAGATGAACTTCTGGTCTCATTTATCCAGTTTATTTCCGGGTAATTAAAATCTCCCATTATTAGAACCTGACCATGCTTAGCTCTGCCCTCCATGCTAGGCCCAGCTAAACTGTGCTCAGTGAGCACCAACCCCCTTTCCAGTGGAGCAATATCACTAAATGCTGCAATTCTCAGCTCCAGATCTCCAATTTGACCTTTCAGAGAGGCAACATGCTCACAGGATGACAGGATGTACATTGAGTGAGGTTGTTATATATATATATATATATATATATATATATATATATATATGTATAGATATATGCATGTGTGTGTATATATTTATATATATGTATATATATATATATATATATATATATATATATATATATATATATATATATATATATAAATATATATACATATACACAGTATATATATATATATATATATATATATATATATATATATATATATATATATATATATATATATATATATATTATGGTATAATATGCCCCAAAATATAACTTTTGTAAATGTAAATTAGTAAAACATAGGTTTGGATTCACTATTTTATGGGGATTTCATAAAAATTAATTAATACTCCTTCCTGCCTCTGTTTTAAATGTATATTATTGATTTAACTAAACAACTTGTTGTCCCTTTTTTATTTAAGTGGCATGCATCATGATATATTCAGTACATTCTGTAGTGTTACCTCCTAGAATTAACATTTCACTGTGAGAAATTGACTCTGGTGGGTTTTGAACCTTGGTCCCCAGGCCGCTATACCTCTTCCCTACCACTGCACCAGCCTGCCTTTGTGAATTACACTGAGATCTGATAACCTTGACTCTGCTAGCAATTGTATCAGTGCCTAAGTTTCTTCAGCTGTGTCTGGTCCTTGGCCTTTATAAGGCACTTCCTGTTTATGTACCTTGCCAGATTATTGTGTGGTTCCTGATCACTTCAATAAAGCTTGTTCCTGTTTCACCTACAAGTTGCTGAACTGGATTATTGCTGACCTTGGCTGCTGGTCTCCACAACCCTGTGATTCCTATATCATTACATTCACATTCTTTAATTAGGATTTGTACCATTTGAAATATTCAATTATTTATAATGTGACATAAAAGACACTGTATTTGTTGATTGCTTAGGCATTTCCATGTCAATATTCTCTTTAGCTGCACTTACAGCTGTGAGTCTTTTTCTGTAAGTCTCTATCATATATCATTCAAATTGTCTTTGCTTCACTAAGCCCATCAAGTTCAGGTCATTTAATAGTTTATCTTCAGGAGGTCACTCAAGACTTATAAACTAGACTATGCAGAGCTCACTATCACACTAGTTTTACCATACCTCATAAGAGTTTGTAATCAGAAACTGTCCTCCAGGTTTATAATTGTTGCAACTCTGCCAATACTCTTGTATATTTCCTTTGTTTCCCTTTGAACACGCTCGGTATTAACTTTCAAAACAATATGTAAAATGTATTTTACAAAGTATTTTTTATTTTGAAATGCAATGCATTAGACTGTATTGTCCTCTGGGCAAGTGTCATGGATTGTTTTTGCCTGGATCATAAAAAATGTAATAATTTTTAACCTGTAGCACCAATAAAATTATTCTTTATGTAAAAATGTTTCTTTTATGAGTCTATACTAGCTTTGCACATATGGATACTTCATTCTACTTATTAAAATTGCTCGAGCTCTGTCAGATTGGATGGGAACCAGCTTTTCCATGGATTTTCAATCAAAATGAGATCTGAGCTTTAGCTGGGCTATTCTAAGACATTCAGGTATTTGGTTTTAAACCATTTAAGTGTAGCTTTGCCTGTGCTTTTATGGTTGTTGTCCAGCTGGAACGTGAACCTCCACTTCAGTATCAAGTTTCTTGAAGAATAAAAAAATGTTTTCCTTCAAATTCACCTTGCATTTGCCTCACCAGTATCTGTCCTTGCTAATGAAGATCTTCATCCAATATAATGCTACCAACACCATGCTTCTCAGTAGGGATGGCATTCTGAGTGTTAAGAGCTAAGTGGTTTTGCGCCAAACATGCCATTTTATGTTAAGGCTAAAAAGTAGAATTTTTATGTCATGAGACCACAGAGATTGTTTTTAGTGCCTTTTGGCAAACTCTAAATGTTATGTGATATGGTTTTCAGTAATGGCTATCTTCTCGCTACTCTACATTAAATACATATTTTTTTAACCATTTGGGTTACAGTTATCCCATGGACAATTTCTTCCATCTCAGCTATTGGTCTCTCCAGCTCCTCCTACAGTTACCAATGCCTTCTTGGTGTTTCACTTCCCTCCTTACCCTGTCACTGACTTTTTAATGTATTGTCATCTCCAGATAGAGTCACTGTTGTAACGTATACTTTCAAGTTTCAATGCTCTGGGGAACATGCAAAGTTTACAACATTTTTTATAACCCAACCCTGATTGGTGCTTTTCCAGGACTTTATTTCAGTTTTCTTTTGATAGCTCCTTGGTCTTGATGATGATGTATGTTTACATATGCTCTCTAACAAACTCTGGAGCCTTCCAGAAAAAGGTGTTTTTATTTATTTGGACCCTATCACTATATTGCTACATCACTTATATAACCTAAAACTTATAAAATCAAGATTTTTCAATTTTTTATTTATAAATACTTTTTAAAAATATGTAGATTTTTTTTCCATTTTGATATTTTCAACTATTTTGTTTAGATCAGAGAAATAAAATCCAAATTAAATTAATTTTAATACTAGGTTGTGACACTACAAAAATTGGATATGATGAAGAAAATAATGCACAGCTGTTAATATTGTTAATGTAGTACATACTTGACAAACATGTGTTTTTTTCTTGAACTGCAGTGGTCCTTTAAGGAAACACTGTAATATACAACATTTCTTAAACTGTGTAATTTGTTTTGCTTTCTCTGTAGTCCAATCCGAGTGCTTTCTATCTTCAAATTTTGAGCAAAAAAACACTGGTAAAAATAAAAGCAGGCCTATAAAACTAAATGATTTACAGCTGAAATTATGCAAATTTGTTTGAAAAGTAATAAAAAAAATGAATCAGTCTGTAATTCTGTGGGCTGGGGGATTTGACTTGATTTAAAAAAAAAAAAAATATCTGTGAACGTTAAGATAATTACAAGTATATGTAATGTATAAAAGTGTTACCACTCAAACACTGAAATATTAAAAAGAACAAACTTTCCATTAATAATTTAAAAATGAAAAATGTTTTCTTATTTTGCTAAAAAATAATGTTTAAATACCAAGTTCCTATAGTGATAGTAGCAAGATACAACAAGCCATTTAGAAGAGTAATCTTTAATAATTATTTAGCTAGTCTGTATTCTTATTCTTAAACATTACCTGACACATATTTTGAGAACTAGGCTGTATTCTTATTCTTAAACATTACCTGACATGTATTTTGAGAACTAGTCTGTATTCTTATTCTTAAACATTACCTGACATGTATTTTGAGAACTAGTCTGTATTCTTATTCTTAAACATTACCTGACACATATTTTGAGAACTAGTCTGTATTCTTATTCTTAAACATTACCTGACATGTATTTTGAGAACTAGTCTGTATTCTTATTCTTAAACATTACCTGACATGTTTTTTGAGAACTAGTCTGTATTCTTATTCTTAAACATTACCTGACACATATTTTGAAAACTAGTCTGTATTCTTATTCTTAAACTTTTCCTGACACATATTTTGAGAACTAGTCTGTATTCTTATTCTTAAACTTTTCCTGACACATATTTTGAGAACTAGTCTGTATTCTTATTCTTAAACATTACCTGACATGTATTTTGAGAACTAGTCTGTATTCTTATTCTTAAACATTACCTGACACATATTTTGAAAACTAGTCTGTATTCTTATTCTTAAACTTTTCCTGACACATATTTTGAGAACTAGTCTGTATTCTTATTCTTAAACTTTTCCTGACACATATTTTGAGAACTAGTCTGTATTCTTATTCTTAAACATTACCTGACACATATTTTGAGAACTAGTCTGTATTCTTATTCTTAAACTTTTCCTGACACATATTTTGAGAACTAGTCTGTATTCTTATTCTTAAACATTACCTGACACATATTTTGAGAACTAGTCTGTATTTTTATTCTTAAACATTACCTGACACATATTTTGAGAACTAGTCTGTATTCTTATTCTTAAACATTACCTGACACATATTTTGAAAACTAGTCTGTATTCTTATTCTTAAACATTACCTGACATGTATTTTGAGAACTAGTCTGTATTCTTATTCTTAAACATTACCTGACACATATTTTGAGAACTAGTCTGTATTCTTATTCTTAAACATTACCTGACATGTATTTTGAGAACTAGTCTGTATTCTTATTCTTAAACATTACCTGACATGTATTTTGAGAACTAGTCTGTATTCTTATTCTTAAACATTACCTGACACATATTTTGAAAACTAGTCTGTATTCTTATTCTTAAACTTTTCCTGACACATATTTTGAGAACTAGTCTGTATTCTTATTCTTAAACTTTTCCTGACACATATTTTGAGAACTAGTCTGTATTCTTATTCTTAAACATTACCTGACATGTATTTTGAGAACTAGTCTGTATTCTTATTCTTAAACATTACCTGACACATATTTTGAAAACTAGTCTGTATTCTTATTCTTAAACTTTTCCTGACACATATTTTGAGAACTAGTCTGTATTCTTATTCTTAAACTTTTCCTGACACATATTTTGAGAACTAGTCTGTATTCCTATTCTTAAACATTACCTGACACATATTTTGAGAACTAGTCTGTATTCTTATTCTTAAACTTTTCCTGACACATATTTTGAGAACTAGTCTGTATTCTTATTCTTAAACATTACCTGACACATATTTAGAGAACTAGTCTGTATTCTTATTCTTAAACATTACCTGACACATATTTTGAGAACTAGTCTGTATTCTTATTCTTAAACATTACCTGACACATATTTTGAAAACTAGTCTGTATTCTTATTCTTAAACTTTTCCTGACACATATTTTGAGAACTAGTCTGTATTCTTATTCTTAAACATTACCTGACACATATTTTGAGAACTAGTCTGTATTTTTATTCTTAAACATTACCTGACACATATTTAGAGAACTAGTCTGTATTCTTATTCTTAAACATTACCTGACACATATTTTGAGAACTATACTGGTTTTCAATTCCTGGTAATCTTCCACGAACACCTTATATAAGGATTGCATGCCCTTGCCATTACATTTTACATTGCTCATGACATCCATTAAGATGCAGTCACCCAGCTAAAAACTACAGTACATTTCATGTTTTCATATCTATTAATAGTTTATTTCTGCTTCAAAAGTCATATTAGTTCTTCTGCAGAAATATATCTACTGGATTTACATTAACCACAATGATGGATGATCAATGCATCTTACATAAATTAGTAATGTTTCAATGCTAAAGGGACACTGAAGACGTTTTTAAATACAGTATAATTTAAAACTATCAGTAACAAGTAACCTACATGTAACAAGTACTTGGTATGCTTTAATCACAAAGTATTTGCCACAGTGTGGTTGAAAGGGAATAAATACAATACAAGTCTGTACACATTTGTTGATATAAATATCAACATAGAATCTAGGAGATGATTTATATGAGACACAGGAGAGGACTGCTCGGTAAGTGTTAATCTATTGGTGCCAGGAATGCCCCTAGGGGCCTTCTGCCTAGCCCTAAGATATCCCTGTAGCATAGCCACTCAACTCACCCCTGATGTCTTCTAGATTCAGAGACCTCATAAAGCACATGCACATGCTACAACCAGGGATTGAAAGGTGCCACTCACCATTTTCAGGTAATTTACTAATTTAGTTTTAATTAATGGCTTACTTGCTAACTGACCTATTATTCAATGATAATTTCCCAGTATCAATTGAAGAAAAATAAACACCTTTAGCATTCAATTGTTAAGGGTGAAAATATTTTATTGAATGCAGTTGTGTGAATTTCAAATAAAAGGGCATGTTTTTGTTGGATCACCCTGCAAGATCACCCTGCAGTTTAATAAACATGCCCCATAGAACTCTATGGGGAAATTACGTTTTTTCTCATCAGACTTCAAGGAACCAATATGTTCACAGGGGGGTTAGAGACTTATGGGCTCTCTTTACTCAAGTGTAACAGCCATGATCGATAGCAGCAATTCACTCGAAAGGTCTGCTGTTATTTCACCATTACACATGCAGGTTTTTACCTGAACATGAAAGCTGGTAAGTGTTTGTTAATTATGTGAATAAAAGTAGTACAGAACAAGGTGAGGATGTTTCACAGGATGTGTTGCAAAAGGGAAAATTCATTGATGTAGGAAACGTTGATAATTGAAGAAGAGAGGTATAGATCATATCATAGCTAGAACAAAATATATATAGAAATATAGCAGGGAGTGGTATTGTTAAGAGTATTGTTTGTAAGAGTCAGGATTTTCAAAATGAATTCAGGAAAAAACTTACATTAGTGTAGCAATATGAGTATGAGTCAGGTGGATGAGTCTGGCAGCAGTTTTTAGGATGACCTGAAGTATGGATTACTTAAATAGGGACTCGAGTGAGCAGATTAAAGTTTTTGCTAAATTGTGAAAAAGATCAACAAGATTTGGTTAGAGATGGTCATATGGCCGTATGGCCGTCAAATGTAAGACCAAGCCAGTGGACTTGGGCTATTGGTATAATGGTTTAGTTGTCAATTGTGAGATACATTTCAGATGGGGACATGTGATAGAATGTGAAGTAGTAACTTATTTTTTAAATGTAGAACTTAAGGTAAAGATAAGCCACCAAGAGAGAGGCAGTTACTGTCCTTGGTTAGTACAGAGGGGAATAAATAGTGTTATTTAATAATGGAATATAGAAATGGACAAGGAGTTTGAACTTAGTAACTTTTGTGAGAGCTGTCTCTGTGGAGTGTTGGAGCCGGAAGCCAGACTGGAAGGGATCAAGGAGGGAGTTGGAGGAAATAATTGTGTAAGGCAATTGTAGACAACACGCTCAAGTAGTTTAGAAGCCAGGGGAAGTAGAGAGATAGGGAGGTAATTAGATGGAGAAGCTGGATCAGATAAAGGTTTCTTAAGAATGTATGTAATTGTGGCTTGTTTCAAAGGTGATGAAAACTTGCCAGTGTCTAAGGAAAGGTTGAATAGATGTGTGAGAGCTGGGATAAGTGTGGTAGAGAGGGGGATCAGCTGTGATGGAATAGTATCATGTGGACAAGTTGTGAGACGTAAGGTTGATAGAAGATTAGCAATTTCATCCTCAGTTACAGGGTTAAATGAGTTCATAATGGCTTTAGGTTTGGGAAAGGTTGAAGGCAGGCTGCTGTTTGTTTGTTGAGGAGAAGGTGTGATATGGCCACGTTGAGAGGAGAGTTAATTACGAATATTTTACATTTTACTATTAAAGTATCTAGCAAAATCTTCAGCTGTAAGAGAGGAAGGGAATGGAGGTGGGGGAGGGGAGAGAAGAATGTTGAAAGTGGAGAACAATGTTTGGGGTTGGAGGCCAAATTTGATATTAATGATGAGAAGTAACAAGATTAAGGGCATAGTGATAGGAGCGTAGAATAAACTTGTAATGAAGGAAGTCTGCTGAGGAGCGAGATTTCCTCCATAATCATTCAGCACTGCGGGAGCGCTTCTGGATGTAGCGTGTTCGTGTAGTGTGCCATGGTTGTAGATGAGAGCGGGGGTGTCTGCCTGTGGTTGTGGGGGCTAGAGAGTCCAGGGTGGAATTTAGAGTCAAATTGTATTGTGTGGTAGCAATATCAGGGCAAGTGAGGGTAGAGAGAGGACTGAGAAGGGGTTGTAGTAAATTGGAAAGGTGTTGTGAGTTAAGTGTCTGCAGGTTTCTGTGGGTTCTGGAAGTTGGGCATGATAAAGGGCAGAGATTGGAAGGGGTTGTGAGGCTGTAGGCTAGGAGATGGTGTTCAGAAAGAGGGAGTGGGGAGATTGTAAGATTGCAGATAGAGCAGTGATTAGAGAAAAGTAGGTCAAGAGAGTGCCCATCGTGGTGGGTAGGGGATTATATCCACTGTGAGAGGCCAAGGGAAGAGGTAAGTGCAAGTGGTTTTGTGGCTGTGGGAGAAGTAGGTGTGTCAGTGGCAATGTTGAAATCACCAAGAACGAGTGAAGGTATGTCAGAGGAGAGAAAACGAGGGAGCCAGGTGGCAAAATGATCCAGAAATTGAGGGGCAGGCCATTATAAAAAGTAATGAAAGAGAGAGGATGTGAGAGTAGGACTTACAGAAGCATTTCTGCTTATTGACCTTAGAAGAGGGAGGAGATAATGACTGGAGGAAGGATAGGAGCTTGTGGGAGCAAAAAAGAGGGGAAGAGAGCAGGGAGGGTGAGATGGTGATACAGTTCGAAACATGAATTGGTGAAATTAGGGAGTGCCTGAGACAGGCGATGATAAGGAAGAGAGAGGTAAGAGGAAACATTGTTACACTGTGTGTTCTTAAATGAGTGGTTAAGGGTAGAGATGTCGTGGACAGTTCGCCCGCGGACTATTCGCGGCAATTTTGGCTCTTTCGCGCTCGCAGCGGACGGTGGACACATGCGCTTTTCGGTTCGCCCCCTATTCTTTATCAATGAGGAAACTTTGACCCTGCACCTTACAGTCAGCAGACACATTCCAGCCAATCAGCAGCATACACTCCCTTCCAGAGCCTTCCATCTGAAGGACAGCATACAATTTAGAATCATTCTGAAGCTGCATTCGTTGTGAGAGGACAGATAGTGTAGCTGCTGGAGATTTAGTAGGGAAATAGATAGCCAGGCTGTGTATTTAGCATCCACTACAGACCTGAAGGACTCATCTGATATCTGCTGCAAGGACAGTAACCCAAAAAGCCCTTTTTAGGGCTAGAACATCATTTATTTTATTTTATAATTTTTTTTCTGTGTAATCTAATTGCATATGCCTGCCTGCCAGCTTGTGTGTGTGACAGGCTAACACCTAACAGCTTATATTGTGCTTATTTTCACTACTCATACCTGGTGGTGTACCATACATTGAAAACAACTATTTTTTGCCTGTAATCTAATTTCAGTTGCCTGCCTGTGTCAGGCTCACAGCTTATATTGTGCTCAGTGAAATAAAACAACACTTTTTTGACTGTAATAGATTGAATAGCAATTGCCTGCCTACAGGCTTGTGTGTGAAGCCTATTGCATCTACTCTGCCAACTTTTGCCAGTGCACAATGATACGTCATATCTGGTGCAACCATAGTGTACAGTGACATAAAACAACACTTTTTTGACTGTAATCGATTGAATATCAGTTGCCTGCCTACAGGCGTGTGTGTGAGGCCTACAGCACCTACTTTGCCAACGTTTGCCAGTGCACAGTGACACTCATATCTGGTGGCACCTTAGATTGCACGCGCAGTGCCCCAAATTTGAAGTGGGAGGACCGACCAAGCATCTTTTTCCATTTCCCGCTTCCAAATATCCGTGCCATATACACGTCCCCTGATAGGTGACGTAACAGGTATCAAACTGATAGTAATAAATATTACAACTTAATACACCACTCCTATCTGGTGGCACATTACATTGCACGTGCAGTGTCCCAAATTCGAAGTAGGAGGTCCGACCAAGCATCTTTTTCCATCTCCCTGTTCCAAAAATCAATGCCATATACACGTCCCCTATTAGTGAACGTAACAGGGATTAAACCGATAGGAATAGTACTACTTAACATTACACACCTTATAATAAAGCAGACATAGGCAACGCAGAGAGATGAGTCTGAAGAAGAGGAGTCAGAGGTGGAAGGTGGCTTGGAGGAGGTGGAAGACCAAACACAGCAGGCGTCCCAGGGTCACCTTTCGGGGACCCTTGGTGGCTGGTTGGAGGAAGAGACCTTCAATGACATCAGTGAGGACAAGGAACGGGACATGGCTAGCTTGGTATCCAACCTTGTGCAAATGGGGAGTTTGCGGTTGTGCAAAGGGACTGTTTGTGGTTGTTTGCGGTGCATTAAACAGGGAGATTGGTCTGTTACTGTGAAGCGGGTGTAACCCTTACACTACCTGATCATTACAACATCATACCTGATGTTTTAAGGCATGTTATTCCAAACAATTTAAGAATGTTAGGTGATTTATGCCCTTTATGGCTTAAAACCAGACTCCGCATTAACTATGTAATTTTCCGTGGGAGTTTTGCCAATGATCCCCCCTGTGGGTTTTGAAATTTGCCTGCCCATTGAAGTCTATAGCGGTTCGCCCGGTTCGCGAACATTTTGATGAAATTCTTGTCCGCGGTTCGCAAACCGAAAATTTTATGTTCGCGACATCACTAGTTAAGGGTAATAAGCAAATGTCACTGAATGGACAGGTGCAGGTAATTAGCAGGCTTCAATAAATTAAGTGTAAACTGGGGTGGGTGGGTGGGAATTGTTTCAGGTGAGGGGAATTGTCAGTTCTGAGAGGGCAGTATGTGTTCTTAAATGCTCCTTCAGGTGGGGGGAATTGTGAGATTCTTACAGGACCCATGAAATTAATCCAACAATGAGCAGTGTTTTTACAATTATAAAAGTATACAAATGTAAATAAAGGCATTTACTTGATATTTAACAATAATCTAAATGGTTTTATATGCCTTCTTTTTAAATAGTCTGCTATCATAAACAGTTTTTTCCTTACTGATTAAGCAATGATAATTTAGTAAATGACATTTTAGTGAACAATTTTCTTGTAATTAATGGTTCACTTGCTAACTGACCTATCATTCAATAATAATTTCCCAGTATCAATTGGAGAATAATGAACACCCTTAGCACTCAATTATTAAGAGTGAAAAGCTTTTATTGAATGCAGTTGTGTGAATTTCAAATAAAAGCACCTGTTTTCATTTGAAGATCACCCTGCAGTTTAATGACCATGCCTCATAGAACTCTATGGGGAAATAAAGCTTTCTCTCCTCAGACTTCAAGGAACCAATATGTTCACAGGGGGCTAGAGGTTTATGGGCTCTCTTCACTCAAGTGTAGCAGCCATGATCGATAGTTAACAGCAATTCACTTGAAAGGTTTCTTAACAGTCAGTAACAGCTTTCTAAATTAGTGTAGATTCTCTGGCATGAGAGATTTTCAGAGGCGACTACATTAGGTAAAAACAAACAGGTATAAACAAATCTCAAAGAAATAAATTAAACTCTGAACGCAACAAGATGTATTACATTGCCCTATAAAAATACAGCACATAAAAGACCAGTGTAGTCCTATATTAAAAAATGTATTCTTGGTAGTGGGCAAAATGTTTTTGGAAGATAAAATAATTACAGCTTTTAGTATGCCCATTATATTAAATTGTGCTGGGAGGTGTTTTGAGAATGTGGCTCAAAAAATGCAGCAGGGCTGTCCACACTACTTTCTAATAACAGTATCAAATGTAGTACTTTTAAAAATATATATATTTAATGTGATGTTATTTATGGTACAGACTTGTATGATGATATATATGGGATACACTGATGTGCTCTGTAGGCTGTGAGATATTTTAATGGACCAGTGTATTAGCTAAGCATGTGAGAGGTTCTTAAATATTGAAATAAATTTGCTTATATGGTATGTTAGGCTTTTCAATATGGCATAAATCCATCATACATTCATTTAATCATTCATCTAAGGAAAAACTAAACTGCTTGGATCTATCCCTCTTCACCTTCGTATTTCTTCGGCAGCACTGACAGCTGCAGTTACATAAGCCATCCGGCAGAGGGCGCTGTCAATTTTCAGGCGCCGTCATGTTTGTTGTAAGGCAAATAACTATTCTCCCCTTCGACGTGGCTCAACTCAACAGCGCTGAGTCGAAAGCGAGGCCATTGCTATGTTCAGCGCGGGCACTCGTCCCCCCAGGGCCTCTGGGCGCCGCTCACATAGCTCAGTTGGCTCGCAATATATGAAAATCGTCAGCGCCATCTGTCTGTTGGCGCCGGGATTGCCGCTGTCACACTTTGTGAAGGTGAAGAGGGAAAGGACCAACCGCTTTGTCTTGCAGTAAACATACCATTTAGCAATAAAACGTAGATATATTGATCAAATTTGTTTAAGAGTGTTAATAAGCAAAGTTAAGTGGCTCTAAAAAACTAAATTTATCCACAGTCTTTGTTTTCTATGGAGCATATTTATGAAGAGTATATAACCATTTACTATGTTTAATAAATAGCCCCTATAGAAAAATTGGGATATTTAAACCCACTTTGACAAATATACCCTATTTGTAACATTTTGCATAAGGAGAGTATCAATTAAAGCAGTATTGAAATAAAGCAGTATTGCAACTAAATGTATTTGTGACAGTGTTATAATGCAATTCCTGTAGCTTAAGTTCACTACCACTTGACAAGACAGATATATATATATATATGTGTGTGTGTATATATATATACTTATATAATTGAAGAGTGAAGCAGGCGTGAATGTCCTGTAATCTAGTAATTTAGTAATTATTAATATATATATATATATATATATATATTAATAATTACTAAATTACTATATATATATATATATATATATATATATATACACTAGTAACTTGCCCGTCATAAATAACGGTATCATGCACTCTATGTGGCCTCTCTCTGTGCCTCTGTCTCTCACTGTGCCCTCTGTCTCTCTCTTCGCCCTCTGTCTCTCTCTGTGCATTCGATGTGCACTCTCTGTGCCCTCTGTCTCTACCCTCCCTCTTTGCCCTCTGTCTCTCTCTATGTGCCCTCTCTGTGTGCTCTCATTGCCCTCTGTCTCTGCCCTCTCTCTATGCCCTCTCTCTATGGGCGTAGGAGGCCAAAAAAATCTGTGTGTGTGGGGGGGGGGGGGGAGGGGTAAAGTTTAATGAGACAAAAAAATGTGGCCCTGCAATGCACAGGGGCCTTGCTCTGGAGGGAAAGTGCAGAAGTGCCCCTCAAAAACTTTTTTATTTATTTGTTAAAAATTCTCCATGCCCTTGGGCCCCACTCACCCGCCCCCTCCCAATATAATTTAAAATATATATGTGCATATATATATATATATATATATATATATATATACCGTATATAAGCCGACCCGAGTATAAGCCAAGGCACCCATTTTACCACAAAATACTAGGAAAAATGAGTGACTCGAGTATAAGCCGAGGGTGGGAAATGTGCTGCCCTCTGTGTCCCTCTTGAGCCCTCTGTGTCCTCATCTTGTGTGCCCTTTGCTTGTGTCCCCCCTTCTCATCCTCAACCCCCCTCCATAACCTCAACCCCCTCCTCAACCTCAACCCCCCATCTTCATCCTCAACCCCCTTCCTCATTCTAAACCCCTTCCTCATTTTAAACCCCCTCCTCAACCTCCCTCCTCAACCCCTTTCCTCAACCTCAACCCCCCTCCTCAACCTCAACCCCCCATCCTCATCCTCAACCCCCTCATCCTCAACCCCCCATCCTCAACCCCCCCATTCTCAACCCCCCCGTCTCAACCTCCATCCTCATCCTCAACCCGCCATCCTCATCCTCAACCCGCCATCCTCACCTCAACCCCCATCCTCATCCTCAACTCCCCTGTCCTCAATCCCCCAATCCTCAATCCCCCCATCCTCAATCCCCCCATCCTCAATCCCCCCATCCTCAATCCCCCCATCCTCATCCTCAACCCCCATCCTCATCCTCAACCCTCCCCATCCTCATCCTCATCCTCAACCCTCCCCATCCTTATCCTAAACCCCACCATCCTTATCCTAAACCCCCCTCCTCATTCTAAATCCCCCTCCTCATTCTAAACCCCCCTCCTCATTCTAAACCCCTCTAAATACCTCCCCCTCTCCGTTTCCCCTCACTTACCTCCATCTTCAGCTGTTCCTCCGCTCCTCCACGCTCCTTCCTGCATCGGGACCTGGCATATGCTAATGACGTGACGTCACATGCGCGCCACGTCATTAGCATTGGCCGAGTCAAGGCGCAGGAAGGAGCGTGGAGGAGCGGAGGAACAGCTGAAGATGGAGGTAAGTGAGGGGAAAGGGAGAGGGGAAGGTATTTAGAGGGGTAAAGTGAGGAGGGGGGTTTAGAATGAGGAGGGGGGTTCAGGATGAGGAGGAGGGCGGGAGGAAAGGAAAGAGACACGGCGGGTTAGAGAGACACGGGGGGGGGGGGGGGTGGAGAGTGACTCGAGTATAAGCCGAGGGGGCCTTTTTAGCCTTAAAAAAAGGGCTAAAAAATTCGGCTTATACTCAAGTATATACGGTATATATATATATATTTGTGGTCAGGTCCCTCTCTCTGGCTCTGCCTCTTCCATGGGAGGGTCCTTATTCAGCCTTCATAAGCACTTCCTGTCTTTCTTTGCACACTCAGTTCATTTCTGAGTCTGTGTCTGGAGGGTGCTTTTTAGCTCGCTCCCTGATTCACTGAGCCTGTCCCTCATGCTTGTCTTGTTGCTTTTTGACCACTTAATGTTGGTTTTGTTAGTTTTTGGCAATTTCATGCCACTTTCCTTAGTTCTCTCAAGCACTTGCTCCCACCCATGGCCACAAGGACTTTACACCGTTGGAGGAGACATGGTTCCAGAAGAAAAAGGGTAAGTAGACAGATTTGGCCCTAATCAACTGTGTAGCTTGCCTTGCCCATGTCCAAGGTATTGCTTTTTGGCTTTCACTCCCAAACGGTGGGATTCGGGCCAAATTTACTAAATAACAGTCAAATATCAGCCTTCACAGGCTTCACCCTATCATTCTAGCCAATTGGTGTCCTTGCCCATGTTCAAGGTCACACTCCTTGTCACCTTCACACACGCCTCTTACACTTACATGGTTTCTTTTGCAGATTTTAGGCATCACTTTGCATCGAACCGTCAGCTAACCATCAGTCCTGAATCAGCTTTTGCAAAGCTTTCTTTGATTATTTTTGGCCTTTTCACTAACACAATCTCCTTACTCAGAGCTTCATAGTCGCTGCTGATCCGGCCCAGGTCAGCTTCCTTGCCCTCGCCCAAGGACTCATCTGGCCCTCTAAGCAGGCTTTACTCACATTTTATTAATTATTATCGTGGATATATGCCTTGTATTTCAGACTGCACTGTCATAGTTATATGGACACGGCAATATAATGGCACACAAGAGCTAAAAGAGACAAAACCATGTTCTCCCCAATAGACTAAGCAAACATATCAAAAAGAAAGAAAACACTGCACTCATACAAAAGGAAACACTTTCAGTATGTTGTAGAAATGACAGACAATGAAGGCTGACCCAAATGTTTATTGCAGGTGCTGTCATTTACCCTTTAAACTGAAAATTGTATACTAACAGTTCGAAACCAATCATGGGATTACTGGAGAAAAAAACTCCACCAAATTAAGACCTGGGACTGAAGGACAACTGGTAGGGATTGAAGTAAGAATGTTGAAATGGGGAATATTTTAAAGAAAACTGTAAAGGTAAGAGTATACATTGAAAGCACTATTTTTGTTTGCCTCTAGGAACTGCCATTTTGGCCTCACTATGTCCTCTCATCCCTCAGTGCCTGTGTCACTATGTGGGATGGGAATTTAGCAAGCTGTGAATATCCATATGTATTCTTCTGATGCAAACAGCATAGCTTAAAAATCCACTTTCTTATTTGTTGCAGTCTTTTGCACAGGAGCCAGGCCCATATGATTATGCAGATCAATATATAAAAAACACATTTTCAGTCTAAAAGTTGTTTAACTAAATCAACAAATCAACCTGCACATGCATGAATTCTACATATTTATATCTCCAATATTTGAATACTTTATATTGCCTACTACATCACTACACCACTGGAAATTATAAAGATGACTCAACCATAAAGCACTGTATAGTTCCCTTCAATACTATTGACATGGCTTTAGTATCAATAGTTATCTGATTCCCAATTATTGATGGGGAAATAACTTGCACCTCACCTCACTAAAAATTTCCTTGTTTGAGGCATACAACTTTACAGCCTTATTAAATTGCGATTCGGCCTATTGAATAGGGCTCTATATAAGCACATCACATATATAATTGTCATAACTGCGGGTTGTCAAAAGTTGTTGCTAACGCTGCGGCCCTCAGTTGCTGGCATGGAGCACCAAAGGCGGATCTCGCAACATTTACGGGCTTATGACACACAAATACGAGACGCAGGACTTAGAAAAAAAAAACATTACGACCTTGCAATAATACGACTTTAACGGCCGACCCGCGAGAACCTCAAAACATTAAAAACACAATAAATACACACAACAAACACATAAAAAGCTTACCCATAGCAAGAGGGGGCACCCAGGACCTCTGCAAGTGAAGTTACACCTCCATTTAAGTAGAAATTCAAGAGCTTAGACACCCGAAAATCCCCTAAGCGAGAAAAAAAATGCCTGTCGAAGAAAACAAGGCTACAGGACCCTAAACACGCAAAACACCAACAAACACATACGGATTTTCAGAAAAAGCCGGACAAGCTCCAAGAACAAGGACGCTCAATCACCAACAGCCGCGTACCACACATTAGGCGCCATTTTACAACACTTACATAATGAAGTACACAGCTACCCTAACGGGCGAACACTATTTACACTACACACTACACACATAGCTCTGCAGCTCCACAGCACTGAAAACACACATTGTATGCTGCAGCAACATGAAAACAGATTGTCAGCTCTCCAGCATAATTCTGCCTGCATTTAATACTTCCAAATAGGTCAAGTATATTCCTTTATTAATGTATTATTTAGTTCATTACCATACACCAAACAGCATTAGCTCACTTACAATTTCATTGCCGTAATTTTTTGGCGGGCAATATTCTAGTAGCATATATTTTTACAGAAGTTTTTAGTTCGTGAACCTCTATCCAAAATGAAGGTCTCCACTAACTAAAAACTTCTCTAAAACAATATGCTCTGTACTTATATAGAGCGCTATTCAATTGGCCGAATCACAATTTAATAATGCTGTACATCTTTTAATCCTGTTACTGAAGAGGAATATCAGACATAGATTGTATAGATGAAAACAAGAAGAGATCACTGCAAAACTAGACTTTATCAGTAAGCACATACGTTCATTTATTTAATTATGTTTCTAATTACTTTTGCACATGCAGCATCTTGGGGCTAATTAAGCACTTGTCAAAGCCAAAGTAATCTCAGTCTTGCTGTGAGTTCTGTGACCCTGTCCAAATGCCTAAAACTGAATCTTTCTTGGTTCTAATTAAAAATAAAAAGTCATTGTTTTGCTACACTTTGACAAGAGAGATCCAAAGAAAGAGAGATAATTATATTTAAAGATGTATGTGTGATAGCTAGAGACATGGACTGTACAGTCATTGTAGATTAGTTTTACAGGTATTTACATTAAGATAAAATGCTTACACTAAGGGACATATATATGGGGCCTCATTCAATTGTGATTTGGTCAATTGAATAGGGCTCTTAATAAGCACATAGCATATTTTTTTAAAGAAGTTTTTAGTTAGTGAAAACCTTGCTTTTGGATAGATGTTTACTAACTAAAAACTTCTTTAAAAAAATATGCTATGTGCTTATTTAGAGCCGTATTCAATTGGCCAAATTGCAATTGAATGAGGGCCTTGGACTCTAAGGCTTAATAAATATAAAGGGCCTTATTCTATTAACGGCCGTAGGAGATGCGTGGCCACAAGGACCGGCCGCAGGCTATTTGCCTATTCTATTCCTTTGTGGCCGAGGGCTCTGGCAGGCTTGCGGCCGGCGCCCTGTTATCCCTTGTGGCCGCACGTGCCACAGGAAAGCCTTTGATCTTACACGGCCGCAAGAGTTTCGGCCGCAAGAAAGCCCCGGTTGCTATTCAATTGCTCCGGAACCCTCTCTGCAAGGCTAAAACCGAGCGGCAGCTTAGTTGCACCAAAAAGGTCCTGCAAGCACACAATTAGGCACATAATAAAGCCATAGTAAAGCCATCCTGCACTCTGAGGAGACAATAAAGTGATTGGAGGTGTTAGCATTCATAGCACAACATTCTCCTACACTCAAATCTGAAAATCATTTTTATTTTAATTCATGTCAAATATCCGTGGACAAAGTCCCGAGGGCTTGGAGCACCTCAGACCCGCCAAAGCTGCGGGACGGAAAATAAACCGTTAATGAAATATCGGATTTGGACGATGTGCAAGCTTGAGAGGGTGTTGTTATTAATCCTCATGTCCCCCATTATGATGCCTAGCATTTACAGAGCTTAACAGTGCCATCTTGAATTTATATTTGCATTTACAGTTTTCTGACTTTGCGGCCGTTTGCATGATATGCGGCCGGCCGTAAGGGGGATATCCTTGCGGTGCCGTCCATTTGAATAGCAAGGTAAAAGTAGCTCTACACGGGGCCGTAAGACGGCAGCAAGGAATCGCAGCTTTGCGGCCATTTTACGGTAGATAATAGAATAAGGCCCAAAGTCAGCAATATTATCAACATTCAGGTAACTATCTATCTACACAGCATTCTATTATTGCTATGAAAAGTAAGTACAGTATAGCTAATGGTGAAATATTAAGGACATAAATATTTGTGGTATAATTTATAACTGGTTGACATACACTTAGTTTTATATCTATCAATCACTATAGCAAGCATGTTTTCTGGGCTATATATGCACTGTATAAGACTATCACTCTAAGTGGTTTTCACTCTCGTATTTATGATTTTAGATGGATACTAGGTATGAATATTGTACGCCGTATTGTATTTACAGACACTGATTTGTAATGCATTTTTTTAATTCTTTTGATCAGATGCGTTCTGGGCTTTATTAAATAACTATGTAGGGATTGGTGTTCCATTTTGGAACATGCATTACAGGTTTATATATTACTCTACATAAGCATATTTCATGTAGTCTTGCTATGACCTCAGTGATAGTGAGAGAGGGTTTGTTTCCGAGTTCACATCAGACAGCTGTAGTAACATTTTTTTTTAAGATTTACGTTTTTCCTTATACTATAGTTATGTTTCTAGATCATTTGTGCAGTGCACAAGACTTGGAAAAGAGTTAGAATCTCCTTATACACATTGCAACAATACACATTAAGCTGAAGTCCGATTCATGGGTGTAGGAGCCAAAGAAAATCTGGGGGGGATATCTCATGTAGTATAACAATACAACACAACTGCTTCTCTACACACAATTAAAAATCTGGTGGGGATTTTCCCCCCTCACCCCTCCAGTGAAAGCCTAGGGGAGAGCAAGGCTCACTCAGAGATTCGGCTCTGTGAGCTTTGCATGGTTTATTTGTATATCTATTTCTTAACGTATAACAGGTAAAATGATTAAGACTGCTTACCACCACTCTCTATTCTATAAATACTCTGTTGTATACTAACATGAAAAAGTTCTATTTTACATGTGCAATTTTGTAAAAGAAAACCTGCATCTAATATTATTTTCTGTCAGTATGCAATTTATAAAGTACTAGCTTAAAAATAATACTAGAAACATGATTTATATTATAATGTACCTATTATTTAAATTTGAAATTTTATTCAAAGTTTACTTGCTTGTTCATTGCTATGCTAAGCACATACAGGCCTAAAGATCCAATAATTACATTAATATGCACCTCACTAGCAAGATGAGCAATATGTTAAACTTGATCTCAACTTAGTCAACCAGATGAGGTCCTTCACTGGGACAATCTATATCAACATAAGTCTAAAAATGGCGACAATACACATGAAAAAGAGTTTAGTGAGTGGGAAATGGAACAGTATGCATGATTTTCCAGCCTTTTTACTATTTAATTCATATTCTGACTTGTTTGCTACTTGCTCACCAATAGTACAGGATTTTTGGATCTCTGTGCTTTTGTATTCTTTCTGCTTTTGTACATCTGTGTTTCTCGTAGTCATTCCTTCTGCTTGGACCACCTGAGCCATAACAAAGAGATATTGAAATTCTGGACTGTTGGAGACCATTTGATCTACAAAATCGTGCGCAGATGATCTATAACAAAGATGGGATTATGTACACAGAAAAATTTAAAGAACACATGGAGAACTATTTGAGGTGTCAAATCTTAGTAATTCTGTCCCACAGAATAACATGTAAATTGTGATGTTGTTCTAGATTTCTCATAGCTCCACACCTTATTACTTAGTTGACAACACAGAGATTACTTTATAACATATAATATACACCTGGAAATGCTGAAATTGCATGAATATAATGTGTTGCCATTGCACTGCAAGCTCAATATATTCTGTGCCGTGAGCCATAAATATATGGGTGTATAAATCACCATAAAGTTTTATGTGAGCATAAAACTGTCATAGCATATTGATATATTTCACCCTTCTCCCCTCTATACTAATTTGGTAAAACATACAATAAAAGGTCTGTAGATTTTAATCTGCATAAAACTATTAAGCATCCAAACCTATCAAAATCAGCATCAATCAGTTGTACTTGCTTTCATTTTAATAGCACTTGCCAGATATGGATTACGGTGTGTTTAATCATCTGTTTTAGAAGTCTAGTGGTATCCTTTAATGATTGCTTTCTAAGAGTTGCACACAGTATTTTGTTGCAATTCTTCCATTTAGTGGGAGTCATGGCATATGCCATTGACTGCTAACGTTCACAGCTGTTTTAGACATAAATCTTATCAGGCAATTTATATATTAACATTATGTTGAAAAAAATACATTGAGAACAGAAGAAAATCAGTGGTGGGACACAATGAATACCTAACATTGGTATTGATCAATGTATAAAACCATTCATAATTCACAGTAACTTATTTTGTGGCAGTAATAAATGTATGTCTGTCACAAAATTATTGTATAGTTCAATGATTTCTACATTCATGAGAAATGAAACACTACATAATATGCTGCAAATCATTGTTATTATTTTAACAGGTTATAGAACCTGAGCATTGCAGGGTTTACATCATCACTATGGTTTAAAGTATCATTGTAGCTCAAATTCTTTACAGCATTATTTCCTTTCAAGTATTTTTTCCTTGTAAACATTTTTGACGGGCAATATCCTAGAGATTATATATATATATATATATATATATATATATATATATATATATATATATATGTATATATGTGTGTGTATATATATATATATATATATATATATATATATATGTGTGTATATATGTGTGTATATATGTGTGTATATATATATATACCGTATGTGTGTATATATATATATATATATATATATATATATATGTGTATATATATATGTGTGTGTAAATATATATATATATTTATATATGTGTGTGTATATATATATGTATATATATATATATATATATATATATACATATGTATGTGTATATATATGTAGAATACAAGATGAGGATGGGAGCGCTGGCACACTTGCAGCCTTATTACATTGCGATTCTGCAAATTTTAAAGGGCTCTATTTAAGCACATAGCATATTTTTTTTACAGAAGTTTTTAGTTAGTGAACTTCTATCCAAAAGCAAGGTCTTCAGTAACTAAAAACTTCTGTAAAAATTTGCCGAATCGCAATTTAATAAGGCTGTTGTTCGGCTATCAGTATTTTCCCCATAATGTGGCTCATGTTCATTATCTATTAATCTACTAATAGTCAATGGAAAAGTATAATAGTGATTGTATTGTAATGAGTTATGATGAAGTTATGGTAAGGCAGGTGATAAATAGGCACTATGTTCACCCATTCACAAGTAATAAAAGGAGACAAAATATAAAGAATAGAGAAAATAACTCATATTTTTCCAAATGTAAAGGTGTGAATGAAGTGCAATATTATTTAAACACTATTATGCAAAACATTTATATTTTATAACACTGACAACCAGTGCATATGTAAATTTTCAGTTCTAAAAAATGTTGTGAGCTGCATCTGTACTTCAGCCAGGAAAATTAATAATGAAGCACTGTTTTAGGTACTAATATATAATTCATACTTGTTTTCTATCTTGTGTAATCTCTTCACTTAGAGAAGGAGGGTCTATAATGTTCATCTTCTTAGGGAAAATGTACTAGATTAAAGTATGCAAGAGCAACCATAATCTTTATTCATAGACAGATTTACATTTTGGTGCACCTAGGCACAGGAGCCATAGGTGCCCCCAGAACCCAATATTTATATAATGTTTATATTCAAAAAGAGAAATCATTTGGCACTGAAAATAAGAAGTATAAACAGCAAGGACATTATCATAGACAATTAAAAGGCAGCAAACATAGTTCTACAGTAGAAAATTATTCAGTGTGTGTGTATATGTATATGTGTATATGTGTGTATACTGTATATATATATATATATATATATATATATATATATATATATATATATATATATATATATATATATATATATATATATATATATATGTAGTGGGGAGAGGGAGAGAAGAGAATTGCAGTATATAGTGATACCTTTTTTTATTGGACAAACTTATTTATAATTCAATTGTGCTCAATAGTTTGCATACCCTGGCAGAAATTTTGAAAATTGGGCATTTATTTAGAAAATATGACTGATCATGCAATAAAAATGTATTTTATTTAAGGATAGAAATCATATGAAGACATTTATTATCACATAGTTGGTTGGCTCCTTTTTAAATCATAATGATAACAGAAATCACCCAAATCACATAGTTATGTGGCTCCTTTTTAAATCATAATGATAACATAAATCACCTAAATGGCCCTGATCAAAAGTTTACATACCCTTGAATGTTTGGCACATACAGGTTAAAATGGCAATTAAAGGTAAATTTCCCTGTGGCTTTTAAAACTGCAATTAGTTTCTGGGTATAAATAGTCAAGAGTTTGTTAGCTCTCATGTGGATGCAGTGTCAGGCTAGATACTGAGCCATGGGAAACAGAAAAGAACTGTCAAAAGACAAGGAAATAGAACTTCATAAAGATGGAAAATGATATAAAAAGATATTCAAAGCCTTGAAAATGCCAGTCAGTACTGTTACATCACTTAATTTAGAAGTGGAAAATGCAGGGATCTCTTGATAAAAAAAACAAGGTCAGGTAGCCTAAGAAAGATTTCAGCCACATCTGCTTTCGGAATACAAAGAAAATCCCACAGATGGTGTGGTTGTTTCAGGGAGCACAATACGATGATGCTTGACAAAAATGAACTGCATGGTTGTGTTGCCAGAAAGAAGCCTTTACTGCGCCAATGCCACAAAAAAGCCCGGTTGCAATATGCCTGACAACACCTTGACACGCCTCACAGCTTCTGGCACACTGTAATTTGGAGCGACGAGACGAAAATAGAACTTTATGGCAACAACCATAAGCGCTATGTTTGGAGAGGGGTCAACAAGGCCTATAGTGAAAAGAATAACATCCCCACTGTGAAGCATGGTGGTAACTCACTAATGTTTTGGGGGTGGGGGTGAGCTCTAAAGGCACAGGGAATCAATGGCAAGATGAATGTAGCATGTTATAAGAAAATACTGGCAGACAATTTGCATTCTTTTGCACGAAGCCTGCGCATGGGACGCTCATGGACTTTCCAGCAGGACAATAACCCTAAGCCCAAGGCCAAGTTGACCCACCAGTGGTTACAGCAGAAAAAGGCGAAGGTTGTGGAGTGGCCATCACAGTCTCCTGACCTTAATATCATCAAGCCACTGTGGGGAGATTTCAAACGTGCGGTTCATGCAAGACGACCAAAGATTTAGCATGACCTGGAGGCATTTTGCCAAGATGAATAGGCAGCTATACCACCTGCAAGAATTAACGGCCTCATAGACAACTTATCATTTAATTTGTTTTTCTTTGTTACCATGTTCTGTTTTATGATTGTGCCATTCTGTTATAACCTACAGTTGAATATGAATCCCATAAGAAATAAAAGAAATGTGCACCGAGAAATGCATACATGCTCTCATATGAAGAGTCCTATATTCATAACACTGCTTTTTAAACATTTGTGTACTTTAACATTTCATGAACTAAACAAATCATAGATCTTTTCTTCATCTTAACTGCACTTCTTTACCAGCACAGAGCAGGAAAATAAAGAATTAGAGAGAGAGTATAGGAAATAGAGTTGTGTAGGGGTTGGGGGGTATTTTGCTTCTTACTGTGTCAGTATATTGCAATTTTCATTTTAGCAGCAGCTGTAGGTTATTCATATATAAATACAAAAGCAAAACATGTGTCTCCAATTTTTCTCTTGATTTACCCCTTTCCACAAGCCTCTTGTCTCACCCCCTCTGTCGTTCTTTCCTTTCAATCTTTTAAAATATTTGTATCCTCATTCTACTCTCCATATCCATATACATTTAGCTCTACTTAAGAGTAATTACCTTGCTCTCATGCAGGCTTTAGTTGGCTACCCTTGGTTTTCATCAAGGGGGGCTACCATCCAAAATAACCGAGATTGTATTCCTTTCTATTATGGGAAGAGCCAAAGCTCCCTGAACAGCAATAACTGGAAAGATGGGGATATCCCTCCAACCCTATCTCGCACTCATACGCTACATTATACCATTGCATTTTCATCTCAGCCGGTAAAATAAATGTATCTAAATCTATAGACTGTATAGAGTCCTTGACTTTTAGGAGAATGTCCACAACCATTCTGGCAGCCAACCCTGTAGATAAGGTGCCCCTTGGCAGTTGTCTGTTTTATGCTAAATCCGGCCATGTGTTTATTGCATGTTTAAATTTATATATAAAGATGTGTGAAGAATTATTCTCCATCATGCTATATAAACAACTTATAATCCCCTTTCTATTCAAGTGAATGGAGATGGCTATAAATTTGAGATATCATTCTTGTGAAAACATGGCGAATGAGCATTAGCATTTCTGTATTGCAAAATATATGTGATATATCTAGTTTTTGATAAATATACATATATAAGATATTAAGGAGAATGAATCTACAATGGGCTAAAAAATAAAGAGGTGTAATACATCTATGCAACATTAGGGCCCTTATTCAATTGAGCAATTGTTACTGGAGCCCGTCATGTAGCCCGTAAACTAATTGGCTACTCAATTGGCAGCTTTTAGCTACCCACAAACGATTTGCATGGCTGACAATACCTGCCGTTGTCAAAATAGTAACTCCAACCCAGCTAAGCCTTTGATCTTTCAAGCCCGTAAATGTTACAATCGCAAATCACTATTCAATTGCTACAATTCCTCAAGCCTGCAATTGTTTTCACACCCGTAAATGGCAAGAGTAGAAGAAAAATCCTATGGGTGCCAGATAGGACTCGCAAGGGGGTTAATCACCTGTGCGTAGCACTGTAAATGCAAATAAAATATCAATACTGCACTTTAAAAGATGGGGAAAGCAATAAAATACATTAGAATTAATTGCACAACAGTCTCAAGCTCGCAAATCGTCAATCAAAAATATATTTTACATGTAATTTCCGTGTTATATCAATCTTGGTAATCAAGGAGTTAATACATATCAGGCCACCCACATGGACTATAACATTTTCCTTTATTCATTTTTATTATTTTGAACTTTGCCGGATTGCAAGTCTGATCGCATATCCGACTTCTAGATGCTAAATGATTGACTTTTAACCTCCATGTTTTACTGACATCATGATGATGGTCTCATGTACTATTGGCTGTTTCTAAATCGGTAGCCACGGTCTTGCTTAATTGATCATGATCATGCTCTGAAATGCTTCTTACGGGTGTATGGTTTACAGTTTAGGCTTTCGCCCAGGTAACTGCGGGCTTGATCAATTGTGATGTGTCCCCTCACCCTTCATACTTTAATGTTACATCATCAACTGGTGGATATATATGTGTACTGCTTGTATCAATGAACCTTGTGGCTTAAGGGTTAACTCCTTTGTGCTTTCTGCAATGAGGTAGGACAAGATTCTAGTTCAACAGCAAGAATGATTATTTCTTGTAGTTGGAAACAGATTCTAAAGCTTGATTTTTATATTTCAATTGTGCTCAATAGTTTAAAAAACTTTCAGAAGGCACAGGTAAAATTAACTTTAACCAGGAAAGGAACACTTGAAAACAAAAATATTGAAAATGCATATATCATTAAGAACATACAACCGCAACTAAAAGGTTATAAGTAAACACATATTACTATTAATTCCAAAAACAACTACAACTACAAAAAGTTCCTATATTGACCTGAAGGAATTTTATTGTAGTAGTTAAATAATATAAAACGCATATAATGTCTTATTATGCTACATATTGTGCTGTGATATAGTATTGAAATGTTGATTGCAGAATATTGATTGCAAACAACACATTTTTGTTTTCATTTATTAAACATCCAACCGATCAAACCACTCAAAGATAAAAGTTAAACCCTACCTAATCTTTTTCTTTTAGTTTAATTTGATAACTTTTGGTCACTTATTCTGTTGGTTCATATGAGATTTATCTGAGATTTACTGTCTATTCTATTTTTCTCTTTGTTTTCTATTTTATAGTTTTGTCCATTTGATCTTTTTTATTGCATATCAATAAATCTTGGGTTGTACTTTTTATCTTTATTGAATGGTTCAATTTATGCAGATTAATGTTCAGTGTTGGCTTAATCCTTTGTTTGAACCTATTTTGAGATATCAACTATTTTAAGGCAGGATTTGTAAGTGTATCTTCTAAGGAGTTGCTCTGAGTATTCCTGCCAAACGGACAGATGAATTACTGTAATGTACTTCCAGCTTATTTTATGTGCCAAATGTTAGATAGTGTGGTTTTAAAGTTCATGACTTTACTATTAAATATGTTTGGACTCATTTGTATATAATTTCTATGGATGAAAATGCTTACATTTATAGAAATACTTTAGTCTAGTAAACTATTTTATTACTATTTATAACAAAGCATGAGTAAAGTATACAAATTTATCAATATATGTTGTCCTTACATGGCAAACACTAGATGAAAATATGTTTTTTAAACAAGCAGAGAAGTCAAACACTTTCCTGCATTTACTACGTTTCACAGTACCTATAAAGCAGAACTTGGATGACTGCTATGTCCAGTTCTTCTGAAATAAAATTCCTGCAAAAGCCTAAGGAATCTTAAATCATATTTTATAATAATGCTGATTGGATTGAAAAGATTCAGAAAGTTTTTTCATCTACTAAAATACACACTGTGACCAACTTTAAGAAACAATGATTTATAGAAATATTTAATTCAATATCTATAATTTCAATTTATTTTAAACAGATATAAAGTCATCTTCATTCTACTTTCAAATATACTTAGTTGGGTGGAAAAATCAATATGCTTTGTACTGGATTCCTACTTTCTATTTCCACTTATGGATCACTTACTTGTCGTGGGGAATTGGCTTGTGTACTTTAATGAAGCTGTGAGCTATAACATGTAGGGTCACCCAAAAATGGCAAGGTCATAGCATAGAGATCAGACAAATCTCAGTCCACTGGAGAAGGAATTGGCAACCCACTCCAGTATTTTTGCCATGAAAACCTTATGGATTAGCACAACCAGATACAAGATGTGCTTGGCAGGCTGCAGTCCATAGGGTCACGGTGAGTTGGACACAACTGAATGACTCAACAACAACTTTTCATTTAAGTATGTGGAGTTATCTATGTGATAAAAAAACAATAATACAGCCAAATACAGAGAGTAAACTTCATGGGAGATTGTATCATTCATTAAAAGAAGCTTTTTATATATCAATGATTTAGTTCGTATGGGAAACTATTTATAACAACCGTAAAGCGGCACAAAAATTGATTAAAAAAGCAATCTGTTAGATCTAACTTGGCCTTTTCAGGGAAATTAAATAAACTTGATACGTAGTGTAAACGATGAGCCTGTTATCTGAATTGTAGAATTAATAATTATATTCAACAGAATTGGGATAAAAGCAAAGTAAAAGGCTGTTGTAGTCCAGAGGTTCACAAGGCTGCCTGCTCTTCTGTTTGTTGTCAGGATAAATGAGGAAAAAACAATCACACCCCTTTCTTGCTTTAATGTCGTTTTTCTTTTGACCAACTAATTCAAATCAATATGTATTATATGATGTATACAAAGGAAGCAACATATTTTTAGATAAAAAAAATCTTCATGAATCGACAACAAATTCAAATGATACGAGTTTAGCAACTTTAGCATGCTGCGAGTGCACTGTACCATAGGAATTATTTTGAATATTTATTTTCCATGACTCATACTGAATGGCTAGTGCACAGAAGTCTAGGGAAATTGTACATGTTCTAAAAAAAGTATATTAGAAAGATCTGATAATAGTGTTTTCTGTCTGAGTTACATAAATTACACTTTATTTTTATGCATTTACGTATCTCTATCCTATCATTAAAGGGCCACGGTGGCCATATATTTAAAATATACAATTTTGAAGAGATACACTTGAAAATAGGAAAAATAGGAATAGGCCTCTCCATTCAAGGTCTCACTAAAGATGCCCAATTCCTATCACACCAAATCTTTCTGAAACGTCATTACCAAGAATTGGAAAACAACTACTCCATCTTTTAATGACGTCCTTAGGAAAACTAAATATATTCATTTGATGGGCGTGATATCCGCTGAACTAGATGCTGGGACATCTGAAGCTCGAAAACTGTCTGGCAATAGGAAAAAAAGAGGTAAACTTTTACTGTGGGTCCCCCTACTCCCCTCCCCCCCTTTTCTCTTTTTCTTTCTTTTTGTTTGTTTGTTTTTGTTCTTGTTTATTTAAAACATGTGTAACTGAAGATTATAAAGAGAAAGAAAAGAGAAAATATGTAAAAAGAAAGGAATAGTAGGGAAATAGTCACATTGCAGGTTTTCTTGTATGTCAATGTTTAGCCTCGATTTACACTTATGCAATGTATCCCTGAATGTGTTGTAAGCTCCTTTCCCATCAATAAAAAATATAAAAAAATATTAGGAAAAATGTTTTTAGAATTAAAAATAAAATACAATATAATTACAAAAATCATCTGTCAAAAGAAATGCCTGAAGTAAAACACATATTAGAATTAATTCCAAAATGATCAAGTTAGTTATTCAAAAGAACATAAGGAAAAATAGGTCACATTGCCCATTTAATAACAGTTAAAGTCAATAGTACTAGCACAATATTCCTATCCTATGAATTGGAGAATATGAAAATGTAAACTTCCAGATTTAAATTTCAGGAATGACAGTGTCAAAAAAAGATGTCATTAATATTGTAATATCATTTTATGATATGGTTCTTCTCAAACAATATTGCACATATACGGTTTTCACATATGATGTTTATAAATCGCTTGCACAATGGTTCCTTTATTAACTATTAATACCAGTTGTAAGAAATTTGCAGGCCTTAATTTTATTTAACCCAACTAATAGATTGGTTCAATTTAATAAACAGTAATTTTACAACACATAGACAATATAACCACGCACAATATAGACAATATAACCACTATCCTCTGCACTTGACATAACTCCTATGGCACTATGCCATTCCAAATGTGTTCAGCTACAACCTTGGCACTTAAAACACAATATCTTAAAACATGTTCCTGCAGCAGTGAATGCCAGTGGATGAAATTACACATTTATGCAGACTTCCTCCATTACAATTGTATTCTTTGATCCTACAATGTCCTTCCACTTTCCAAACAAACATATTTCCCATCTTTAATATCAACTCTGTCATCGAACCCTAAACTGTTCAACATTCAGTTCTCTTCTCTGCCCTCTTTCATCCCTTCCCACCACCACTTTGTCAGCCCAAGACATTGAGATTTACACCAGCCAAATCTTCACTTCTGCCTCTAGTTCAATAGCCTCACTCATTTCCTTCACCTGAATCCTCTCAGCTTCTGATCTGACAACATGTTCACTTGATCCAATCACTTCATAACTCATTTCCTTACTTTCTACTACCCTATCATCAGCTCTAACCCACCTCTTCAACCTTTCCATTTTAATTGACCTATGTGAACCTGCACTCTCCTGGTTCCAATCTTATTTATCTAACTTTTCCTTTAGCATTTCTTACTTGGGTTAACCTAATCATTATTACCACTCGCTGTTGAGGTACATCAAGGTTCTGTTTTTCTGTCCCTTGCTTTTCTCAATCTACGCTGCCTCCCTTGACAAACTAATACTCTCTCTTGGGTTCAGTTATTATTTCTATGCTGATGATATCCAAATATACATCTTATCTCCCTTCTTACTCATGTCAAGACCCATCTATCCAATATCTACTCCTGAATGGCTTACACAACCTAAAAATAAACATGTCTATATCTGAGCTCTTAGTAATCCCACACTCTTCCTTCTCCACAAATCCAGACATCTCCCCTACAGTTGACGACTGCTCAATAACACCTGCACCTCAAGTCTGCTGCCTTGGGATTACTCTTACTTTTCCCACATCCAATCACTTATCTTAGAAACATCTCTAAAATATATCCTTTTTTCATAATTAAAACCCTGTGCAGTCTTTTGAGTCAATAAACTTGATAATGGAAAAAAATACTAGAAAGCAAAACAATAAACACGCCCTTTAATGTTTATTCTGTTGAAAACACTGGCATTTTTAGATTCCACATTTCCATTTCCATTCAGATAGATAAATCCTCAGCATTCATAGTCTCCTCCCACCCCAGGAAGCAGATGAGCAGAAACTGAAATAAATGTAATCACATATTATAATTGTTGAATTGTTGTGCTTTGCGTGGTGCGTACAACTTAGGCGATGAGCACCAAATGCGCTCATCGAATGTGAAATTTGCGTGGCGAGCCGTTAACTCGAGGCAAGCTGTTAAGGCACCAAAACTCACAGCACTTGGGCGATGAGCGCCAAAGGCTGCTCATTGCCTGCGAGCCTTGCAAAGCGAGGCGAGCAGTGGAGGCAATGAAACATGCAGAACTTAGCCAGAAAGGAGCACTGAAGGCGCTCCTGCTAGCCCCGCATAGAGAGGGAAGTCGATCATACATTGAAACACGCGGGACTTAGCCTCCAAACACTTAGGAAATGCGGGATCACCTTAGGCTGCAAGCAGTTGACGAACGCGGGACAGGAAAAATGCGAGATAGGAAAAATACAAAGTTAACGGCTGTACCGCGCAAAGCAAAAAAGCACAAAATACAAAACAAAATACAACAAAAACATTACACACAGCACAGGGAAACAGGCAGGAAATCTGGAAGAGAGGTGGAACCGAATTTAATTTAATTTTGCTGAGTTTTGGCACTCGAAAATCGGCTAAGCGAGGAAAAAAATGGTGGCCAAACAAAATGAAAACGAGGCTACACCATCCCTGGACCGCGCAAACCACTGCCAACCACGTACCACTTTCACCCAGGAACGTACGAGGTACAAAATACACTAATACAAAGGACGGCAAAGGCTCGCGAACTGCGTAGCACATAGAAAAACGATGCAATTTTGCAACCCTAATTTGCAACTAACAGTATTACGCATCTAAACTAGCGCTTTACAAAAATAAACCAACGGTTTGCCCTCGCGCACGCAGCCTATTTCTAATGCACAGTTGGGACATTCATAACACTATCTCCACAGACCAGCAACAGTCCAACTGGACATTATATGCTGCAGGACAAAAAAAAGTGATTGTTACCTCTTCAGGCTATTGATTGTTACATATATTTATTTAAAAATAGGTAAACTAAAATGATTTATTATTCAATTAATCAATTAGTATTTAAAAAAATATAGAGAGGAGCCAAAGGAGGAGAGGCTCGCAATGATCGCTGAAGGTCCTTAGAGTATAAAAAGCCTAACATTGTGTGCCAAACAGCATTGCCATGGCTTCAAATTGTATTGACTGTCATTTTTTGATGGGCAAGTCGCTAGTATACAGTATATATATATATATATATATATATATATATATATATATATATATATATATATATGGTCAGAAATTAAAAGCTCTATTTTTTTACATTTAATGTTGCCTGTTTCCTAATGTAGTTCTTTTACAATATATATCTTTTTGGAACATAGGACTAATATTATGGGAATACATACATGATTTAGCTAGATAACATATATACATAGTAAAACTGGATCTTGTTGGTTATCAGGAAAATTCTGTGATATTAAGCCATTGGGAAAACCTTGAAATTGAATAGGGCTCTATATAAGCACATACCATATTTTTCTACAGGAGTTTTTACTTAGTGAACTTCTATCCAAATGCAAGGTCTTCACCAACTAAAAGCTTCTGTAAAAAAAATATGTTATGTGCTTATATAGAGCCCTATTCAAATGGCCAAATCCCATTTGAATGAGGCCCCAGGAATGTAAACAAGCCTCTCACAAATCATTCACAATGTATCATGGAGCTCTCCAGGGTCTTGCAGTGACATCAGAAAACATCTACTTAAATCTACCAGTTGCACAGTGGCCATTTAAATTAGAGATAAAGAAAAGCACAATCATGCAAATCATCTCCCGTCTGTTTATGTACTAAATGGCATTTGCTTTGTTGGAATAGGGATTTTTCAACTTATTTGTGCACTAAAAACAGAATGAGCTCCCTAAGGCAACAATATATATATATTTTTTGGTACAAGTAGTGTGAACTACGGCACTATCTTTCCATTATATGATGTAAACTGCACAGGTTTGAAGTAAGCGTAAGTAAAACACTGTTTAACGTTGTGTGAAGCAACATGCTCAAGAAAAAAATGTACAGTGACCTTTAAAAATAGCAATTTCCTTACTTTTTATTTTATAATTCACTTTCTATTTGTAGTTTTTGGGTAAGAGCTGAAACAGAGAAAATTGTTATTATTTTTTCTTATTTGCCCAACATCAGATTTTCTGAAGGTATTTGTGCTATTTTACATCTATTTAATATATTTTGTATTGCAACATCTGTCAATATTCCATCTAACAATGTGATTTAAATATAATGCAACATGATACAAGTACATTTGTATATAGTTCTTAAGTATGCACTATATATTAGTTTACATAAAGTAATACAAACATGTATACATAAGTGTGTTTCTGCCTAGGGCAGCACAGTTTCAGGGGGCAGTAGGCTGTCTGGGGATGCTGTGCAGTTGTGCAGCACATTGAAATGTGTTTGTAGATGCACAAAAATGTCTATATGCAGTGATATTTCTGGTTGCAAGAATACTTGACACTTTCTAGCATGCCATATATTAACAGACACATGTAAACTTATTACTGGAGATATAGAAATGGGAAACGATGAGCTGGAATTGGATTGTGGGTAGCGCATAAATCAAAATAGACTAGGACAGCATAAAACATAAATGCCCCCATGCTTGTATAATAAATCTGTCATTATTCACCAAGACGGTTTCACATCGGGATGGCAAGCCCCATGTATAAAGGATTATGACTTTTCAACAACATATTATCACAATGTCCAAATAATTCTGTTATTAGATGCTCAGAAAGCATTTGATCGTTAGAGATATTTCAGCCCTCAACCATAAACCTATTGCACATATATGCACAATGGTCCTTCCTTCCACTCCAAAAGAAATAAACAAAGCACAAGAAGCATGAAACAAGAATGGCCCTACTTTTGTCTTATATATTGAACCCATAGCTATAGCAATTAGAAGACACAATGATATGTCATACCTCACTATAACAGTTTTAAATTTGCAGTCTTAGGTTTACAAACACACTGCAGGCTGCCCCATGATTTACAGCATGTGCCGGAATGGCCATTCCAAGCTCTGTGTGAACAGAAAGAATTATGGTTTTACTCTGCTTTCATGAATGTCATCAGCCATCAGTTAACAAGCAGTTATTTCCCTGCACAGATGAATTTGGGAACGGTTAACCATCTTTCGGATCTGCTCTCTGCCGACAGCTCTTGCTTTCAGTCTCTCTGGAGGCATGCCTATTTCTCATGTAAACAAAACTTAATTTCTGATTTTTTTTTTCTGTAAAAAATGCACCTATTTCAAAATGTATTTCAACATGTTTTCAGGAGTACATTACAGTGGTGTGCACCAAGTTGTGTTGAATTTACTAACCCTTTAATGTTTTGGAAAATCAATATAAATTAGAACATTATGCAGATGACATTGTTCTTACGCTTTTAAATCCACACATTATTGATCCCTAGTTCATTGAAATTATTAAATCAATTTTAGCTCTTTGTCAGGCCTAAATAACCTCACAAAATCATATGCTATGTCAATAAAACGTTACAATAATACTCAACTTCTGTTATGTAAAAAAAATCCTTTTGAATGGTCTAATACATTTCTGATCTAGGTGTTACAATTATAGACCACTCACTGATTTTTATGAGGTTGATTTTCCTCATTTAATAACAAAAATTACTAATTAACTTAAAGAATGGACTAAATTCTCTGATTTCCTACTAGGTAGAACAGTCCTAACGATTAATTATTTGTCACATCTACTATATTTATTGAGAATGTTACTAATTAGTGTTCCACCATCAATTCTGGTGAAAATGCAAAACCTTTTTAAAAATCTACCTGGGATTTTAAAGAAGCCATAATTAATCAAAAATACACTTTAAAGACATAAAACTCTTGGTAGACTATCAGCTCCAAATAGAGAAAACACTTATATAGCAGCAACATTTATGCAAATGATACAGTGACACTACTCTAAACCCCCATTACCATGGATAAGAATAGAACAAGATATGTTTTCCAATAGAAGTTAAGAACATTGCATAGTTAAATGCATCTAAAATGCAAAAAAAAACAGAAAAAAAATATCCCAATCATTTATAAACGATACATAGAAAATACATATATGCTGACACAACTACTATTATGAAATGGGTATTTCATATCATAAGAAATGTTAACATAATGACTTTTCAAGAGGTCAAAACACATTATGATTTATATGAATCTGACAGATGGCAAAACTTTACATTTACATTTAAAAATGAAACTTCTTACATCCTTACCATTTCTTAGTGTCAATGTTCAATTGTAGGGATAGTCCTGGCACTATATTGCAACTATATAAGATGCTTAACAATCTAAGTGCAAATAATGCATTAACATATACTGACAAATTGAACTATGTTGTAAGTAGAGAATTACATAATGAAACATAAAACATAGGTGGGATCAGAGTATCAGAGCATCAAGAAATATTCAAACTAAAGAAAAAACTGCAAAATATTATACTTTCGGTACATGATCTCATTAAGAATAAATAATTACAAGCCACACATACCACCAACCTGCTTCAGAGGATGTAAATAATTGGGCCAATCCATTCATATATGGTGGGAATGTGCTAAAATTAAAACATTCAGGAGAACAGTACAAGAAATGATGAAAGATATGTTAGCTTATGAATTAAAGTTGGACCCAGTAATAATGGAACTAAATGGGCCTTTGGGAGCTATATTGATAGATGGACAAAAACTAATTATACAAATATTAACTGCGGTTAGAACTGCTGCAGCTGTCCAGTGGTTGCAAAAACAAACACCAAGCATTAATTGACTAGAAATAAAATTTGGCAAAATTTGACAAGCAAATTCTTATGCTAAATAGGAGCAAGAAGACCAATTTTACTGTATTTGGAAACCATGGGCAGAGTATAATCATTTAATTTAGCAACCGTTAGGTAATCTTCCTCTTTTATATAAGGTTACAAATGACATATATAGTTGTGAGCATGCGAGTTGTTGCTAACGCTTGCGAACTTGCACAGCGAGCCTGCGGCCCTCGTAAAGCAAGGGCAGTAGTTGCTGGCATAATTACGTCAGTAAAACATGGAGGTTAAATGTCAATCAATTAGCGTTTAGAGGTCCCTATGCAATCAGACTCGCATCCGGCAATTTTACAAAATAATAAATATGAACGATGATACTGTTTAAGTCCATGTGGGTGGCCTGATATGAATTAACTCATTGATTCCCGAGACTGATATAACACTGAAATGACACATAAAAAATATAATTTTTGATTGCAGATTTACGAACTTGAGACTGTTTTGCAATTAATTCTAATGTCTTTCATCGCTGGTACCCGTAAAATGTTCTTCTACATTTGCCATTTACGGGTGGGAAAACAATTATGGGCTTGAAGTATTGTAGTAATTGAATAGCGATTTGCGATTGTACCATTTGCGGGCTTGAAAGATCAAAGGCTTAGATGGGTCTGATTTTAACAACCGCATGGATTTTCAGCCTGTAACCTGCAGATCATTTGTGGCTCGCAAAAAGATGCCAATTAAATAGAAAATTATGGGCTACATTACAGGCTCCAGTAAGCAACAATTGCTCAACTGAATAGGGGCCTATAACAACAAACTCGATTCAAATATGCATTTTTAATGAGCTTGTAAGAGTAACTGTACTCAGCTTTTCTTTCAACACTACTTTAATTTTAGATAGTATAACTCCTTCAAATAATTTGAATACTATTTACATTTTTACCACTTCTTTTTTAAACAAAGTAATCGATTAATCCTAATTATATCCAAATAAAAATTTGCATCTTAGTTTATGGTTTCAAACTTAAAAACAGCCTTCAGAAAATCACTACAAAACTGTTGTGTATTGTGGAATAAAGCAAAAGTATTTCTGTATTTTCAAAGATACACAATGACCTTGTTCTGCTTTTTGCAATTTATTTGGGCAATTATTAAAGCTAAAATCTGTAAAGTAAATAACAGTTTAATTGAAACAATCTAACTATCTATAATTGTGTAACTTAATGTCAGTGCACTGAGTACTGATGAGCAAGTCTGAAACTCCCAGCAGCACATTATTTTTGCAAGTGTATTGGAAGGTTGTAGTTAATTATTGATATTGTTAAAATAGGAGAATACGTTTATAATAAAATACAATTAAAGTTATCTAAAGAATATTCCTTGAATGGATGATTAAGGGAAGCAGATACAGTATCCTATTCAATTGAGCAATTGTTAGTTACTGGAGCCCATAATGTAGCCAGTAAACTGATTTGCTATTCAATTGGTGTATTTTAGTTACCTGCAAACAATATGCGGGTTACAGGCTGAAAATCCCTGTGGTTGCCAAAATCGTAACTCCAGCCCATCTAAGCCTAAGATCTTTCAAACCAGTAAACGTTACAATCGCAAATCGCTATTCAATTGCTACAATTCCCCAAGCCCGCAAATGTTTTCACACCTGTAAATGGTAAATGTAGGTTAAGTACCTGTTCGTAACACTGTAAATGCAAATAAAAAAAACAATACTGCACTTTAAAAGACGGGGAAAGTGATGAAAGACATTGGAATTAATTGCACAACAGCCTTAAGCTTGCAAATCTACAATAAAAAATCATATCAAGCCACCCACATGGACTAGAACAGTATTGTCATTCATTTTTATTGTTTTATACATTGCCAGATTGCGAGTCTTATCGCATATCAGACTTCTAAACGCTAATAGATTGATGTGTAACCACGGTCTCATTTACTATAGGCTGTTTTTAAATCGGTAGTTATGGCCTTGCTTGATTGATCATTATCATGCCCTGAAATGATACTTGCTGGTGCATAGTTTACAGTTTAGGTTTTCGGCCAGGTAGCTGCGGGCTTGTTCAATTGAATCGCTCTGTAACTGTTGCAAATTTCAAGTGCAATTGAATAGGTGCCCTAGTGTCCTAAAATCTTAAAGGTATATCGAAGTTTCCCTGTTTTACCATTTTCTTATCTAACACGTGCTTCTTATATCAGAAACACATTACATTGATTCATTCTATACACATAAAGATTTATTTTATTTAAAAAAAAATGTTTCCACACCCCCAGAAGGGCCTACATTGGCAACTGATACCTACTAATAGAAACATTGCATTTGAGTAACTCTTTACTAACCTTCAACCCAACAGCAGCATAGTGCAGAGATCCACATAGCAATATCCGGGCTGCTCTTTGTTTCCTTGTGGTGGGAAAAAAACAAGACTACACACCACATGATGCTTTGCTGCACAAACTACCATCTCCATAATCAAAACAATGTTATAGCTGCCTGTGATTGACCAAAATAAATTATGAATTTAGCAAAGGTTTTCAAGGGGCATACGTTCTCAAATGAAGTGGCAGAAACCTGAAGACATTTGCAAATGACAGTGTAAGTTTATTAATGTTTATTTGAGTCTGTATTCATTCACTACGGATTCTCCTCTATCAGATGCATTCATAATCCATGACATTTAAATATGCCTTTAACGTTATTTTGCTGTCTAAATCATTAAAAGTATCTTGTTAACATTACTGTTATTTTATATATTTTATTTACAAATTTCCTTTAATCCCTCTTATTTTTTAAATCTTGACAAATGCCTGAGCTGGGTCTATCTTGGAGATAAGAGAAATACGTTTTGTTGTAAAAAGGTCAGTATAAACATTTCCTCACTTTATTTTGAATTAAAATGTCGACATTGTCTGATAAAAGTTACATTGAAAATTGTTGATTTTCCCTCCTGTCTTAATCTTTTACAAACTGCTTAGCATTAGTGACATAACATAATATCACTTTCTGTACCTGCCACATCACTATATAGTGAAGCACAATCATAGCAAATTGCAATGCTAAGCAGCATGTACTGGAAACAACACCACAAGGCTAATATAAGGTTGCTGGCCATGGTGTGTGCTTTACAATATGCAATAAGGAGATTCTACAATTTGTTGCCCAATCATCTCATCTAGAGATAGTTTCTGGTGGATGAGAAAAGTGAATGATGCTAAATTGTCAGCACCCTAGAGGTGATATTAGGGATTAACAAAAAAAAAGATTAATAACTCTATAACAGGGTTTTCAGTGTACTAGGTGCAACATATACTGTGAAAGAGACAGGACTTGTTTTACCAGTACAGTGTAACTTAAAAAAATTAATTTAAAGTATATATCTGGTAAAGGTAGGAGGTGCTTCTTATTCCACTTGTTATACTTCAAACCTAAAAAGACAATGGCCCCCATTTAATTCTAAGCCTGTAATTACCTTCACACTGCCCGTATGTCTGCGGGTTAGAAATTTGTTAGATATATAGATGTATTTAATTACTCAAGCCCGCAAATACAAGCTCACAGCTGCAACACGCAAACCACAAACCCATACATAGCATTTCATCCTGATCAATTAAGCAAGCCGTAAGTTACAAGTTAGACAGAGCCATCATCATGACGTCAGCATAACATGGAGTTTAGACTACAATTAAATAATGTTTAGAAGTCTAATTTGTGATCGGACTTACAAGCCAGAAATGTGGAAATCCATGATAATTAATAAATCATCTGTTCTAGTCCATGTGGGTGGCCTAATATGTATTAACGCCTTGATTCCTGGGATCAATATAATACGGAAATTAAAATGTAGAACAAATACATTTCTATTGCAGATTTGCGGGTTGAGACTGTTGTGCAATTAATTATGCCTTTCATTACTTTCCCAGTATTTTAAAGTACAGTTGTGTGTTTATATTTGCTTTTACAGTGTTACGAACAGGTGTTTAACCTGTCCCGGACTTGTAGGATTTTTTATACATTTGTCATTTACAGGTTAGAAGGCAATTGTGGGCTTGTTGAATTATTGCAATTAAATATGGATTTTGTGTATTTAGCACTGGTAACATTTACAGGTTTGAAACATCAAAGTTTGGAGATAGGACGAAGTTACTATTTTGACCACAGCAGTGATTTTTAGTGTGTAACTCGCAAATGGATTGTGAGTTGCAAAATGTAGCCGATTAAATATCTGTAACTTTTACAGGCTCCATTATTGGGTTCTGTAATTGCGATTTGGATAATTAAATAGAGGCCTTAATTTACTGAAGTCACCTAACCTGCTAGGCTCATTGCCAACTGGAATGCTGAGAAACTTTGCAGCCTGCATTAACCACACTTGTGGTTGTCCATGTAATTAAGTACAATGAGTTAAACAAAGCACCTTTTAGTTTGCGTGCAATATATTGTAAAGTAGATTTTTAATACATGTATTTATGTAAAAACATAGATATGCAGTTGACCTACACATTTTCACAATCAAAATATCACTGTAGTTCTATATCAGCAATATGCTCTTGTGAAAGTATACACTTTATAAAGGCAAAAGTGTTTTTAAACAGAAAAAAATAATAAAACATGATTTATTAACACTTATTAGCAATATAAAAAAGGATAACTCAAATTTGCCAATGAGCAGCAAAGATAGTACATAAAGGGATTTATTCCATGTCTCAGTGGAAAAATAACGAGTAAAGCTTACTCATAATCAATTATTAGCAATCAGTTTACATAAAAATAAAAAACCTACAAGAGGGGGGACATGTGGGGTCATAGGGGCTAGTGCCTAGGAAGGGGGATTCCCAGGGGATTCCTGGTTTCATAGCCTGTAGGCGGATGGAATCTCAGGGGATCCTCTGCCTCCAGGCATGTAGGTGGATAAATGCCAGGGGACTCCCTGGCTCTTAGCGGTTAGGAAGGCAGAATCCTAGGGGATCCTCTGGCTCACATGGGATAGCAATTCATGGGAACAGTGTCATTATTTGTATTATTATTTAACCCCTTCCCTGCCATGGGAAGGAATTTATATAGATATATAGGGATCAGGGAGGATGCTAGGGCTAGTATAATGTGTTCACGTAGTGGGTACCATTCCACAGAACTGAGCTTCAGTCTACTGACAGACTACTGAGCTTCAGTCTCCTGCAAGCTGTCACCAGCACACATTAGGGCTAGAGAGCAAAACACTCCTTGGTGCAAGTCAGTTATTCTGTAGCTAACACAAAAAAAAATCTGACAGTTACGAGGGAGCCTTTTCTCAAAGCTAACTGAACACATGGAATATAGGCCATAGTTGGTATGCTCTGCAGTCAGTGTGGAGTGAATTGGCAACAGGCTGGCTCATAGTCTGTTATCATTAAAGGATCAGCTTATCATTTGAAAACAATATGCTTGCTACTGTGCTATTGATCGTCTATTTCGATGGAAATGAATTATGCCTTAGGAGGCATATCAATCACAGCCTTTATGATAGTTATTCATAAAGATACTGTTGTAAGCTTAAAAGGAGAAGAAAGTCACAAATCTTTTTGATGGAGGAGAGAAGGGGACAATTTCAAGATTGGATGGGTGCCCATTTCAGAAAGTTTTTTCATGAATGTTCCAAATTGCCAAACACTAAAATAGCAATAATAAAGAAAACAGTTGCACTGTTGCTCATTCTAACTTCATGCCCTTCAAGATAGTCCTGAACTCTTTGCCTATGCCCAGTTTGTCTAGGCACAGCCACTGCTCAGTCCTTCATCAAGTTTTGTCTATGCTGTCTTGTTTGTTTCTTGCCTGTGTGTTCTTTGTCCAGTACACAGTGGATTTTTAGTCCAGGACATGTTAAAACTGCTTAATCAACTTCTGTGGGACTAGCATTTGATAACTCCAGTTCTGTATATGTTTAGTGCATGTCTTCAGTCAAGACCACCGTGCCTTTGGTCCATTCAACATTGTTGGTTCTCAGTTCTATCCACATTATTACCAATGTTTTTGTTCACTCTAATCCCTGCTATACATGCTCAATCCAGTCAGCTATGAGTGCAGTCTGTACATTCGAGTCAAGTAAGTTTTCTGTCTAGACCATTTTGAGTGTGCAAAGTAGATGTTGAGATCATTTTATGTGTACATATTCTGTCCATTGCAGTGTGTGTGTGTTCTTGTCTAGTGTTGTGTGTGTATCTCAGATTAGTCCAATCCACTGTGTATATATCCAGTGTGTTAAGTTAATTTGTCTCTTTTGTCTTATTTTTCTGTTCACCAGTAGCATAGCTAGAGAATGGAGGACCCTGGTGCCAAAAAAGTTTTGGTCCCACCAAGGTTTGAGTAAAAATGTTGTTTCTGATGGGCCACCCTGATACCAATTCACTCAGTGCCCCTACCGAAGATCTCTACCCATAAAAGCTCTCCTTCCTAAAATCCTTTCCCATTTCTGCTCTCATAGTCCAAGACCCCTTTACTTAGCTGCTTTCCATCCCTTACCTCCCAGCTGCAAAGCACTCCTGCCACAGCACAGCTTCAGGACACATGCATTCCACATTCTGGCTCCATCCCTACATAGCACCCAGATCTTGTCAGCACCCACCTCACATTGCACCCATCCCTATCCCCTTTGCCCCCTCACAGAAACCACCCACCTATACTTTGCTGTTACTTTGCAACCTAGTAAGGATACATGCAACAAATTTCTGGCCTGAAAAGGGTAGTGAGGCCAAGGAGGCATGCAGGGTGGGGGAGCTGTAGTGGTTTGGGCTTAGATGGGGGGCAGGGGACCCCTACTCTACAGAAAAAAAATTAAATGCAAAAAAAAAAAAAATACACAGCACTGGGCCCCCATAAGAGGGCCCTGGTGCACTGCCCCATCTGCACCACTGGTAGCTCCGCCCCTGCTGTTCACTGTATATAATTAATCTAGTACAATATATATGTGTACAGTGTGCATGTTTCAGTTAGAGACAAAAGTGGATCAGACTGACTTTATGTACCAAAACCAATTAAGCAGTGCATTGTCCACTACATATATTTTGACAGACCTCTTGTACTGTTCTACAGCTCATATATTTCAGATAGACCCTATAGCCTATTTTGTAATTTTCCAGTTTATGAAATTAGCCACAGATGCAAATCATCTGCAAGTCATGTCTACTTCAGTTTGTCTAAAGTGTTTTCAATCAGTAGTAAAATGTATTGTATAACATGACATATAAATTATATAAATTATATATAGATGTATTCATAAAATCTGAAAATGTTAGGGGCAAGAAGCAAAGTAGTAGATTAGGACAAGAGCGGTAGAGAGGCTCCTGTTATCAACCTGGGAAATAAAACCATAGTATTCAGCAATTTGCTTTGCAACCACCGCAATCCCTATTGCATATTGGGAAATTGTTAAGAGTTTCAACTACATAATTTCTTTAATTTGCCCTTCCTCCCCCATCCAACCCTAAAAATTGTGTTCAGTCTTTATAATACAATCTGGCTAGCTTACTGTACTAAAGTGTTATTAAATACTCTGTTATGCAGCAAAGTCATGGACAGATCCCTTAACTCCTTTTTATCCCTGTATCTATTGCAAAAGGACAGGGGGCTCTGTGAGCCCCATACAAATAAATAATAATATTACCAAGTCTCATGCAAGTACATAATTCAGGAAGATTTATTAGATGAATATATGATACATTGCCTATTATTAATTTAAAAGACACACATTGTAAGCAAAACATTCTCCATTACATATTTTACCTTTTCCTCTCACCAATATTTAAATGTAACCAAAAAATGTCAACTAGCATATTTTCTCAGTCTCATAATTTTTTTCAATGTTCCCTCAAAATGTAATTTGGTGTCTTCATCACATGCACATCTTAAAAGCTGATCAACTTTGAAGTGCATAGTGCAGATTTATCTGACTACTTATTATATCCAATATTTAACACATTACTTAACATTAAGATAATTGAGCAACATATATATTTTATAGAGATAGGAAGAATGCAAAATTATGTGTCATCAACATGATTTGGTTTGTTTATATCACAACATGGTGAAAGTGTTTCAACATATCATTCTCATGTTGAAGAATAGATCCTGACACTTCCATTTTTAATGCTGAAGCAGCTGCTGCTTTTGCATCTATAGCTCGTGGTGCCGGTTCTCATCTCTTGGCAATGTGACAGAGACACACTTTATGCCAAGATGAGAAAAATCAATTTAAGTGCTGAAAGATAGATCTATTACTTCGGAAAACTACAGTTTATTTTTGTGGTTATGGAAGAAGGTTTATGTTTCTATAGAAAGATTAATGTATGCTTCCCAAATGTCATGTGGAAGCTTTCCAAATCTCAGATGTATATGTGCAAATATATCTTCAGCTTAACTAATATTCATTTATGTAGAACAAATATATCAGATATTAGGTGAGAGTAGAAATACATGTTCACACAGTCCTTAGTACAGAATATGGAAATGATCTGGAATATGTGCAAATATGCTTTCTTATTAATGTGAGGAAACTGTAGATGGGTTAATAGGGAAGAGAGAGTTGTCAAGCATTGGTAAAGGCTGTCTCAACTTTTAAGATTTCTATCTGTCTGATTGTATAACATAGCAGCCTGCATCACTACGTTGAAAAAAATAGTATTTTAGCTTTCAAAAACACATTTTACTCTTAAGCGCGTATTTTGTGAGTGCTGAAGAATTCCTTTCATGTATAATAATCTGTACTATTGGTAACTATTCTACAAACTGGGGGTAATTAAACACATCCAATTTCTCAATTTCTATGATGTCTTGATGACATGATGATATCAGTTTTAAATATTGTACCTTTACTTAAATTGTTTACTTTGGTGGACTAAAAATTCCCAAGTTTAATATGAAATAATATACTGTATATGGCTTGTATAAAGACATTATAGTTACTTAAAATTCAATGTATTTCTGTTTGTTTGGAACCCATTTATTCAAGTTTCCTTTTTCAACTGTTTCATATCTTTTAGGTTTACAGTACTGTTTAAATGATGGACTTGTATAAACTAAACATGGTTGGTATATCTTATCATTATAAAACCTCCTGATGACGTCAGACGCTGTCCAGAGCTGATCTTCAGATGCTGAGCAGGAGGATACCAGCTGACTACCCCCCATTTCCTAGCCTTTTATGATTGGAGGCAATATGTGAAACTATACTGTTCAGTTCTTTGATTTAGGTCACTTTGTGCTCATTATTGTATTTAGTGGTGGGAGTTTAGTGTAGGTTACTTTCGGATCTATTGATCCAGGGATAGTGAGCAATTAGCGGGTCCTGTAACCCTTGCAAAACCAGTTGCTGAGGATTTTAGATATATGGTTCCCTTTTTTTAATTACTCCTCATAGCTCATTGTTACTTAACTGGATTGTTATTTATCTGAACCCTAAACGTTCATCTTTGAATAATAATTATGTCTTTATATTGGCACATTGTATTTGTGAATGGTAAATGATTTATCTGAAGATCAGTGTAAGGCAGCCGACTACTTGTATATATATTTTTTTCTATGTTTTACTAATGAAATTGGGTATTACCAACTAATTTTTTTAAAGAATATGTTAATAAAAGTTATGTATTAGATATTTTTTTATTGGGTTCATTCTCAGTTATTGTGGCTTTGGGCCATAATAACTTCAGATTTATTATGTATAGATATTTAGTTTATTGATCTTGTTTTACTTGTTCAAGTTTAAACTATTCTGTAATTTTTCTATCTTATTATTATGAGAAGTGAGCAGCAACCAAGGTGGTTGCTGGTGTACTTTTCTTGGTTTGTGTTAGTGTCTTTTATACTTTGCTTCTTACTCTTCCTACTATGTTTTGTGCAGAGGGAGTGCCCTTTTAGATTACTATTTATACATACATTATAGACAAATGTAATGAAATTAGTGAAATTATGTTAAACGTTGTCTGTTTATGACTTGTAAAAGTAATTAAGTTAGTGACATTAATTTAAAAAAAAATAATAATTTTTGTCCAAGACTGACAAATCTAACAAAATTGTTGACATTATGGATTAAATAAATTCTCCATGAGTTGTAAAGTAAAACATTTGTTACATTATGGTTTACATGAGTTCTCCATCAGTGGTGAAGCTAAAGAAATTTAGTGACATTATAAGGTAAAGAAGTTTTTTTTTATGTTTTATCAGAGGTAAATATGAAAAAAATAGTGACATTATGGTGTAAAAGGTTCTTCATTGTTGGCAAACCTATTAAAATTAGTGACAATGTGATTTTAAGAAGTTTTCTATTGCTAGTGAAACTATAAAAAAAGAGTAACATTATGTTTTTAAAATGTTTTCCATCTTGGAAGAACCCTTTAAAAATTAGTAACATTAGACTGTAGACATATATATAGCATGTGGATTGTAGACATATATGAGAGAGAAACATAGAGAGAAAGATATATGCAGCCCCTGAAAAGTTCTGTGACCAGAACACTTACTTTAGACAAACAATTTTTTGATGTTGGCAAAATATATACAGTAAATCCCGGTTATCCGACACCTAACCAACCGGCACTCTTAAAGCAACCAGCACTGACATCAATTCCCCATTTTAATAAAAAAAACTCATGCTAAACCGGCATAACCAGCACTTTCCGGCAGTTCAAGACTGCAAAAAAAAAAAAATACTACCTTTTTTTCAAAAAAATTTCTGGGCCTGAATGGCACAGTTTAGGTGCTAAAGCCTTTTTAAAGGTATTTCAAGGGTTTTTGGGGGTTTAAGGGTCGTTTAGACCCTTTTTATCAGGGTTTCCCGATTAACCAGCAACTACACTTATCTGGCAATAGGGAGTCCCTGTGGATGCCGTATAATGGTGAGTTTACTGTAGTAGTAATAATGCGTGCCAGACAAGGTGAATAACACTTAAAATAAGATACAATTTAAATTAAAATTAGCTTTTGCTTGACAGATCATCTAGTGAGCATGCTCAATACAGTATTTCATGAACTATAATAACTCCAAAATGTGTCAACCTATCAAAAAAAGAAGAAAAAAAAACACTCTTTTCAAGTCACTCCTAATCTGCCAAATTTCAATCAAACATATTTAGCCAATTTTACCAACAAGTGAGCAAAGCTTCTTATTGGGGAAAAATATCAAATTCAATGTAAAATTATGTCTGGGAATTAGCTTATACTGGAATGCTAGAGAAAACATTAACTATTCCTCACTCCTTCTAATTAGATTATAACCCTAATAACATGTACATTTAGTGATGCACAAGATAATTACACAGATCGGTAAGGCAGGGGCAACTACTGAATAGGCATGTATCTTGGATGTGACAATCACTGCTACCCTTCAAGGTGTACCTGCATTTCTATCACTCTTGAAATAAGAAGAGATGTGGGTTATATATTTCAATGCAAAATGAAACTTCATCTGTCATGTAATTTAAAAAGGATGTAGATAATTTCATTCATCTACAGTAGCCCTTCTGGTTGTTATTCAGTTTGACATCCAATTGCCTCCTCTTTATGTAATAGAAATAACAAAAGATCTATACTTTTGTTGGATGATACATTTTATCAGTTTGTGGATGGTGTGTGAATACACCAATGTATTATAACTTTGTGTATACAGTTGTGCTCAAAAGTTTGCATACCCTTGGAGAATTGGTCATATAATTGTACCATTTTTAAAGAAAACATAAGTCAGCAGGCAAAACACATTTCTTCTATTTCTTATGGGATTCATATTCAACTGTAGGTTATAATAGAATGGCACAATCATAAAACAAAACATGGCAACAAAGAAACAAATTAAATGACCCTGTTCAAAAGTTTACATACCCTCACTTAATACTGTGCATTGCCCCTTTAGCATCCATGACAGCGTGCAGTATTTTGTTATATTTGCATATGACAACCCCTAACTCTTGCAGGAGGTATAGCTGCCCATTAGTCTTGGCGAAATGCCTCCAGGTCATGCAAAGTCTTTTGTCGTCTTGCATGAACCGCACGTTTGAGATCTCCATAGAGTGGCTTGATGATATTAAGGTCAGGAGACTGTGAAGGCGACTCCACAACCTTTATCTTTTTCTGCTGTAACCACTGGAAGGTCAACTTGGCCCTGTGCTTAGGGTCATTATCATGCTGGAAAGTCCAAGAGTGTCCCATGTGCAGCCTTCCTGTAGAAGAATGCAAATTGTCTGCCACTATTTTCTGATTACATGCTGCATTCATCTTACCATAAATTTTCACAAGATTCCCTGTGCCTTTAGAACTCGCATCCACCCAAAACAACATTGGAGATGGTATTCTTTTCACTATAGGCCTTGTTGACCCCTCTCCAAACAAGCTCTATTTTGGTCTCGTCACTCCAAATTACAGTGTGCCAGAAGCTGGCTGTGAGGCGTGTCAATGTGTTATCGGGCATATTGTAACCAAGCTTTTTTGTGGCATTGGCGCAGTAAAGGCTTCTTTCTGGCAACTCGACCATGCAGCTCATTTTCGTTCAAGTATTGTCGTATTGTGCTCCTTGAAACAACCACACCGTCTTTTTGCAGAGCATCCTGTATTTCTCCTGAGGTTATCTGTGGATTTTTCTTTGCATTCCGAACAATTCTTCTGGCAGTTGTAGGATGAAATCTTTCTTGGTCTACCTGACCTTGGCTTGGTATCAAGAGATCTGCAAATTTTCCATTTCTTAATAAGTGATTGAACAGTACTGACTGGCATTTTCAAGGCTTTGGATATCCTTTTATAGCCTTTTACATCTTTATGAGGTTCCATTACCATTTTTATGCAGGTCTTTTGATAGATCTTTTCAGCTCCCCATGGCTCAGTATCTAGCCTGCTCGGTGCATCCATGTGAGAGCTAACCAACTCAATGAGTATTTATACACAGACACTAATTGCAATATTAAAAAGCCACAAGTATAGGAATTTAACAATTAATTGCCATGTTAACCTGTGTGTGTCACCTTGTGTGTAAGTAACAAGGCCAAACATTCAAGGGTATGTAAAATTTTGATCAGGGCCATTTGTGTTTGTTATGAACAGAAGGGCCCACTGGACTATTTGGGGTTCATCAGTTATTATATGTGTGGTTAGAAGGTACTAACAATTTGCTTAACATTTATATCATGGATGTAATAAGTGCATGTGGTGCTGTAACTGGCTAACATTGCAAAACTGTATCGGTGTTAGAAATAGGATAGTGGAATTTATATGGCCCTGCGATCGGCCACGTGTGAAGGCTCTGGCTTTATTCATGAAAGGGGTAACTAGTTTTATGGCTCTGTAAGAGGAGAAACAAAAGGTGTAATTAGAAGAAAGTCAGATGCCTCTCTACATCAGGAAATCATGTGGGTGAGGGGGAATAGAAAGCTATTTGCCTAGGAGGATGGGCTAGAACTGGGGGCAGTCTTTGGTGTTTTGTGTCATCTTTCTGTTTTTTTTTTTTATATATCTTTGTAACAATAAAGAAGTGGCCAGTCTGACTTTGGACACTAAACACAGGTGGTGTCAGAGTCTGCTTGTACTAATCCAAGGTACATGGGTGTGATTCTTAGATCCTAAGAATAGGGGTCTGAGGTGCATGTCTCTGCAGTAATGATGCTGTCATCTGAAGTGTCTGCTGGTGTTGAGATCTGAACAAAAAGTTGCGACCGTGGAGAGAGAGAGATTTGGGGTGAGCGTGGTCCCCCAAATTGGCCGGTCGTGACAGCTGGTGGCAGCGGTGGGGATCTCTGTATAAAACACAGAAGGATGGCAGCTTATGAAGAGATGTCTGCAGCAGAGGAGGAGGAAGAGTCCAGACGGTATCAAAGATGGATTGAGGTAATGCCTGCAGGTTTTACTAAGGATCAGCAGAGGGAACTCCGGATACAGATCACACAGGAGGTACAGGGGAACAGGAGAAGGGTAAGCAATGGCCCCGTCTCAGCTCCTGTGGAGGGGAAATGCTTATCCCCAGTAGAGAAAGAGAGCCAGGTGACAGAGGCAAAGGACTGCAGAGGAATGGCCCTTCTAAAGCAATGGATGGCATTCCTGGGATTGTGGCACGACCATGAGCTGTCATGCTGGCTGAAGAAACTGGCATGGAAAGAGATTGCCTTAGAGAAACAGTATCATGCCAGGATAGGGCCTGTTGGTGCCCTTGAAGAGGATCTCTATGTTCAATTGGAGCTAATAGATGGGCTCTGGGAGATCGTCTATGGTGATCCTGAATGTGGCATGGGGACTGTAAGGAGGAAAAATAACTTATTTCTTAAATGCTGTCATGGTCTGGGATTAGAACCATGGTCCCCGGAGGCTAATTTGCTGGAACCCCTGATTCAGCAAGAGCTGCAGCTGGAGGCTGAGTATGTTGAATTGCTGGATGAGGCATCCATGGAGGGGTTTTGGCCATCCAGTTGGGAGGAACCCTGGCAGGCGGACAGGGAGGAAAATGATTGGATACCAGAGGTCTGGGGAGAGGATACTGTGGACTCTGACCAGGACAATACCAATGTGGAGATACAAATGGACAAGGCCCAGTTATTTTTTGCTACAACTGGGACAGATGAGGAGGGTACCATACATTATGGGTACATCTCAAAACCGGTAGAGTCTGAATCTCAGACAGGAATAGCAGGCCAGATGGAGGGCCTGGGAGAGTTCTGGAAAGAACCAGAGATGGATTGTGAACCTATCATGGGGTTCCCGTGGATAACTACAGTCCAGGAACCAGCCATGGGTACAGGGGCGAACACCGAGAACAACCTTGGGACTGTGTCAGACCAAGGGGGCCAGCCAGACCCAAATGACTGGGGCACAATTGCTAATAACAAGGCAATTGAGAAAACAGAGAATGTCTGTAAAACTGATGGCCCAAGGGGATGTCTGGATGAGAGCTGTGAGGTCCTGCCAGGGAACACAGTGACCAAAGATCCCAAGGGAGGTGAGTGCTGTGACCAGGCAGTGGTTCCAGAGAGAGGGGGAGGTGATGTGCTGATCCAGATACCACATAGATATTTGGAGTCTTTAGACCAGACCACAACATTGGGTGCCAGCTTCCAGATCCGTCCAGTCAATGACCCCCTGGAATTACTATTTTTCTCGGCACCCCAGGGAAGTGTTTTACCCATGCAGTGGGGCAGAAGAGTGTATGGGCCCTGGTTGTTGGGGGGTGGGCTGGCAATGGCACCCTTGAACTGCATTGATTACCCTGGCACAGAGGTCTGTTGGCAGAACCCAGGCCAAGCAAACAGTCTGGATAGGAGCAGCTATGTTCACTATGCCCTGGGAATGGACTTTGGGCCTAGCATGGAGCTCCCGCTGATAAAAAATGTCAGAGAGCTTGCCACAGACAAGGGGGCAGGGGAGGTTATGATCCCTGAGATCCTGCCACACAGAGACACTGCAAATCATTTAAAGAGGGACCACATTCCTTATTGTGTGCCCAATCCATGCGAGATGGAATACAGCGCACCAACTGTGGTCCAAGGAGATGGAGAAATGGAGTCCCATGCCCAGACCATTGCTGCAGGTGAGAGGGGTTACTGTGCCCAGACTGCGGTGCAGGTGAAAGTGAAGCCTCCATTCCAGACCACCATCATGGATGCTGGGTTCAGTATCAGACTGGTATGTTCCTCCCTGGAGGTGATAGTTTATGGGACTCCCAAGGAAAATGTTTCCCCTCAGACATTGGGAAGAGGAGTGCACTGGCCCTGGTTTTTGGGAGGGGAGCGAGCCATGTCACCTTGGTAACTGTCACCCAGACTTTGTACCACCAAGGGACCCTTTGGACTGGGTGAACTAATAGGCCCAAGGACTGTTTTAGATGCAGCTGCCCAATTAAATTGTTTTCCCCAATGGATGGGGAGGAAGGGGGCATGTGCCATGGCCCAAGGAAGGTGGTTGGCAATTGAGCCATGGAGGCTATGCCCAAAATTGTGTGCCCATTGGAATTGGAAGAAATGTGGACTGTGAGGCAATTACAATCACCATCACTTGCACAAGTGAGATCAGTGTGGCTAGAAATTTGTCCGTCAGGACGAATTCCTAGGCCACACTAGGATGGGGGAAACTAGCTGTTATGAACAGAAGGGCCCACTGGACTATTTGGGGTTCATCAGTTATTATATGTGTGGTTAGAAGGTACTAACAATTTGCTTAACATTTATATCATGGATGTAATAAGTGCATGTGGTGCTGTAACAGGCTAACATTGCAAAACTGTATCTGTGTTAGAAATAGGATAGTGGAATTTATATGGCCCTGCGATCGGCCACGTGTGAAGGCTCTGGCTTTATTCATGAAAGGGGTAACTAGTTTTATGGCTCTGTAAGAGGAGAAACAAAAGGTGTAATTAGAAGAAAGTCAGATGCTTCTCTACATCAGGAAATCATGTGGATGAGGGGGAATAGAAAGCTATTTGCCTAGGAGGATGGGCTAGAACTGGGGGCAGTCTTTGGTGTTTTGTGTCATCTTTCTGTTTTTTTTTTTATATATCTTTGTAACAATAAAGAAGTGGCCAGTCTGACTTTGGACTAAACACAGGTGGTGTCAGAGGCTGCTTGTACTAATCCAAGGTACATGGGTGAGATTCTTAGATCCTAAGAATAGGGGTCTGAGGTGCCTGTCTCTGCAGTAATGATGCTGTCATCTGAAGTGTCTGCTGGTGTTGAGATCTGAACAAAAAGTGCGACCGTGGAGAGAGAGAGATTTGGGGTGAGCGTGGTCCCCCAAATTGGCCGGTCGTGACAGTGTTATTTCTGTTATCATTAGGATTTAAAAAGGAGCCATAAAATAATGATAATAAATGGCTTGATATGATCCTTCAATAAAATACTTTTTTTTTGCATGATCATTCATATTTTCAAAATAAATTCCAACATTTCACAATTTCTGCCAGGGTATGCAAACTTCTGAGCACAACTCTATTTCTGTCCATCATAAGTGCTACAATAAATTCACCTGGCTGCAGTTCCTTCAACACTGTTTGGTGGAGAACTGACCAAATAAGGTAATGTGCAGCAAGGTAAAATAACAATAAAAGAGCATCTTATTCTGTAGATCTGTATCTTGAGATGGACAAATAGATTTTTTGAAAATGCCTTCACACTTTTTAACCCTTCTTCTCTATAGAGGGTATACCTAATATCTGTCTCCCACTGCTGCATTATATTTGCAAGGAGATATTGTAGTTTCAGTCATATCCATGAAATTAAGTTTTTTGAATTGTAACATGTCTGTGTTTAATGATCAAGTCTACATCATAGCTCATGTATTGTCACAGACATCATATTTTCACCACATTAAACAATAATTCCCTATAACACCCTGAGCCTGGGATTGTGTCACAGTCACCCAGCTGAGATTTACTAATCTGCTATGATTAGCTTGGCTCCTTTAGGCAGGTTCGAAAAATAGATATTTTTAAGACTTGGCAGCTAAACTATATTGATTGCCCTAAAAATGTGGTTATGTCAAGGAAGGTCTGATTCAGTATTTTATTAATTGCGTCAGTGTGGTTATAAAATTATTAGAATAAATTTAAACATCTGTACTTTACACAATTAGTCTTATAAAGAAACATTTTAGTCATTATTTATAATAACGGCAATGAAATAATTAAGGATAGAAATGTGTACAATATTAATAGGACATCTGGATGAAATTGGCAATCCTATTTGTATTCAGGAGAATATACAGGGCATGATTTTATAGAGGACATAAATAACAAAAAATTACAGTGTTATGGTAATTGTGATTAAACTTCATCTCTTGACAATAAAAAGTCAACTGTAACAGGGGAAGACATAAATCAAGCGAATGCCTTAAGTTTAGAACAGTCATCTATGTAAAATAAAATAAATTGTTAAAGATAACTTTACTTTAATGATAAATGACAGAAATGAACTGTCAGCTGTAATATATCATGTTATTACAGAATGACACTGTCTACATTTTAGAGCATATTTTTAGCTGCTATAAAATATTCAAGATTTAGCAGACTACTATGAATTTAATCATGTTGAACATAACTTAACATTAATTGAATTTCTGATTAGAGGATGGTCATCTGTTATTTTCTATTATCTAGAATTTTATCTTTAAAACTAGAAAACAAATGGTATCATATTTTAATTCCATGAGAAGTCTGCAGTATGTTCAAAATTATAATAAATATAGTACATTAATCAACATGTTCTTTTAGTCCATAAGCTCGTACAAATGCACAGAAAATCAAGCAAGTCAGATTAATAAAGCATAAATCTCCAGTCTTTACACAGAATGTGCATTATACAGTCAGTTGTTTTTTTTGTTTTTTTTTTGTTATTGTTGTTTTGCAACTACTCTCCCAAGGTTTTAACCGTAACTTTATACATTTTTAGTGTTACTCAATATTTCTCAGAATTCATCAGGATTGCCTTATTTATATTGTTCCTCCTTGACTAGTGTAAACATTCTGTAGCCATCCCTTCCATTTCCAAATTGTTCTTGCTCCAGTCCAATAAGAATGTATTTGTCCGATTTGTCTCCTATATGAACACTCAAACTCTGTGTGAAGAATGTGTAAATGTTTAGATATCAAGGAAATTACTACAAAAATGATTCACAAATATGTGTATGAGTGTGAAATCTATGAAAATATATAAATTCCCAATTATAATCACCTTCTATAACTAAAAGTCAGGATATATAAAGACTAAATGTAGACAGAGTTCTAGGAGAATTAAACTATTCTCAGAATGTTGTAAATAGATAAAACAAAACCACATCATCTTAAAGGGAAGGTCAGCTAAAAGGCTATTAGTGAGCTTTACCCAAACTTACACGAAGTGTGGACAGATAATATGCAAGGAAACGTAAATCTGTTCTGTTTTTTTTACCTCCTTGTGAGTCACTGATGATGTAATCACATCATAACAGACAGGATGTGAATGTTATTAGTCTAATTGGTTGGATCAATTGCATAGTGAATGACATTTATGATATGTTTTTTTCTTTTCTTGTAACTGCAGATATATACGTGATTAATCTGAGTATTATCTTGAGTAAGCAGTGTTAAAATATTATCAGATAAATTAAGGTTTATATAATATTTCAATAAAGGAGATATGCGTGCTTCGTATGTCTTAAAACTAGTGAATGAAGGCAAAGAGAGGTGCTTCTTATGTGAAAAGGCAAAATTAGAAATGAGTACAACTAGCCAGATGAGTCATATTGCATTTGTTGATCTTCCAGCAATTGCTTTTTAAGTCTTCCTATTTCTATTAAGCACTTTACTTTACTTAAACAAGACATGACACATTTGTTAAGCTCTATACAAAGCCAATATATCTGGTGTTCTAAAACTGTGAAGGCAAACTGATTTTCCTTTTCATTTATTCAACCTAACAGTCTTACCCAATCAACCAGTTCTAGCAATATGAATTGTGCACAATGTATGATCAACATTTGCAGTACTTTAGCTAGCTTGGTGACTTGTAAGTTCTCTTTTAATCAATATATTAAAAATAATACAATTATAAGCATTCCCACTCTGAATTTCAATAGTTTTTTCCCATTCCAATAATTTTTTTGTTTGTCACCACATTTTTTAAACTGTCTTGGCTTGAAAATATATGTGAATCTTGTTATTCCATAAAGCAGTATTTCCTATGAAACCATGCAACCCACTTTGTTTTAGAATAGGTTCCAACTGAAGTTTATCTCAAATAATTTCTCTCTGTGGAAAGCTTAGTGGTATCTTTGAGAAGATCCTAATAAAAAGTGCTTTGGATTTTTAAGCAACCGGTCATTTTGTCTTTATATGGGAATGGATAAGGTTTGTAGCGTTTACCAGAGGTGATTTGGGGTTTGTGAGGTTCCATCATCACTTTTGGAGCACCAACATGGACCTATGGCTGAATTAAATTGGGAAACACTTCCATAATCTGAATATGATCATGTTTTATGATGTCCTGCAGTATATATTTTTCACTTAAAATATTGTAGACCTATGTTGTACACATGCATCACATATATAGTTATCAGTGTGGGGGGAGGGGGGAAGGAGACACAGGGGAGGGAGAGGTGGGGAAAACTTAGTCCCATCATTTTTGACAGGCAATTTCCTAAAATTATAGAATAAGTTGTTTGAACAGCACGATGTGAAGTAGTGTTAGTAATTTTTTTATTTCACACTCATTTTGGAAACTAGGGTTTACTATGTTTGGTGTGTGAATGCATGTATTGTGATTTAGCCTCTGATATTTTTCCGGCACATTACCAAAAAGTAAATTACATTATATATTTGTTTGGAAATATAATTATTGCTTGATTTGATATATTTGTGCTTCAGTGTTTAAAAAACAAGAACTTGTAAGAATGTTATGGTTTTACAATGAAAAATATCAAGTTTTATTTTTTGAAAGGTAAAATAGAAAATATGTATAAAATGTAACAGGGTAGTATGAAATAAACAGGGGAGTTATCATGCTTTTAAAGAAATGATTTTGTCTAAATAAAAATATTAATGTAAAAATAGATAAAGGGAAGTAGGATTCAAACTGTATGATAATTAACAGGTATAGTAATCAGTAGAGCTAAAATATAATCAGTATGACAGTTTTAGCTTGAAGCGTATTATATATGCAGATTTTCTTGTGAGGGCTTTATTAGTTGTACAGCAATAACTAAAATGACAATATGTATGTAAATGTTTAATATATTTATTTTAAAAAAAATAATCAAATGTTTTCCAGTGATTTTTCATTTTGATTTTCCATCAGGGTTGCATATGGACATGACTAACAGAATAACTATTTAATCTATATAACTAGCGAATTGCCCGTCAAAAAATGACGGCAATGAAATTGTAAGTGACCTAATGCTGTTTGGTGTATAATAATACATTAATAAATGAATATACTTTACCTATTTTGAAGTAATATATGCAGGAAGCATTCTGTTGAAGAACTGACAATCTGTTGTGATGTTGCTGCAGCATTAGTGGTGTGGAGCTACTGTGTAAGCGTGATGAATGTGTGCAGTGTAATAGTGTGCGTGCGCGAGACCAAACCATTAGCGTAGTTGTGTACTTCCGCAGGTGTTTTGTGGTGTTTTGCGTGTTTCTTGTGATGTTTTGCGTGTTTAGTTTTGTTCGGCGGCCATTTTTTCTCTCGCTTAGAGAATTTTTGAGTGTCTAAACTCTTTTATTTTGAGTTTAATTAAGGTGTAACTTCATTTTTTGAGGTCCTGGATGCTCCCTCTTGCTGTAGGTAAGCTTTTTATGTATGTGTTGGGTGTATTTATTGTGTTTTTCATGTCCGCGTGTTGCGGACGATTTTTGCGAGGTCGTACTGGGTGGTAACGTGTTTTGTATGTTGTTTGCGTTACGACGTAAAGTTTGCGAGGGTCGCAGTTGCTGGCAAGGAGCGCCTTTAGCACTCCTTGCCAGCAACTGCGACCCTCGCTTTGCGAGGGCCGCGGCTCGCTACGCGAGCCCGCAAGCGTTAGCAACAACTCGTATGCTCACAACTATATATGCGATAATACATGTGGTCTATGAGGAGAGTGCCAGGTAGCTATGTTAAAATTAATCCATGCAAGTAAAAAATACAGTGCACATAACACTAACTGCTTCTGTTGTTGTGTGATGTGTTTTTCTTTACATCTATACAAAAACACACAGACACAATAGATAGATAGATAGATAGATAGATAGATAGATAGATAGATAGATAGATATAGCCTCATTAAATCAGCCCTTGTAGTTCCCTCGGTCCTCGCAAAAGACAGTTTTTTGCTGTTTGCGAGGACCGAATCCTCAATACGTCCCTCACAGCCTGCTTTGCGAGATGACACTGCCTTAAAGGGCCCACGGCACACTATAAACCAATCCCAGCAGGGGTTAATTAAGGGCTTCTGGGGGTCTGTATTAACCCCCATGACATATAGGGTTAATTAAGGGCTCATGGGGCTCCGTATAGAGCCCCATGAGTTATAGGGTTAATTAAGGGCTTCTGGGGGTCTGTATTGACCACCATGAGCTATAGGGTTAATTAAGGGCTTCTGGGGGTCTCTGTTTAGAAAGAGTGATGGGGTTAATTTTAGTTGCCTGGGGGGGTACTTATAGTACCCTCCGTGGCAGGGGTTAATATTTTTTAGCGTGGGACCTTTCAGGACCTTTACGGTCCTTTAAGGACCCGCACGGAGGGAAATTTGAATTTGTAAATGCAGCAGTGTCACGATCTGTGCCTATCGGGGTCCCCTGCTGCAAGGGATTAATGTGGGGGGGGGGGCTGCGGGGGTCCCTATGGACCCCTGCAGCAAGAAGTTAATGTGGGGACACTTTGGGGGTCCCGATGGGGACCACCAGCATAGAAGGGAGTGTTAATTTTAAGTGCCACGTCTGGGATTGACTAATAGTGTGCCGCGGGCCCTTTAAGGAGCCACGTGGGGAATTTGAATCTTTTAAATGCAACGGGGCCAGATCGATGCCGATAGGGGACCCCCCGCTGCAAGGGGTTAATATGGGGGGGGGGCTGCCGGGGTCCCTATGGACCCTAGCAGCAAGTGGTTAATGTGGGGTCACTTCGAGGGATCCTGATGGGGACCCTACAGCATAGAGGTTTCATTTTAGATGCCAGGGGGGTACTTGGAGTACCCCCCATGGCAGAGCATGTATGTAACACTGCCGCAGAGGTACCGTTCAGGAACCCCGTGGCAATTGATGAGGTGGAGGAGCCTGCAAGATCATCTCACATGCTGTCACTCTTCATGCACAGTTTTTCAGTGTTGACATGGACGGCCATGCTGCGTAGTTCATATGTTGCTCGCAGCAGGGCTAATTTAATAGCGTCGTAACTTTTTAGAATTTAAAGCCCGTAGGGCTTAAGTACAAACCTCATATCTACGAGGCTGGAATTTAATAAGGCTGTTAATCTTACTAATTAGGAACGAAAATAGCACATACATCTATTTATAAGTGGAGTCTGTGTACTCAGGAGACAAAGGGCAATGGCAATTAATATTCCTTTAACTGCAATGCGAGAAATGTTTGAAACGCACTTTGGTATTGGAATCCATTTATAAAAAAAAAAAAAAAAAAACACTTATTACAAGGTTTCTTAATTCATTTGTTTTGCTGTTTAAATGCATCTTAACTAGGCAAAAATATCCAATAGTATGATAATACTTTTGTTTACATGTATAATCAACACTTGCAGTACATATTTGCATGTTTTGTTTTGGCAATGATGATGATGTTACCTCCTCTCAAAAATGTTTTAAAAACGACTGAATTTTATTTTTAGTCATTGTTATGATATAAGCATTGAAGTCTAACAGTTTCCACAACCTTGATATTCTTCCCTCGCAAATTTTTTTTCAGATTATATTGTTTATGACATCATGTATGATATCAGGTGACATTATTCATGCCATCACATAAGATAAAAATAACACCACCCAGACCCCCTATGATGTTACTTATTGCAACCCTAGTATTACATATTATTTTGCATTTATGAGCCACAAAATAATGAGAACATGTTGGTACTTGACGCGAGTGACAATTTATATGCCTGAAAAAATTTACAGCTAAAAGTCCTTGCCTTTTGACTTACAGGTGTGAAACTGTTTCACCCAAACTGAAAACTGTTTGAGAGAGATTATATATTTAATGACTAACCTAGTTACCCATTGAAATATATATATACTGCCTTTCATAAAATAGCTAATACAAAATTAAAGGGACATGGAAGGCTTCTGGATTTCATTAGGAACATAATATACCTATGTAATTATTTACCTTTGTATTATTATTATTAAAAAATGCTCAAAAGCTCAGTTTGTCTGCCTAAAATCTTACAAATAGTTCCTAACTGGTTTCTTCCATCTGCAGCTCATGAAGACAGTGTACATCTAAGTACAGCCATAGCAACTAATCAAAGGCAACATTCCGCAACATGCTGCATAGAGAGGTTACTGAGAGGCTAATTTGAAACACTACAATTCACAGCCTGTGTATTTATGAGCTGCATGAGCTACAGAGGGGTGATCCAAACAGGTATATAGGTTTGCCACAACTGAAACATACAACTTTAAAGAGACTCAATCATTAAATATATACATATACTATCGCTACATGGCACACTAACACACAACACTTACCCTCTTAGCATCCATTCCTACATAGCACCCAGTCCTTGTCAGCAGCCATCCTCTCTCAGCATCCATTCCCACACAGAATACATCCATATCTCCTTTCAACCCCCCTCAAAGAATCTCCCCTGTACTTTGCTGTCACTTTGCATCCCTTGCTCTCTAAGCTTCTTCCCTGATACACATCCCCGGCATGCTAAACTGGTCAGCACTGGCCAGGGAGTTCTGTGTCCAAGGAGGCCAAGGGGACCCAGGGAGGCCCAGGGGGACTGTAGTGGGTTAAATGCAATAAACAAAATACACAGCACTGCCCCCCCAGAGGAGGGCCCTGGTGCCATACATCACTGGTAGCTCTGCCCCTGGTGGACATTGCCTCTCTATTAAAACTATGTTTTAATAAATGGGTTATAGATAAGCAGATATATAAAT